>CAWUFW010002233.1:1200000-1569670 GCA_963921515.1 Calotriton arnoldi
TCGGTGTGGGTGTTGGTTAGCAGATGTACAAGAGAGAAAAACTGTTAAAACTGCCTCTTGACGGACATTATTTAGTGTTTATTCTTGTTCCCAAAGGGCAGGGTGTTGCAATCAAAGAAAAATCCTTTGTAGGCAGGCCATGTAGGTATTACAATGAAGTTTATTTGAAGATAATAGTCTTAGTTACAGGTTAAATATAACTGTAATATCAATGGCTCACCAGGAGCAGCCTCCTGCTGCTCAGTCACTCTCTCCAGCTGATCTCTCAAGCATACATAAACATTCTATGACATCACACACACACAGAGGCTGAGCAGCAGGTATCATGGAAACTAGGGAGAGAATGCATTATTCTTAGGCCTCCCGGTTTTATGGTATTTATTTTCTTGACATTTCCGTCTTTATTTATCCATATTTATTTTTTGCTAATTTTACCTGTATTTATCCATTTTTATTTCGGGTTTTGTGAGACAAATGAAGCAAAAATAGTACATTTCCACATTTATTTAAACGATAAATGTAAACTCTTATCTGAATGTATGACAGATTTCAATAATATGAAGTCCGACGGATGATAAATCAATGCACATATATGAAAATAGGAACATTTTAGTATTAAAATTTTGCATATCTACTTGAGTTAAAGCCTCATAACAATAATTTCTTTATTTTTTAACCACTTACCTGTCAATCTACACAGCTATTGGCCTGACAGTCATGACTGACAGTATTCAGAATCACTCAAAAAAAGATACTAATTTCTGTTTTCATCCACATTTACATATAAATACAGACATGGAAATAAATGGCTTTCTCTCTGTATTTATCTGTAAAAACCAGTAAAAACAGAAAACAAGGAGCCTTAATTATACTTAATTCAGGATATAACACAGGGTATAAAAGAATGGGATATAATTCAACCCACCTGTAGGAGGTCAACATGTTTCTGTCTGTCGAAACTAGAACTAACAGTGGAACCTTCCAATTACCAGCACCTAACCTATATTTACTCCCTTGTCATATCCCTACAATACAGATTGGGATCCATGTGCCCACAGGATAGCACCCACCATCACAATGCCCGTTCCCAAAGGAATTGAATAATTCAAAACATCAGCACTGGTGCACCATGCAGTAAAATTCAATCAATAAACATAGTCTGTATCCAGACACAAGAGTTCTTCAATTTTTTTAATTTCTTTTATTCCATTTTCATTTGACGCTGATAAAAACACAGAGTCCAGCTCAAGTGACTCAACAGACAGTACAGCCGACGCGTTTCGTCCTAATAGAGGACTTCTTCAGGGCACAAAATGATGGTAGGATCCGACATTGCCATCGTATTACAGACCATAGAATTCCTCATGGAAAAATGTTTCTCATCCGAATTGTTTCTTCAAAGTATCTACACGTAGGTCCAGGTAGTAAAGGGCTAACACCACTTAGTGAAGCTGAAAGTATACAGGAAAGCACCGCTAGACCAGAGTGAGGCTGTAATAATCGACGAGAGTACCGGAACATGTAGCAGCAAGAAGTTAGACAGTGTAGATACTTTGAAGAAACAATTCGGATGAGAAACATTTTTCCATGAGGAATTCTATGGTCTGTAATACGATGGCAATGTCGGATCCTACCATCATTTTGTGCCCTGAAGAAGTCCTGTATTAGGACGAAACGCGTCGGCTGTACTGTCTGTTGAGTCACTTGAGCTAGACTCTGTGTTTTTATCAGCGTCAAATGAAAATGGAATAAAAGAAATGAAAAAAATTGAAGAACTCTTGTGTCTGGATACAGACTATGTTTATTGATTGAATTTTACTGCATGGTGCACCAGTGCTGATGTTTTGAATGTTTCTGTCTGTATTTATCCCCAAACAGGTTGTATTCTTCAGGACCATGAACAAGGCATTCTTCAGGACCATGAACAATACGCTCTGCCATCAAAATAAGTGAAAGAGCACAAGAAGGAATACAACCAGTGCAGAATTAACTAGGGGCGGGTGGAATGTTTCATTCTGCCCGCAGAATTGGCAGAATTTGGCGACTCCATGTTACTCTTGTAATGTGGAGTTCCGGCCAAATTCTGACAATCACCATGTGATGGGATTATTTCCCGCCAGGCTCCAGAAATGCGAGTTAGATTTAACATCCACTACCACCATTTCTAACAAGAGCAGTCGCTGTCAGAGGGCTGCTTCTCAAGTAGATTTTCTGCCCCTTGATTAGATTTTCTACTTGAGCAGCAATAAAATCAACTGGAATGGCCACGTGCACTTGCGCACCGCATGGTGCTTGCTGTTCGCCCTGATTTTTTCAGTGCTGCTCAGGCTACTAGCACTAAATTGAAGCTCGAGCAGGACCAAATGCATATTTTCCACCCTTTGGCGGAATCTCACAGAGTTTTATGTAACTCAGTGGTATTCCACGGAGTGAAACTTCATGAGTTTCGCCCACCCCTAGAATTAAATGATACTCATCCACTGGCTGCTGGGCCCCTTAGAGTAGGGTCTGGGGCCTCAGTTCAGCTCTGCTGGTAAAGGCATAACTCTTTTGGTGGATGCAGCGCTTGTGGCAGCTGGGAGCCCCTATTTCAATAGGGCAGAACCATTCTGACACCAGCAGGCCTGTATTCAGCAACTCCTCTATTTAGATGAGCTCACCTCCCATCTGACCTGGTCAAAAAGGGTTCTCTCATGCACTGTTACCATAATTTGGCATTCTAAGAGAGTCCTCGGAATGAATAGGAGAAGATCTCTCGGCATCTCCAAGCTAAAAGAGTTACTAATAAGGCTGTCCTCTGTTTTGCCAATGGTTTCTGTCCACTCCCTGATAGCTAATCTCGTGTAAGTGGTGATCAGCTAATAACTCCCTGTCCTTCTTGAGCTCAAATACAGGCCAATGCCTCTGAGCCAAGGTTGTTAACTCTTCCAACAAAGGGTGTTTTTTTGAGCTCTGGAGGTGTGATAAGTGGCAGGACTGGTTTAAGCAAATTCTGCCTTCGGCAGCCTAAAATATATTTTAAATGTTTTTATTCCACTGAAGTTATCAACAATTTGATTCCGCCATTAAATCAGGTTTTAAAAATGACAACGAAGATAACTTTGACTGGCTTTTCTATTATCTTGCAAACAGAGATGTAGAATTAAATATTTTAATCACACCCAGGACTGTCCCATAGAAAATGTTGCTGACTTTACACATTGAAATAACTATAAGGCATTTGGTCACAGTGACGGCATTCTTTTTAAATATATAGTCTATCACTTTTTTATATAAAAGGCCAACTTCATAATGGGATTACAAAACACATTTTAGGGGGGATTACTAATATATATAAAACAGAAATACTACAGTATGAAAGCACTTTCTTTGATATGCGTTACCAAAGTTACATATATATTCTTGCCAGCTCCCTTGGCGTGACCCACTTGACCGATTCTTCTACAGAAAATAGTCTAAGTCCCAATGTGAAACTTTCAACCAATGTAAACCAGCATCTTGGAGCTAACACATTCATTCATACACCGGTCTGATTTAGGAATGTGTGCCTCTTGAAGCATTTGCAGATCTAATGCCCATGTTTGCTGCTGTCTCCTTTGAAATACACAACCATCCTTGAGCATTCTTTGGATGCAACTTCCATGTTAGTCTTACTGGGCATTTAACACAAGTTTTGTTTAATCTTTTTCTTGAAAACCTCCCACATTTTATCTGGTCATGCACACTTCACAGCAGATCTTGCCCAGATCCTAATTAACATTCTGAAGGGCACTTAGAAATGTTTTTGTTATATTACATGATTTTTAGGTCTCACCTCACACAGCAAATGCTCTGTCTGTTTCAAGACATTTTGTTAGCTTACAGTGCACCAATGCTTGTTTTTTTTGTCACTCTCATTTGCTTGCTTCTTATTTGATTACTTTCCCAATTTGTGTTGCCCTTCCCTGATGTGTTACTTTGTCCTTAACTGTCCATTCTTTTGGTGCTTATTTTTTCTTTTCAGTTGAGCACTCTATAAAAGTGCATGTGTTTTCCAGCTCTCTCCCTCATGTGATCCTCTAACCCATCTCCCTGTTGCTCTTTCTCATCGTGTGCTTCTCTGTCTCCTGTCTCTGTGTTGCTTTGTCTTGCCATGTTCTTCTGTATCCCCCCAGTCTCCCTGTTGCCTTGTTTCGCCACATACTTCTATGCCCTCCAACTCCATTTTGCTGTCTCGCCATGTGCTTCTCTGTTCCCTCTTCACTGTGGTGCTTTGTGTCGCTGTGTTTCTCTGCCCCTCCTGTGTTGTTTCCGTTCCCCCATGCTGCTTCCCACCCCGGCCTGAGTTCCTTGTTTTGCTTCCGCGTCCCTCCCCAGTGTTTTTTCTTCTTAGTAACAGATCCAACTCGGATTGATAACTAAAAAGAAACTGCCTGCATCATTTCTGCCCACCAAGGCGCGGTGCTCGTGCCTACAAAAAGATGCAGCAATCTGCATCAAAAGTTCTTTGAGTTAAAAAAAAATAATAATAATCGTGGATGCTGTGTAGCAGGTCTAAAATCCATTAGCAAAGCCAGTAGGTCCCAAAGGCGAGACCTATCAGCTTTGTCAATGCTTGTTCATTTTCCAGTGATTTTAATGTAACACTCTTTTCCTATTACATTCTATTGGTGACATTATTCATTATTTTCAACTTTCAATTAAGTTTTCATGTAACTTTAATATCATTTATTTTTACTGCTTACATTTTTCTTTCTCAAAACCTTTAAGCATTTTCGTCAATTTTGCCTTGTTTTCTGACTACTTTTCGGTCTTTACTTTTCTGCCTTGACAGAACAAGTTCTGTATTACTTAATCTATTGTTTTCTTGGTCCCTTTCATAGGCATATATCTATTTCTGCATTTTCTCTGAATTTTGCCTTGAATAATGTTGTTCATGCTTGTTTGTCGGAAGAAAGGGTTGCTTACAGAGGCCCTCCCGGAGTGAACAGAGAATAAACCCAACAGTGAGATGCAGGAGAAAGTTTTGAAACAGAGCTGGCGTGTGAAGAGTAAACGAGATGTATATTTTATTACAAAAATGTGAACTTGTAGGTTTTTCTCCTGCTGAGTGCAACATTGTATACAAATTATACAAACTATTTTTGGTCGGTGGAGTGAACAGCAGTAATGTGTTCCTATGCTTCAAGGAAAGACCAAATCAGTAATAATTGGTGAATATATTGTTGGATGGTTTTTGCTCGGTGTATGAACAGTTTTCTTTCTTAAGGCACTTGTATGTTTTCTGAAGCATGGTAGTCTGTTAATAATCAATGCTGATGCGTGTAAAAATAGAAAACAGCCAAATAATACTGCCACAGAATGTGTTGCATAATTTGTCCTTAAACTCATTAGGTGCTGTGTAATGTGCCTTTCCTTTTTTCATAGTTCAGTCAATTCTACCACACACTTGATTCTGCATTGCTTCCGAACTTCAAGGGCCATGACTGTTTCACTCTTGTGTCTTACCTCTCTGAAAACTCAACAAACTTCGACTAAGTTTGTTGCTGGGCTGAGGCCATCCCATTCACCTAGACCTCAATCTAGAGCAAATCCCTTTCTAGACGATGAAGAAAGATCAATCGTGCTACTCATTTATTGTGGGAATAGCCCAGTACTTGACAGGAATTGTTGAAGGTGAAACACAAAAGAGAAAGTTTTTTTTTTTTGTTCAAATATCTTTATTGCATTTTAAAAAGAGAAATACAATAGTAATACAATAACAATACACTAGTATAAAATGAAATCTATCTATAATCAATCAGACAAGTTATGAAGTTAGAAATATTACATAAGAAAATACATTGGTCTGGGATAAAAGGGATTAAAACAAACTATTATTTTAAAAAGGTAGTTAAATAGATATCCTATTATATGTTAAGTGTTATAAAATTCATGAAATATAATGTGGATCCCAGAAGGATAAGGCAAGCCAAACAATTGCATATATCAAGATCAAGAAAAAGGAGAAGACCTATACTAGATGTATTGTTTCATACCTAAGACAATTCACCTAGGAAAGTGAAAAATAAGAAGAAAGAAAAGATTTAAGAAAGAAAAATAGAAGGGGAAAGGAAAGAAAACAAAGAGATGAGTCAAAGAGAAGAGAGGGGTGTGAGAAGTTAGCCTGGTATATGCTGTCCACTAATTATAGTGGGCACCTTGCACCAGTCCAAACAACCCCTTATTGGAGATAGGTTAAAGACAACCTTATTGAAAGCTATCCTAGTGGTAGCTATGGAGAGCAGCCTTCAGGCTAAGTCTTGAAGGAATGTAAAGCAGCTTGTTTTACCAGTCTATAATCTCTTGAGTGACCAAATGAAAGAGCACCACACCAGGTATATATTCAAAATATATGTATTTATTGCTAAACACACCCCTCTAGTCTCTTTATGAGGCTAGAGTTCGAAGTACATAAGTTAGAAGTTATTTAAACACAGTAATAGCACAAATACACGTTTGGGCCCTAGGGGCGTACCAAACCATATACCAATAAAGTGGTATGCGAACCACGACTGAACTAGACACTAGGCCTAGAGCCTCTAGAAGTGCTTGGACCACAAGGAACCACCCAAGGTAGTGACACAGGGGACCCACGGGAGACGCGTGCAGTGTAAATACACAACCGCGATACGCCGTTGACTTCTATGGAGAAAGTCGGGATCGGGAAATTAGAGAAAAGGGACACTTAAAAGAGGACTAGGACAAAACCCTTTGAGATCTAGGACTTTGAAGAGTCTCTACCCACGGGAGCACCGGAGTACTTGTGTTACCTCACCCAGGGAAGCCGGGTGCATAGGTGCCTTTCGGGGTCGGGTTTCGTCGTCGATTCGAATGGCGATCTGCTGCAAAGTGCTGCTGGCGGCCAAGAGAAAAGTGTCCGGGTGGATCCAAGAGTGGATCGGAGTTCTGAAGAACCTGAAAGCAGAGGGGACAGAGTCTGGGTCACTAGCCAGTGACCAGGAAGGCGATGGACAGATGCCCACCGATGTCGAGTGCTTCAGGTGCGTTGACGGTCGTCTTGACTCTTCAGCCACGAGGTCCAGGAGGCGTTGTTGGCGACCAGGAGCAGGATTCGGGCTGGTACACAATGTTTGTCGAATGCTGAAGTGACGGCGACCGGATTGGACCCAACAAGCCTTGGCAACGGCAAGTCTCGGTGAAGATGTAGATCGTCGATGGTGCAGACCAGCAAGGTCTGTGGAACTCACCCAGCGAGGGTAAGTGAGGGCAGGCCTGGAGCAACCAGGATGCCAAGTTAGAAAAAGATTGGCCTTCGTTAAGGGCTACTAGCCAACGGGCTAGCGACCGCAAAGGAGCCTCGTGATGCCGCACGTGGATCTGGCTTACAGGACACTCGTGGAGTGGGGGCCAGTGATCTTCGGTGCAGGTGGTGCTGGAGGCTAGGGCTACTCGGAACCCAAAGCACGACTTCTTGGGAGACCCAGAAGAGGATGCACTTGCAAATGTGCTCGGTGTCCAGGGGTCACGGTCTCAAGTCACCCACAATAGCCACGGGCCTCAGCTTTGCTGGGGACTCAGGGTAGCCTCGGGAAGTCTGAGAATCCACCTCTGGTGATGCGATGACTTCGGTGTCCGACGGGAGCTTCAGAAATGCGAACCGGACAGATGCTTCTTTGGTGCCTGCCAAGCAGGGGAGTCACTCCTTGACCCCAAGGGAGATTCTTCTGTCCTCTAATCGTGAGTAGAGCGTCGAAGGTCCAGGATTCTGTTTCAGAGTTTCGTCCAGGGATAATCTAAAGTCCTAAGGACTGGGTTCCTATACTTATACTAAGTATAGGGGTTGGACTACTCTGTGGCCCCACCTATGGGTGGGTCAGGGCAGAGGGGTGGCTACACCCCTTTCCTTTGTCCAGTTCGCGCCAAAGCAGGGGCTGCAAGCCCCTGATCCGGTTTGAACTGGGGTATGCACAGGGACACCAAGTGTGCCCCCAGTGCAGGACTTCAAAGCACCCGAAGTGCTCCCGCCCAGCCCCAATACACATTATCCTGTCTGGGGAGGTGGTCACACCTCCCTGGGACAGGAAACCTATTGTCCAGGCCTCCCCTGCCGGAGTTTCGTCCAGCAGCAGGAGGCCAGACTCGTGTCTGTGGCAGCAGCATCCATTTTGTGATGCCAGGGCTTTGGAAAGAAGTTACCGGCCAGGCCAGGGTTAACATGTCTCTCCTCTAGAAGGGTGGAATGCTACCCCGCTGCCAGAATTGGCGGGGGGTAGTATTCCAAGATGTTTGACACCAAACACGACATGTTTAGGTGCAGCCATTCCAAAGTTAGCATTTAACGCGAGGTTATAATGCGCTTAAGAGTATATGGTCAGGCTGCACTACAAACAGCATCAGAGAAGGGTCTCCGAACGCTGCAGAGGGGTACTGCTCATGCAGGGGCACCCTCTCACATAGGAACCACGCACTCTGCCTTCAGGATTGATAAGGCCTGCCTTAGGAGTGACTTATAGGTTTCTATGTGTGTGATGTATTTAGTGATATAGGTAACCTATATCACAGTAAGGGGTGCATGCACCACCTTACCCAGGCTGCAGTAGCAGACCTGTGGTGTCAGTTTGGATGGCCTTCCAGGGGTGGCATAATACATGCTGCAGCCCCTGGTAGGCCTCTGAGGTACCTATGCCCTTGGTACATAGCATACCATATACTAGGGACTTATAAGGGCACTCCAGATTCCAATCAGAGATGTGCCTAAGGCACATGGAAACCTTTTACAGAGAAAGCAGATAGACTGGGGCCCTGAATAGCAGGATCCCAGTCCAACTAAGTCATAAACCAGCAAAACACCATAAAAAAAGTGGGGGCAACCATATAGTCAGATTCCACCTTCCTACATAACCCCCCCAAATGAAAGGAGATAAGGCTAACCTTGGCCAGTTGAGCCTTCATTGACTAAGTGGTCATATAAGGAAGCACCTGCACTAGCATGGTTGCCCCCTGTCTTATGGCCCACTAAGCAATCCCTCACCCTAAGGGTATGAGAGGGTCTCCACCATGGGGAATCACTACCTGTGGTGTGCTTAGGTAAAGTACAAGGCTGGTGAGGTGTCTGAGTAGGGAAGTGAGGCCCTAGGAATGTTGGCCTCAGCTTCCTCAGATCACTGGTCACCATGTATGCCTGTCTTTCCATGACTGAGTTGCACTTTGCTCTAAGGGTCAACCTTTGGCTGCCTACAGCTGGGGGTTGGGTCCCTTTGGATGGACTACTGGAGGGACGGGGCAGGTTTGGAACCTTCAGGTCCCAGGTTTGCCCTTGCCTACCAGAGTCCTTCTGGGGAGGTCCCTACATAAAGGCATGGGGAATCCCTCAGTGTGTAGAGGAGTTTTCACCTGGCTAGGGCTACTAGACTGGGTGCCCCTAATCTGCGGATGGGGGGTTCCTCTGGACAGGGGGCCCTGGGGGTCCACTGACCTCCCTGACCTCTGCAGCCCTGGGCTGGCTGAGGCAGGGTAGAGAGGGGCAGGTTACCTGCTCCAGACTGGGTACCACCTTGGAAGGGTCCTCTGCCATCAGGGGTGTGGCCAGGCCAGGCCTGACTACCTCTGGGGCAGTTCCTTCACTAGGGGTAGGGTCAGTTCCCTGAGGAGGCTGACCCTTACCTACTGTCTGGAGGGAAGAAGACTTTTCTTCAACCCTTGTGCTCTCTTTTGGGGGAGAGTGGGCCATTCTTTCAGGCTCCATCTCTCCAAATTCTTGGGCTGGGGCTGTGGCCATCACAGCCCCACTAACCTCTACAGGGACGCCCAACATCCTAAGATGGGTTTGGTGTTCAACTTCAGCCCAGGCTGAAATTTCCAAATCATTGCCCATCAGGCAATCTACAGGTAAGGTGGGGGACACTGCCACTCTCTTTGGGCCTGTGACCCCCTCCCAGCTGAGATTGACTATGGCCATGGGGTGATCTGTTCTGACACCATCAATGTTGGTCACCTGGTATTTAAACTCAGGTAAAAGCTGGTGAGGGGGGACTAGTTTCCCTGCCACCATGGTGACACTAGCCCCTGTGTCCCTAAATGCCACAGCTCTCTGACCATTAATTATTGGCTCCAATCTGTACCTGCCCAATGCTGTGGGACCCATGGTAAAGGTGGCAAATCCTATACCACCATCAGAGTCAGAGGAGTCTGTTGAGGGGTCCCTGTCTAAACTAGGGACCACCTCTGTTCCTCTTGCAAAAGCACCTAACTTTTTGGGTGCACTACTCCCAACTGGAGGATTACTACTGGTAGTACCAGGAGGGGTGGTAGTAGTTGCGGGAGGAACATTTTCTTTATTGCCAATTCTGGGGCAACTGGGATCAGTTTTCCAGTACCCAGGCTTTTTACAGACATGGCAATATGGTTTCTTTTCAGGAGAGGAAGGAGTTTGGGACCCACCCCCAGAAGAGGAATTTTGGGGCCCTGTAGGGGACTTATCCTTAGATTTATCCCCACCTTTCTCTTGGGACTTAGTAGAATCTTTCTTCTGGTCACCATCCTGATTTCTAGTTTTTACTCTGGTTCTGACCCATTTGTCTGCCTTCTTTCCCAATTCTTGGGGAGAGGTCAGATCAGAGTCCACCAGATACTGGTGCAAAAGCTGGTTTTGACAATTATTAAGGATCTGCTCCCTCATAATCAAATTGTACAATCCTAAAAAGTCATGCACTTTGTTGCCATGTATCCAACCTTCCAGAGCCTTTGTAGCACAATCTACAAAATCAACCCAGTCTTGAGTCTGAGCTTTTTGGGTGTCTCTGAACTTCAACCTGTACTGTTCAGTGGTTAGGCCAAACCCATCTATCAGAGCACTCTTCAAGACTGTGTAATTGTCAGCATCCTCTTCTCTTACAGTGAGGAGCTTGTCTCTACCTTTGTCTGCAAAGGAGAGCCACAAGATTGCTGCCCACTGCCTCTGGGGGACCTTCTGAACTTTACAGGCCCTCTCCAGTGCAGTTATCCATTTGTGGATGTCATCCCCACTCTGGTAGGGAGGGACAATCTTGTTTAGGTTTCTATGGTCATAAGACCTTTCCCTATCTCTAGGGATATTGCTGCCACCATGGGACTCTAGTCCCAACTTTCTTCTCTCTCTAAGGAGATCTAGGGATTCCCTATCTAAAGCCAATTGCTTTTTTCTGATTTCCAGCTGAGTTTCCTCATACTGGACCAGTCTGGCTCTTCTCTCATGGGAGGATTCCCTCCTGTGAGAGGAGATAGAGCTCCCTATGGAGGTGCCAGAGTGGTTAGACTCCTGAGAAGGAGATCTAGACTTCCTGGGCACACTCTTAATCCTTCCTGGGGGACAAAGAGGGCATCATTCTGATCATCCTCATCATCTTCCACAGGAGGGATTGGGTTATCCAGGTCAGGGTCATTGTCACCCTCCTGGCCAGTCTCAGAGGGGGGCTGGGGGTATTGGTACCCCTGGCCTCCTCCTCTTCCTCTGCCCCACCCTCAGCTCCTACCCCTTCAGTCCCCAAGGGCTTACTAAGGTCATAAGCCACCAACAACTCCTTGAGGTGTTGGGTGGTGGGGCTTTGGCCTGTCCTTATTTTTCTCAAGTTGCATAAAGCTCTCAATTCCAAGAATGGGAGTGTATCATACTTGGAGGGTGGAAGCTCAATGGCTTCCTGCAAGGATTCTTTAGATCCTACCCTTAAAGACATTACTAGTGTGGTGTGGTGTATGCACTACCTACTCTAGTGTGGCCTACTAAACTCTCTTGAGTTGTAGAAAGGGTTGTGCTATCCCTTAACACACAACTCTAAGTTCAGTAGAACTTACTGTATTCTAAGCTTAAATTATATGTACCTTAGGTACCTTTAGTGGTTTTCAGTTGATCAATTCAATTGAGATTATATGGTAAAACAATAGCAAGCTGGAATCCCACACGCTGCACACCAATGTGAGAAGTTGGCCTGGTATATGCTGTCCACTAATTATAGTGTAAGGAACAGTGGTCCCTAGGAATTCTACAGTTATAAGACATTGAATACAACTATAGACCCAATCAGTACTATATCGGTAAGTGACATGTCCAGCCGGACAGAGGCCCAATATTTAATAACAAGGCAATTAAATGAATAAATTTGTAACAATACAAGTGAGTGAGGCACAGGCCTGTGACCTCACTACATAAACGACAAGGGAAGAAGTGAACAACATATACACATTAACAACATGCACAGCTTTTTATGATACCGGTGAGCCTCCTTTATCTGCACGCCATATCTCTCCCCTTTCATATTCCCTGCACATACCCTGAGGTTCTTCCTAATTGCTTCCTTGACAGGAATTCCCGAGCGGATCCTGAATGACCGCCGTGGTCTAACTGGCAAACACGTTGCCTGGTTCCTTCCCCCCTTTTTACCGGTGAGCCTCGCTTCATTGCACGCTATATCTCCCCCCTTTTTCCTTCAACCTTTCCTCCACTCATTTTTTTCTCTTCTATCCAGGTTATCCACTTATTTTCCCACATCCTAGAGGACACCTCCGTTTTTCCCTCTCAAATTGGTAAGCTCAACTTCCCCACATCCTTCCTTCCTGTTCTTTCTTATTCCTATTCCTTCTAAATTCTTCTATTTCTCGGCAGCTTCCCTTCAATTGCTCAGACACACGCGCCTGACGCTTGAAACCGGGGTCTCCCATTCTTGAGAGACCGGTAAGTCGCTAATTGCTGGTTCCTTTTTAGTCTACGCCACCACCCCCTTCCTCTTTTTTGTAGAACCTCACCCCAGCGCTATATTATATAATTGTTTAATTCCCTCCCATGGTTCTTTCTACTCCTTTTCTATGCCAATTTCCTTTTCAGTAATTCTTCTATCAGTGATGGACCAAGACTTCGAATGACTCCGTTTCCACTTTTTCACCTCTGTTTATTTTCACAGCACCTTTTCCCTTCCCACAGGTCACTCAATTCTCGTGTTAATTACAGGTGTTTAGGACAATGATTATATGAAATAATTTACCCCTTGTGTTGCATATCTGAATATCTAACCAGTGTTTTTCCTGCTTTTCTTCCTTCCCCCTTATGTTTTAAATCCAGGCATTATTTTCAGGCTAGCTTATGTTTTAGTCCTGATGATGATCCATGTATTTAATGTATGGATCGAAACGCCGTCGACACACAAAACACCTTATACACTACTTTGAAGTGTTTACTGTTGTGTAAAGGTGTATTAATATGATTTGTTGGTCCCATTGTGTATACATTTAACAAATCAATAGCCCTGCCTGAACTTGTTGTTAAAGTGTATATGTTGTTCACTTCTTCCCTTGTCGTTTATGTAGTGAGGTCACAGGCCTGTGCCTCGCTCACTTGTATTGTTACAAATTTATTCATTTAATTGCCTTGTTATTAAATATTGGGCCTCTGTCCGGCTGGACATGTCACTTACCGATATAGTACTGATTGGGTCTATATTTGTATTCAATGTCTTATAACTGTAGAATTCCTAGGGACCACTGTTCCTTATAATAGATAAGCACCCAAGGTCCCTGGCTGACTCGAATTGGGTTCCCTTGTTCCTTCTAAATATATTTAGCGCAATCGCGATTGCAAGGGTAAAACTAGATCTCCGCTCCAGTGGGCGGGGCACTTCCCTGTGTTCTCTTATTCCCCTCTTCCTTTTTTCTGTCAACACAATTAAGTATGTCCGACCATGCACCTTTATATTCAGATGATTACATTAAGAAGATCTTAGAAGGTCCCTCTCTTTTTTCTGAATCAGACAACACTCCCGAAAATACTAACACTTCACTTACAGAAGACCTTGAAAAACAAAAGAAGAAATACGTTCGTCTTCAATTAATGATCCGTAAGCTCACTGAATATTTGAAAGCTAATACTATTCCGGCAGGTCTTCAGGTTAGAAACATACCAGGTGTCTTTACAGACAACCCAAAATATATTTCAAACTTCAGCTATATAGGGACCACATGCTCCAGACATTGGATGGTGTTGGGCATAGACACAGCTAACGAAGAGCTGAAGAAACTTACGGAATTGATTAATGATATTGAGAAACAAATAAAAGATACCAACAGTATAGCTGACTGTAAGAAACTACTTGACCAGGTCCAAAAACTGTGGATGAATTCCACCGTATAGAACAAAACAAAAAATCTAATAAAGTGCGAAAAGATATTAAAACATTCACACAAGAGAAGGCATACCCCTACTTGAACAAAGACTTTTATACTAACAGGTCCTATAACACACCACAGAACTTTAGACCGTGGGGGCGCTTTAATAGACGAAATAATCTAGTAGGATTCTCTGAAACCTCTGGTGACTCCACAGACAGCTCCGACGCAGGAGAAGGGAGCAGCACCACAACACGTAACTACAATACCCCTTCCTCTTTTTTAGGACGCGGTCAACCAGACCCTCCAAAGAGAGGCCGGGTGAAACAGCAACAACGTTGGTACAATCCCCCAGGCGAACGCCAAACGCGCCAGAAACATTACCAATGGTGACCAGAACAATGACGAATGGTCAGTCGGAACTTACTCAGACCATTCCCATTTTCAATCTCTCTACACATCAGCTTACTGACCATGAAATATCGGTACTGAGCAAAGGTCTTTCCTTTGTACCTACTACTTTCCCTGACTATCTTGATCTCCAAACTGAACTGTTACGGTTTTTCCGCAAAATAAGGTTACATAGTTACTTTCTGGAAAACCCCTTTCTTCCCAAAATTTCGAATACCCCATTACGTCCTCCATCTACCTTCTCTCCCTCTGGGAATATGATTCCCAATGAGATTCTCACATTTGAGAAATTGGTACTCAAAGAGATTGCCCATCTAGAAAATATACGTCGTTTCATTCCCTTTAACATTTCCCATGCTGAAAAGGTTGCTATTGCCAACCTGCGACAGAATGAAAAACTCGTTATTAAACCGGCAGACAAGGGCGGCGGAATTGTCCTACAGGAAATTGATGCTTACAAAACTGAAATTAATAAGCAACTAACCAACACTGACCATTATTGTAGACTTCCCACTAATCCCACCAGAGAACTACAAAATCTTATTAAAGAAGTCACCACTGTAGCTTTAGAACAAGGCTTTCTTAGTAAACATGAATATCAATTTCTGAATATCAAAACTCCACGCACCCCTGTATTGTACACTCTGCCTAAGATGCATAAGAGTATGGATACCCCTCCAGGACGCCCCATAGTGTCTGGTTGCGGTTCTATTTTAGAACCCCTTGGTCGATATGTTGACTTTTTTATTAAAGACTTTGTGCCCCTCACTGACTGTTATATTCGGGACAGTATGTCCATGATCAATATCATTGAGAACCACTCCTTTAACCCTGAATCTGAATATTTGTGTACTTTGGATGTGGAATCCCTGTACACTAATATTCCACAAAATGCATCATTGTTGGTGATGGAAACCATTCTCAATACCCGCCCACGTCCACACAATGTACCAACACTGTTCATACTCCAGCTCCTAGAGATATGCCTTACTAGGAACTTTTTCTTATTTGATGAACAATTCTACCAACAGGTGAAGGGTACTTCAATGGGGGCTGTTTTTGCCCCCAATCTAGCCATTCTCTATATGGACTCGCTAGAAAGGAATCGCATCCTTACCCCTAACAATCCATTTAACGATGGGATTGTCACATGGAAAAGATACATAGATGACATCTTCATTATTTGGAACAACACTGAAAGTACTTTATACTCATTCTTGCATTGGCTAAATAATAATTGTGATGGGCTTAAATTTACACTTTCACATAGTAAAGAATCAATTCCCTTCCTTGACCTTAATATCTGCCACAAAGAAGGAATACTTATCACAAGTCTGTTTCGCAAACCAACAGAAAGAAACACACTACTTAGGTATGATAGCCACCATCCCCGTGCCTTGCGGGATTCATTGCCTTATTCCCAATTCCTCCGTATCAGGAGGAACTGTTCACTAAAAGAGGACTATTTCCAAGAGGCTAAAATATTAAACAACAAGCTCACAAGTAGGGGCTACCCACGCAGACTAGTGCGCAATGCAATGAAAAGAGCATGGTACTGCCCTAGAGAAGTTCTACTAGAACCCAGAGAAAAATCCACCTAGAACCGACTTGTATGTGTTACCACTTTTTCTCCTGTCTCCAATATCGTCAGGAAAACTATTATAAGACACTGGGATGTGCTAAATGCGGGATCCCTCAATCTCGAACGCCCCTGTTTGCATTCAAGAAAAATAAAAATATTAAGGATCATCTTGTCCGGGCAGCTCTTCCCACTAATAGACCCCCACCAACCTTAACGACCACTGGGGACTTGCACCGTTAGTAGGCCATGCAAAATGTGGCAACTGCAGCGTATGTGAATACACGATTGAATGTAAAGAATTTGTGTTTGACAAAATTAAAATAACATTGCAGTCATTTTCTAACTGCAACACGCAAAATGTTATATATGCCATTTTCTGCCCATGTAATAAAATCTACATAGGACAAACAACCCAAAAAATCCGCATGAGAATTTGCCAGCATCGGAGCAGAATAAGATGTAAAACACAAACCGCCCCATTAGTGGATCATTTCACAGAAATTGGACATTCTGAGGACGAAATTCGCTGGACTGTGATAAGCGTAATTAAACTACCATCCAGAGGAGGAGACATGTCCAAAATTCTAAATAAAGAAGAGCTCAAATGGATCTTGAAAACCAATAGCCTACACACCGGACTGAACAGACTTGAAGATTGGACAACACTTGTATAAATATAGCCAGTCAAGTACTCTCCCTGTCTAATCTCTGCACTAAACCTGTTGGTCATTATTTTAATTTTAATTAAAATTAAATTAAATTTTAATTTTAAATGCTGACCATATTGTCACATGTTGCTAGCAAAATTACATCCTCCATTGTATTGTTTCACGCTATGTATATTCAGTAATGGTCCTCCATGACCAATTATTAATTACTCCTTTCCATGCTATAATGCTCCAATATGTCTGCCATTCCGTTACTCTCAGTCCTTTATTTATTTTCTTTTCACCGCCTTCACCGACTCATCGGCTTGCTTTTGTAATGCTCCAATATGTCTGCCATTGCCTCAGTCCTTTCTTTCTTTTCACTATTTTTTCACCGACCTTTTTCCTTGTTTACACTGTCAGCTGACCTCTCCTCCACCTATTATAAGCATGTTCTCCAACTCTATCCAATACACATACCGAGCTGCATACACAGAGCCGGGTCCTTACACGCATCAGCTCCCATTGAGGTAAGCGTCCATACTATCCTGACTACCGCCATATGAGCTTTCCAGCGACCTGTTCGCGCACACCCTGAGGCTCTCTCCCTTTGCTTCCCTGACAGGAATTCCCGAGCGGATCCCATAAATTAAGGACCGCCGCGTACAATTGGCAACACGTTGCCTGTACTCTTCAGCCCGATGCACGGCTTTTTATGATACCGGTGAGCCTCCTTTATCTGCACGCCATATCTCTCCCCTTTCATATTCCCTGCACATACCCTGAGGTTCTTCCTAATTGCTTCCTTGACAGGAATTCCCGAGCGGATCCTGAATGACCGCCGTGGTCTAACTGGCAAACACGTTGCCTGGTTCCTTCCCCCTTTTTACCGGTGAGCCTCGCTTCATTGCACGCTATATCTCCCCCTTTTTCCTTCAACCTTTCCTCCACTCATTTTTTTCTCTTCTATCCAGGTTATCCACTTATTTTCCCACATCCTAGAGGACACCTCCGTTTTTCCCTCTCAAATTGGTAAGCTCAACTTCCCCACATCCTTCCTTCCTGTTCTTTCTTATTCCTATTCCTTCTAAATTCTTCTATTTCTCGGCAGCTTCCCTTCAATTGCTCAGACACACGCGCCTGACGCTTGAAACCGGGGTCTCCCATTCTTGAGAGACCGGTAAGTCGCTAATTGCTGGTTCCTTTTTAGTCTACGCCACCACCCCCTTCCTCTTTTTTGTAGAACCTCACCCCAGCGCTATATTATATAATTGTTTAATTCCCTCCCATGGTTCTTTCTACTCCTTTTCTATGCCAATTTCCTTTTCAGTAATTCTTCTATCAGTGATGGACCAAGACTTCGAATGACTCCGTTTCCACTTTTTCACCTCTGTTTATTTTCACAGCACCTTTTCCCTTCCCACAGGTCACTCAATTCTCGTGTTAATTACAGGTGTTTAGGACAATGATTATATGAAATAATTTACCCCTTGTGTTGCATATCTGAATATCTAACCAGTGTTTTTCCTGCTTTTCTTCCTTCCCCCTTATGTTTTAAATCCAGGCATTATTTTCAGGCTAGCTTATGTTTTAGTCCTGATGATGATCCATGTATTTAATGTATGGATCGAAACGCTGTCGACACACAAAACACCTTATACACTACTTTGAAGTGTTTACTGTTGTGTAAAGGTGTATTAATATGATTTGTTGGTCCCATTGTGTATACATTTAACAAATCAATAGCCCTGCCTGAACTTGTTGTTAAAGTGTATATGTTGTTCACTTCTTCCCTTGTCGTTTATGTAGTGAGGTCACAGGCCTGTGCCTCACTCACTTGTATTGTTACAAATTTATTCATTTAATTGCCTTGTTATTAAATATTGGGCCTCTGTCCGGCTGGACATGTCACTTACCGATATAGTACTGATTGGGTCTATATTTGTATTCAATGTCTTATAACTGTAGAATTCCTAGGGACCACTGTTCCTTATAATAGATAAGCACCCAAGGTCCCTGGCTGACTCGAATTGGGTTCCCTTGTTCCTTCTAAATACACTAATTATAGTGGGCACCTTGCACCAGTCCAAACAACCCCTTATTGGAGATAGATAAAAGATAACCTTATTGAAAGCTATCCTAGTGGTAGCTATGGAGAGCAGCCTTCAGGCTAAGTCTTGAAGGAATGTAAAGCAGCTTGTTTTACCAGTCTATAATCTCTTGAGTGACCAAATGAAAGAGCACCACACCAGGTATATATTCAAAATATATGTATTTATTGCTAAACACACCCCTCTAGTCTCTTTATGAGGCTAGAGTTCGAAGTACATAAGTTAGAAGTTATTTAAACACAGTAATAGCACAAATACACGTTTGGGCCCTAGGGGCGTACTAAACCATATACCAATAAAGTGGTATGCGAACCACGACTGAACTAGACACTAGGCCTAGAGCCTCTAGAAGTGCTTGGACCACAAGGAACCACCCAAGGTAGTGACACAGGGGACCCACGGGAGACGCTTGCAGTGTAAATACACAACCGCGATACGCCGTTGACTTCTATGGAGAAAGTCGGGATCGGGAAATTAGAGAAAAGGGACACTTAAAAGAGGACTAGGACAAAACCCTTTGAGATCTAGGACTTTGAAGAGTCTCTACCCACGGGAGCACCGGAGTACTCGTGTTACCTCACCCAGGGAAGCCGGGTGCATAGGTGCCTTTCGGGGTCGGGTTTAGTCGTCGATTCGAATGGCGATCTGCTGCAAAGTGCTGCTGGCGGCCAAGAGAAAAGTGTCCGGGTGGATCCAAGAGTGGATCGGAGTTCTGAAGAACCTGAAAGCAGAGGGGACAGAGTCTGGGTCACTAGCCAGTGACCAGGAAGGCGATGGACAGATGCCCACCGATGTCGAGTGCTTCAGGTGCGTTGACGGTCGTCTTGACTCTTCAGCCACGAGGTCCAGGAGGCGTTGTCGGCGACTAGGAGCAGGATTCGGGCTGGTACACAATGTTTGTCAAGTGCTGAGGTGTCGGCGACCGGATTGGACCCAACAAGCCTTGGCAACGGCAAGTCTTGGTGAAGATGTAGATCGTCGATGGTGCAGACCAGCAAGGTCTGTGGAACTCACCCAGCGAAGGTAAGTGAGGGCAGGCCTGGAGCAACCAGGATGCCAAGTTAGAAAAGATTGGCCTTCGTTAAGGGCTACTAGCCAATGGGCTAGCAACCGCGAAGGAGCCTCGTGACGCCGCACGTGGATCTAGCTTACAGGACACTCGTGGAGTGGGGGCCAGTGATCTTTGGTGCAGGTGGTGCTGGAGGCTAGGGCTACTCGGAGCCCAAAGCACGACTTCTTGGGAGACCCAGAAGAGGATGCACTTGCAAATATGCTCGGTGTCCAGGGGTCATGGTCTCAAGTCACCCACGATAGCCACGGGCCTCAGCTTTGCTGGGGACTCAGGGTAGCCTCGGGGAAGTCTGAGAATCTACCTCTGGTGATGCGATGACTTCGGCGTCCGACGGGAGCTTCAGAAATGCGAACCGGACAGATGCTTCTTTGGTGCCTGCCAAGCAGGGGAGTCACTCCTTGACCCAAGGGAGATTCTTCTGTCCTCTAATCGTGAGTAGAGCGTCGAAGGTCCAGGATTCTGTTTCAGAGTTTCGTCCAGGGATAATCTAAAGTCCTAAGGACTGGGTTCCTATACTTATACTAAGTATAGGGGTTGGACTACTCTGTGGCCCCACCTATGGGTGGGTCAGGGCAGAGGGGTGGCTACACCCCTTTCCTTTGTCCAGTTCGCGCCAAAGCAGGGGCTGCAAGCCCCTGATCCGGTTTGAACTGGGGTATGCACAGGGACACCAAGTGTGCCCCCAGTGCAGGACTTCAAAGCACCCGAAAGTGCTCCCGCCCAGCCCCAATACACATTATCCTGTCTGGGGAGGTGGTCACACCTCCCTGGGACAGGAAACCTATTGTCCAGGCCTCCCCTGCCGGAGTTTCGTCCAGCAGCAGGAGGCCAGACTCGTGTCTGTGGCAGCAGCATCCATTTTGTGATGCCAGGGCTTTGGAAAGAAGTTACCGGCCAGGCCAGGGTTAACATGTCTCTCCCTCTAAAAGGGTGGAATGCTACCCCCGCCGCCAGAATTGGCGGGGGGGTAGTATTCCAAGATGTTTGACACCAAACACGACATGTTTAGGTGCAGCCATTCCAAAGTTAGCATTTAACGCGAGGTTATAATGCGCTTAAGAGTATATGGTCAGGCTGCACTACAAACAGCATCAGAGAAGGGTCTCCGAATGCTGCAGAGGGGCCCTGCTCATGCAGGGGCACCCTCTCACATAGGAACCACGCACTCTGCCTTCAGGATTGATAAGGCCTGCCTTAGGAGTGACTTATAGGTTTCTATGTGTGTATGTATTTAGTGATATAGGTAACCTATATCACAGTAAGGGGTGCATGCACCACCTTACCCAGGCTGCAGTAGCAGACCTGTGGTGTCAGTTTGGATGGCCTTCCAGGGGTGGCATAATACATGCTGCAGCCCCTGGTAGGCCTCTGAGGTACCTATGCCCTTGGTACATAGTATACCATATACTAGGGACTTATAAGGGCACTCCAGATTCCAATCAGAGATGTGCCTAAGGCACATGGAAACCTTTTTACAGAGAAAGCAGATAGACTGGGGCCCTGAATAGCAGGATCCCAGTCCAACTAAGTCATAAACCAGCAAAACACCATAAAAAAAGTGGGGGCAACCATATAGTCAGATTCCACCTTCCTACAAGGGGACATCTGCATCCAATGATAGAAAATAACCTAAGATGGGGTATCAAAGAGATATTGAGCTCTCAAGCCTTGAGACGACAACTCCATATAATTGTCCAAAGACCGCCAAACCTTACTAGAGATAAAAGGCGAGCAATGCTTTTTCTCAACAAAAGTATGAGCTCCACGTAAATATGAGACCCAAGCCCACCAAGTATGATAAGATAAAGAATGGAAAGATTTCCATTCAGTTAAAATAATTTTAACAGCTATAGATAACAGTAAGTCTAACAGTTCCAGATCCAAACTATCAAGGGGTAAAGGAATAACTGCAGCCCAAGGACCTAGTAAAATTAGAGGTAAAGAAAGTTCTATATGTGTATTAAAAATCACTGTTAAATGCTTCTGTATCGAGCGCCAAAATGAATTTAATAATGTACACTCAAAGAACATATGTGCATGGGTACCTGGAACAAGATTACAATTCCAACATAAATCAATATCACGAAGTTTTAATTTATATAAACGAGCCGGGGTTCAGTGAAGAAGAGTTAGTGAGAAAAATGTAGATTGGATAAGTGAGGGAGCAATTTTATTGCGCAGGGATAATTTCCCAATCAGATACCACGTATCCTGTGAAATGTGTTTAAAAATGTCCTCTTCAAAATGATGAGCCCATTTATCATAAGTAATCGTAAATTGTGAAGGGATTGGCGCGGATAAACATTTATAGATTTTAGACTCAGTATGACCGGAACGTAACCACATAGAAAGGAGTGAGAAGATGAAATCTCTCGGATAAAAAAGAAAAGGGAAGAGGGTCATGATTGGAGTCGTACAGGTCCTTTACCAGTCTAATACCTTTGGCAGTCCACAAATAAGCTATGCTAGGATCGATGTCAGTAGAAAGTTTAGGACTATGCCACAAAGAAGACCATCTTTATTTATGTATAGGTTTAGATAATTTCTTATCCACATACTTTAATGCATTAATCGTGTCTAATATAATATGTTGAGAATGGTAAAAATTAAGGCAAGAAGCCGTGAGGAGAGAAGAGGTGAAGAAAGGAGCGCAGAGTTCCCTTTCAATATAAATCCACGGGGGAACTAGGTGCAAATCCGGTAGGAACCAAAGGGCTCCTTGAGATGCAAGAAAGGAGATAGTGTCCGATAAATTCTTACAAAACCAAATTCCTAGGTATTTAATACGAGTCGATTGCCATTTGAAACCAGAATCACCCATGTGAGTGGGAAAACACAATGCATTTAAAGGGAACATTTCCGTGTTATCTTTATTAAGAGTATAACCAGAGACACAAGAAAAATCACTTATGATGTTCGTAATAACGGGAATTGCTGTTGCAATATCCTCTGAAAAAATAAGGACGTCATCTGCATATGCTGCCGTTTTAAGCGCGCATGAGCCAATTTGAAACCTCTTAATACCTTGATCCAAATTAAGTAGACGAAGAAGTGGATCTATAGAGAGGAGAAAAAGAAGGGGAGAAAGAGGGCATCCTTGTCTAGTGCCCTGCCGAAGATTAAAAAAGGAAGATGTAGCCCCATTGATTCTAATATTCGCTTTTGGTTGCGCATAAAGAGATATGACCATATTAATAAAGGAGTCACCAAGGTTATGAGGTTCTAATACTGCTTGTAGAAAACGCCAAGAAACTTTATCAAAGGCCTTTTCGGCGTCAAGGGTGATCGCCGCCGAAGGCAATATTGAAAGTCTTGCATTCTCCAATATATGACAGAAGGTCTGAATATTGTCTCTAGCAAGTCTCCCTTTAACAAAGCCTGTCTGAGAAGCATGAATGAGATTGGGAATGTGTCTCCCCAAGTGCTTGGCTAAGATCTTCGCAAAGATTTTAGCTTCCATATTTAATAATGAAATTGGACGATAATTTTTGGGATGAGCATGATCTTTACCATCTTTTGGTATAACTAGGATAGTAGCTTCAGCAGCCGATCCAGAAACCTTATCAGAAACAACATACTCATCAAAAACCCTCTTACGATATTTAATAATTGAGGGGGTGTAAGTTTTATAAAAAGCAATAGGAAAGCCATCCGGACCTGGAGCTTTACCAGAGCGCGTAGCCTTAATAGCCTGAATGATTTCCTCAGTATCAATTGGTTTCCCTAATTCAATCATATCACCATGGGAAATAGTATTAGTAGGAATTGATTGAAGAAACTTTTGACAGGTAACCTTGGTAAATTGGTTTTTAGGAGTGTATAATGTTTCATAAAAATCGCGAAAGACCTCAAGAATTTCTTGGGTATGGAATTTCCTTGAACCATCTTTATCATTAATATGAGAAATACGAGTCGTATTAACATTTGTATTTTGATATTTTAACGTAGCAGCCAAGAGCTTACCGGCTCTATTTCGTAACAGTAAATGGCGAGATTTTTGGGCATGTACACCAATATAAGCTCTTTTAGTAACTATGGAGTTAAAAGAATATTTCAAATGTTTGATATCCTGCAGCAGTGATTTATCATTTGAATGTCTGAATAATTCCTCTTTACATTTAATCTCATCCCCTATAGATTGAAGAGATCGTCTAATATCACTATTTCTTTTGGCCATTTTTTTAACATTATGACCCCTTATAGTACATTTAAATGCATCCCACAACACCACTGCGGCGTCTACTGAAGATTCGTTATCTTTAAAGAAATTATCAATGTACACACCAAGATCCTTTACATCATTCTCATCTTCCAAAAGTTCTGTATTGAGACACCAATTACGAGGACCCCTCGTATCAGTGAGATTAGGAACAGTTAAAGACACCACCGCATGATCAGAAACAACTATTGGATGATTAGTAACATTTATAGTATGTTTCAAAAGTGAGGCATCTACCAAAAGATAGTCAATACGAGAAAAGCTGAGTGTGGCGAGGAGAAAAATGTGACATCACTACCCGTAGGGTTATGCATTCTCCATGCGTCAACCAAATGGTGAGAAGAGCACATATTGAGTAAATGTTTATGTGATCTAGGGGGACGAAATCTAAACGCAGAGGGGCCGATTCCGATTCGGGCCGGAATAAATACCGACCGACTCGGTACGGGAATTTAGTCCGACCGACTCGGACCGGCGCCGTACGACCCGGGTAGTACGATGAAATGCATGTGAAATCCGAACGACTCGGACGGAATACAAAACGACCGACCGAGCCGGACGTAAACAAGCCATCCGGCCGGGAAATCACGCGAACCGACCGACACGCACCCGGATTGAACCCGAACGAAACGTACCCGCGAACTCCGACCCGCATAGTACGATGCTGTGCGTGCAAAACACGACCAACTCGCCTGGAGCACAAGCCGTACGACCGACACGCATACAAAACCCAGCCGAAGCAACCCAATACTCCGCGACCGACTCGTACGCCGCATATGAAACCTAGCTGACACACAGCGGGAACGAGTCGGACAAGATCGCACCAGACAACTGCAGCATCCTACTCGGACACAAGAACAACTCCTACATGCACCAAAAACACCAAGGAAAAAAAAAAAAAAAAAAGGGCCAAACAAGCAACCACAAAGCCAATAAATACAGGGAGGAAAAAAAAATGGAACAAGGACACACCTCCAACTCCACCTACATAAAGGCCACAAATCCCTACCATGATCCTTTGCAAATTCCACTGACCTGCCAGCACAGAACACCATCACACAGCAACCACAGACACACTCACAGCTCATACATCACACAAGCCACACACCATTACCACACCTACAAATAGCACCCTCACACACACCCAGCTAAACCTACACTCACACCCCCACTTGCACACACACACACATCAATCACCACCACCACCCATCACCATGCCCCCAAAGAAGAATCATAAGTTCCTAGACAGTGAATTGGAAGTCATGGTAGATGAGATCCTCAGGGTAGAGCCACAGTTCTTTGGTACATTGGTACAACAGACCCCCATGTCGCAGAAAACCAAGATGTGGGCGAGGATTGTCGACAGGGTGAACGCACAATCACCATGTTTGCGCACAAAGGAAGACATCCAGAACAGGTGGTATGATTTGCGCAGGAGGGTCCGGGACCTACTCAAAAAGGACTACCTCCTCAGCCAGCACACCGGCAGTGGCCCTCCTGCAAAACCAGTATACCTCAGGCCCTGGGAGGAGAAGGTGCGGGCCATCCTACCACCAGTGAGCGTATACGGACTAACAGACATCCCAGAGCCTGGTGAGTACACAACTAATATACACAATATGGTGTGACAACACACACACATCACAGTCAAGGGGATAGGCAAACCATGCACCCTTAGCAAATACACAGCAACCAAAAGATATTCATCCCAAGATGTGAATGCTAGTCAGACAAACACAATACCTGCCATCTCATAGTGATATGTAACTGTGTCATGACATGTACAAACCTAACAACAAATACAGCAAGGCAGTGGCACAAATAGAACCAACAAACACTCCCAGATATTTACCCACCACTAGAACACCACCTCACAGGGAAGCTCACTGAAAGGAAGGAATTCGGTGTATGCTGGTGAAGTCAGTGTAGCCAATAGCATGATGGGAGTGGTAGTCACAAATATTGGTCACACCCACAATTGGCCCATCAACACCACTCTGAACCATGCTCACATCACAGGGAGTGGAAAACAACTGACAAGATGGCTGACACTGGGTACTGCTGTGGGGAGCACAAGGCCCTGATGGGAACTGGGCACCAACAAACAACAGGACCACACTGTCAGCCATCTTGCCATTGCTGTCACACTCACACACAGTGAAGTCCACTCAAAAGGAAGGAAGTATGGGCATGCTGGGAAGGGGGGTGTAGGCAATAGCATGATGGGTGTTGTAGGCACAGATATTGGTCAGCCTCACAATTGGCCCATCAACACCACTCTGAACCATGCTCACATCACAGGGAGTGGAAAACAACTGACAAGATGGCTGACACTGGGTACTGCTGTGGGGAGCACAAGGCCCTGCTGGGAACTGTGCAACAACCAACAGCAGGACACCACTGACTGACATCCTGAAAGACAACTTGCACTCCCTGCAATGGAAGCACGTTCCATGGTGGGATATCTGGCTGGGTGGGAAGGAGGACACACAGCACTGACCATAGTTACAAGCACCTCCCCTCACACACCCCCTCAACACTAACTCCACATAACCCACCTGGGAGAATGCAATGCCTCACATCCTAACTGAAGATCCCACAAAGAACAACCACCCTGGGTTATGCTGTGTGAAGCACAGGGACACTCTTGGGACTTGTAGCCAAACAACTGCCAGGACAACACTCCCAGCCATCCTGTCAGCACAGGCACCCCACCCCACAGGGAAGCAGAGTCAAAAGGAAGGAAGGATGGGCATGCTGGGAAGGGGGTGGAGGCAATAGCATGATGGGAGTGGTAGTCACAGATATTGGTCAGCCTCACAATTGGCCCATCAACACCACCCTGAACCATGCTCACATCACAGGGAGTGGAAAAGGACTCACAAGATGGCTGACACTGGGTACTGCTGGGGGAGCACAAGGCCCTGCTGGGAACTGTGCAACAACCAACAGCAGGACACCACTGACTGACATCCTGAAAGACAACTTGCACTCCCTGCAATGGAAGCACGCTTCATGGTGGGATAACTGGGCTGGGGGAGAAGGAGGCCCGGATGGCAAGCAAATACCACCAATGCTGGTCATGCACACACTTCAACTTTCACATTGACATGCCACAGGTTGGCAGGACAATGTGCTACACCAATATCACTCTCTGACTGTCACAATTTAGGAGAATGCAATGTCCAGGCCCACATCCAGAGGTACAGTCACAACTGTCAGCTGTTTGAACAATTGATGCCAGTAGAAACATAACATACAATCTGTGTCTCTCCCCAAAACAGGTGATGATGGGGACACAGCAGCAGACGAGGAGGAGTCCCTGTCCCAGGCTCCGGGGAACACTGAGCTCACTGGTGTGGATCAGCCTCTGCACTCCTCTGATGGCGAAGAACCAGCTGGACCCTCCGGTGTGAGTCATCATGCAGCACCAGCAGGACCAACATCTGCATCCCCTGCACCCACCCCTCCAACAACTGCCAAAACACAGGCCACCCCTGCCAACATGGACAGACCAAGGACCACAGATGACAACAGCGCAGGGACCCAGACCCAAACTGGAGCTGGTGACAACGAGCCCAGGAACAACACCCAAGTGGGCCCACAGTCACCTGTGCGTGCCACCGCAGGTCCTGCACGTGTCGCCAGGGGTGGTGGGAGGGGTGGTAGAGATAGGTCGCTCTTTGCAGAGGGGTCTGGACTGCATGATGACCCACAACTGGCATGCATCGCGGATGCGTACCAGACTAGCACCGGAGAGGTGAGCCAGGTAGTGGGGATCCTCAAGGACATACAACAGCAGCAGGCTGCCCATCATGCCCGCTTGGACTCCCACATGTCCCGTGTCGAGACACACATGTCACATGTCGAGACACACATGTCACATGTTGAGACACACATGTCTGGCATGGAGTCCAAGTGGGACACATTGGAACAACTGACAGCGGTGCATAGGGACATACTGACATGCCTCCGCCAGATCAGCACCAACATGGCCTCACCTCCCTGTGTGCCCACAACATCTGCTGCTGAAACAACTGCAAATGCCACAGGGAGGGAGGAGGACACTGGCAGAGAGTCCCCTGCACCACCGCAGCCTGCACCTGAGGGTCTCCCCCCAAGAAGAGGGGCCATCCGAGGAGGCCAAACTGAGAGGCCGATGGCCATCTACATCCCCCAGGAAGCCAACACCTGTTCTGGAACTTTTCCTCTGTGTGCAAACTGCAAGCCCTGTCGAAGCCAACTCAACTCTCCCACATGACATGGGGAGCTATAGTTGGCCAAATTTATCAGATGACTGTGGACTTTACTCTGGACATTTCAGCTACCAAGACTTCCGAATCACATGGGAACTTTGGATTCCAATTTCTATGTACAGCACCCACCATCCTGTGCACCATCCTCACACCTGTATATAAATAAACTCACCAATACACCATATCTGCCTCTGTTGTGATTCCAATGTGCTCTCTGTGATGGAGATGGTGATCAGAAAAATGACACTGTGCATGCTAACTGCTACAGCAAGTCCAACACCGTCATGTCAGTCATGGCGACGTGACACATATGAGGGAGACACACCACTAGGGCCACACAACACATACACACCAGGGCCATCAGACTCAACATCTATACTGATGTTGCAACTAAATACAGTGGAATGCACAGACACGCCACCTATTCACAGTCTGTGTCAACTAGACTACAGGTGCAGTAAGCAAATGTCAGTCAGATGTGTGACTACAGACAACGCACATCCCAAAGTGAAGCACAGGTTTATTACACATTTGCAACATGTTGTTTCCACTACAAATGCTAGCTAATCCAACCTGGCTGTGGCCACAAAGTCAAAAAGTGCAGAAGATAGAAAGTCCAGTGGTGTGTGGCACATCACCTGTAGGGAAACAACTGCTTCCACCTTGGAAGTTGAATCATGGATTCGTGGGATCCAAGTTGATCAAACAACTCCGGCAGCACCCTGTGAAGGACAGACATGACACACAGTCAAAACCACTGAAGAACAGCACAGAACGGCAATACTCATGTCTAATACATGTCACGAGATAACTACACAAAACCAATTTAGCATGTCAACACTGTTGGGCAGTAAAGACAACCTGCAAGGACACATCGCTGCACGCATCCAGTCAAGTAGCACATGGCCACACTCAAACAGCACCAGAGCACCACACACACATATCATGCAAACTCAAATCATTGACATTACAATCCTCTGGAGACTCACATTCAGCTGAAGAAGTTGGTGATGAGCTGTGTGCGGACATCACCATCATCATCATCATCATCTTCACTGGCATCGTGACCCAGGCCAGGATCTTCCACAGGTGGCGGACGTTGGTCATCGTCATCCAGGATGAGAGGCAACTCCTTCTGCACTGCCAGGTTGTGTAGCATGCAGCAGACGATGACAATCTTGCACACCTTTGCTGGGGCATATAGGAGGGCCCCTCCTGTCTTATCCAGGCAGCGGAAGCGGCTCTTCAGGAGACCAAAGGTCCGCTCAATCACCCTCCTCGTCCGACCATGTGCCTCATTGTAGCGCATCTGGGCTGGTGTCACAGGGTTCCTGAGGGGTGTCACCAACCACGGCATGTTGGGGTATCCCGAGTCACCTACAGACAGACAATTGCACATTAGCAGATTTGAAAATGTGTGCGGAAAACAACATAGCAGAACACACACAATGGTACAAAATCAGTACACACCAACAAGCCAGGCGCGCTGGTTCGGCATCTGTGACATCATTCTCGGGATGCGACTACTCCTCATCACGTAGGCATTGTGTGCCGAACCGGGGAAACGGTCACACACATGTGTGATGGTCATATCTGCAAGACATACCACCAGAGCATTGATCGAATGGTAATGTTTACGGTTCCAGTATGCCTGCTCATGTGCCTGTGGTGGTATCAAAGCCACATGTGTCCCATCAATGGAGCCAATTACATGTGGCATCCTCCCCAGGGCATAAAAGTCACTCTTGACGTCAGTGAGTCGTTGACGTGTTGGGAAATAGATGTACTGGTTCAGGTATCTCAACATTGCCCCCAAAACATTGCGTAGCACACGGCTGAACATAGTCTGTGACATCCCACCGGCAGTCGCCACAGTGTGTTGAAAGGTACCGGTGGCAAAGAAGTGTAGGGCTGCCATTACCTTCACCTTGGGGGTCAGCGCTGTAGGATACGGACGGCCAGGCTGCAAATGTGGGTCCAACCGCACTGCCAAATCCTCAATCAGCTGCCTGGTGAAGCGGTACCGTCGGATGCTGTCACGTTCCACCATCGTTGCCAGGTCTGGGAATGGTTGATGGACAGCAGGAGCCCTGCAGTGGATAGGTGAAGAAAGCAAGATTGTCAGTCACCCCATCTATGTGCCGTTCACCATACTCAATTTCACATGATACATCATTAACAAACACAAGTACTTGATGTGTGTGTCGTTCTGTTTGGACATATATGGCACCTACATGGACATCATCTAACATCTCTGTTCAACAAGTGTTGACAACAGGTTCCAGGGTGTGCTATGGGAAACCATTAGGCTGTGTCACAGTACCCATTTACTGCTCTCACGTTCCACACACATACCACAGTGACATGTCTGGACAGATGCTCCACAGGCATCACAGCTCATTGACAGGTAGATTCCCAGGGACCCTGTCTTGCCACATGGAAAGTGGCATGACATGGCGTATCATGTACACGTCAGAAAAACAAACATGACACCCACAGGTAGTGGCCCCTGTAGCCTCTGCAGGACAGACATAGACGTCTGTGACACACACACACACACACAACATCAAAGTTCATGCACAAACCACGTGGATGTGTAGACTGTCTCCCATTGTGCACATGGAGTCAGAGACATGTGAAACACAACATGCACACAGACTGCGGAGGGACATCACTATTGTGGCAATGGGCCACCCTGTGACGTACATGCCTTCCCACATGTGAGCCTGGGGGTATGTGACATGTCATACACATACACAACCTGGAAATGTGACCATGACACATGCTCCAAAATGAAAAGTTGCACACCACAGTGGTCAGGTGCACAACACACAAAGGACCCTGTCCCCATGAACACGTGCACAGCCTGGGTGTGTCTGCCCCCACGTGCCACCCCAAAAACCACATGTTCACCCACATACACAGATAAGGTTATGCTGCCACACATGCCTTAGATACAGTGTGGACTGGGTGTGGTGTTGTAGGTGTGCCCCTGAGTCCCTGGAAAGTATATGTGGCTGGCATAGGTTCACCAGTGACCAGCATGGTGACATATGCGTGTGACCTGTCCAGCGATGCGTTGTACAGCAATGGACCGATCAGTGTGCCCGCACGGCCCATTGCATTGGATGTGGGCGGGTACGCGTTGTATCCCAGGTACGCGTTGTACAGCAATGGACCGATTGGTGTGCCCGCACGGCCCATTGCATTGGATGTGGGCGGGTACGCGTTGTATCCCGGGTACGCGTTGTACAGCAATGGACCGATCGGTGTGCCCGCAAAGCCCATTGCATTGGATGTGAGCGGGTACGCGTTGTATCCCGGGTACGCGTTGTACAGCAATGGACCGATTGGTGTGCCCGCACGGCCCATTGCATTGGATGTGAGCGGGTACGCGTTGTATCCCGGGTATGCGTTGTACAGCAATGGACCGATCGGTGTGCCCGCACGGCCCATTGCATTGGATGTGAGCGGGTACGCGTTGTATCCCGGGTACGCGTTGTACAGCAATGGACCGATCGGTGTGCCCGCATGGCCCATTGCATTGGATGTGAGTGGGTACGCGTTGTATCCCGGGTACGCGTTGTACAGCAATGGACCGATCGGTGTGCCCGCACGGCCCATTGCATTGGATGTGAGCGGGTACGCGTTGTATCCCGGGTACGCGTTGTACAGCAATGGACCGATCGGTGTGCCCGCACGGCCCATTGCATTGGATGTGAGCGGGTACGCGTTGTATCCCGGGTACGCGTTGTACAGCAATGGACCTATCAGTGTGCCCGCACGGCCCATTGCATTGGATGTGAGCGGGTACGCGTTGTATCCCGGGTACGCGTTGTACTACAATGGACCGATCGGTGTGCCCGCACGGCCCATTGCATTGGATGTGAGCGGGTACGCGTTGTATCCCGGGTACGCGTTGTACAGCAATGGACCGATCGGTGGGCCCGCACGGCCCATTGCATTGGATGTGAGCGGGTACGCGTTGTATCCCGGTACGCGTTGTACAGCAATGGACCGATCGGTGTGCCCGCACGGCCCATTGCATTGGATGTGAGCGGGTACGCGTTGTATCCCGGGTACGCGTTGTACAGCAATGGACCGATCGGTGTGCCCGCACGGCCCATTGCATTGGATGTGAGCGGGTACGCGTTGTATCCCGGGTACGCGTTGTACAGCAATGGACCGATCGGTGTGCCCGCACGGCCCATTGCATTGGATGTGACCGGGTACGCGTTGTATCCCGGGTACGCGTTGTACAGCAATGGACCGATCGGTGTGCCCGCACGGCCCATTGCATTGGATGTGAGCGGGTACGCGTTGTATCCCGGGTACGCGTTGTACAGCAATGGACCGATCGGTGTGCCCGCACGGCCCATTGCATTGGATGTGAGCGGGTACGCGTTGTATCCCGGGTACGCGTTGTACAGCAATGGACCGATCGGTGTGCCCGCACGGCCCATTGCATTGGATGTGGGCGGTACGCGTTGTATCCCGGGTACGCGTTGTACAGCAATGGACCGATCGGTGTGCCCGCACGGCCCATTGCATTGGATGTGGGCGGGTACGCGTTGTATCCCGGGTACGCGTTGTACAGCAATGGACCGATCGGTGTGCCCGCACGGCCCATTGCATTGGATGTGAGCGGGTACGCGTTGTATCCCGGGTACGCGTTGTACAGCAATGGACCGATCGGTGTGCCCGCACGGCCCATTGCATTGGATGTGAGCGGGTATGCGTTGTAACCTGGGTACGCGTTGTACAGCAATGGACCGATCGGTGTGCCCACACGGCCCATTGCATTGGATGTGAGCGGGTACGCGTTGTATCCCGGGTACGCGTTGTACAGCAATGGACCGATCGGTGTGCCCGCACGGCCCATTGCATTGGATGTGAGCGGGTACGCGTTGTATCCCGGGTACGCGTTGTACAGCAATGGACCGATCGGTGTGCCCGCACAGCCCATTGCATTGGATGTGGGCGGGTACGCATTGTATCCCGGGTACGCGTTGTACAGCAATGGACCGATCGGTGTGCCCGCACGGCCCATTGCATTGGATGTGAGCGGGTACGCGTTGTATCCCGGGTACGCGTTGTACAGCAATGGACCGATCGGTGTGCCAGCACGGCCCATTGCATTGGATGTGAGCGGGTACGCGTTGTATCCCGGGTAAGCGTTGTACAGCAATGGACCGATCGGTTTGCCCGCACGGCCCATTGCATTGGATGTGAGCGGGTACGCGTTGTATCCCGGGTACGCGTTGTACAGCAATGGACCGATCGGTTCGCATGCATTGGCTGGGGCCTGGCATGGCAACGGACGCGTTTTCGAAGCTTCAACAAGTCTGATGCAGTGAATTCAGTTGGCCAGCCACAACAATGTTGCAAATTCATGGGTGTCATGAAGTTGAATTTTTGAAGGATGCTGTGGGCGTGTATTGGTGCTGCAATTCCATGGATTGGTCAGATTCAGAAGATGCAAACGACTTGGACCTATCACTTTGGACACATGGGACAGTATCTGCCTCTGCAGCACACATATAATGCTGGCTGTTCCCCTGAGGGCTCACTTGCCTGCACTACATGCTCCAGGACGACATCTGCCACTACACTGCTGCTGTCCCTGCATCCTCTGGCTACTGCAATGGCACGTACTGTGGAGAGAGCCCCAGCCTTCACCCATGAGGAGAACCAGGCCCTGGTGGACAACCTCCTTCCACAGTACAGCAAGCTGTATGGGACACCAGGGGAGCAGGTGAGTGTGCTGTCCACTGCCTTACTAATTGTGCATGTTGTCTGACTAGAAGGATTTACAGTGTGCACACCACTGGCTAGCATGCTCACTGAGTAGTTCGCACCTCCCAAAGTGTGTAGTCACATGCACTGAACAGGTACAGTGCAGTAACAGTGCATTCCAACAAGGTTTACTTCCCATGCAATGATACCATGTAGTAACTGCTGGCAAACTGTCCATAGCCCTCGTTGCACTGCCTGTGTTCATCATATGCCCCTGTGATTGAGACATGTATTTACAACTGTGTGATGCACGGATATGTTGCATGTGTAGTAATGGCCTTTTCACTTTGTCATCCTCACAGGTTGATGCCCACCAGAAGCAGGAGATCTGGCTGGCCATCGTCCGGGCAGTAAGATCCGTGGGGGTCTACAAGAGCCGGATCCGCAACTTGCAGAAGAGGTGGCAGGACCTTCGTGGCTGGACCCGGAGGATCGCAAGGGTCCAGCTGAAGCTGTCGCCTCCTCGCAGGAGGGGCGGACACCGGACCCTGACCCCCACATGCTCCGGATCCTGGCGGTGGTCTTCCCGGACCTGGATGGGCAGCTGAAGGCCAGACAGCAGCAAGGAGGGGTGAGTCAAAGACTGCACTGTGAACTCTGTCTAACATGCTATGTGCCCTCCTCTGGCCTGGTTAAACTTCCTCAGTACATCAGTCTTGTTGTCCAGTACCCATGTCCCTCTATTGTGACATGCCCACTCCTCATCTGATACGCAGGTGTGCTCCTTACACTCAGGATAATTGTGTCACTCGGGTACAGGGTCCTTGCATTTTTCTTTGGTCAAGGTGGGTGACAGCTTTTGTTCCCGTGACATTGTGTTGGCCGTCATGGGTGGGTCAATTGCTCACACAATGCCTGAGTCATGCAATGTAGTCTGGGTGTAACTTTGATATGTGGTCCACTTGCAGATCAGAATCACCACATGTCCCTGGGGTATTTGGCACACCCCCATGCTGCGGGTGGGTACAATGTTTGGGCCTCAGGAGTATGTATGTCAAGTGTGTCACACATGCTTAGCCACCTGCCTACTGACCAGGGCTCATCCCTCTTGCAGGTGGAGCTGGACAGTCATGCCTACTACAGGGCATATAATACACTCTGTACTCCCACTCCCGTGTATCAGCTGACATGTTGTGCTCAGTGAAATGTTCCCTCAGGTGTCTGCCTCTGTGTCGTTGTGCTGTGACTACGTTGTCGGGACTCCTGTGATGTTTATCAGTTAGGGGTCAGCATGCCATCTGCTATTGGACCATGTGAGACAAGACTTCTGTGACTTATAGGTGTTTGATCACTTGACTGTGCAGACAGGTGTATGCGACTGTGACTTTCAGGCAGATGTTCATCATTCACAGCACACTGAGGTGCTCTGGTTCAGAGAGTTGTGTTTCATGTCTCCCATTTGTCCAATTGGTGTGCAGTGGACAAATACGGGTTCAGATGATGTGGTTAGTGGGGGTGGACATGTGCACTTGTCAGTTACATTACTTGCCTTCCCCATGTCCTAGGATTGTGACACAGTGCAGACTGTTGTTGGCTGGCTGCCATGGCCATGTGACTGGAGACAGTGATGTATGACTTTGCAGGCATGCCTGTGTCATGGCTTTCAACTTCCTAAGAGTGATCCTGCAGGGGAGTGACATGTGCAACATGCACCCCATTGTGGCATTGACTATCCGGACATGGGTGCTTCATGGTGTCTGGTGCTGGTATGCATCTCATGCATTTCTATTTAGACTCTGCCCGTCCATTTATCCAGACACCTGCACTGACTCAGTGGCAAGAGATGTGACGTGGGCATGTTCACATACTTCACCGTGTTCTCAGCAATGTCCAACAACTGTGTAGTTGGTGCATGTGTCCACACTGGGGTATTACCATCAGACAGGCACCAGACAGATGGGTGCAAGGGCAGGAGGGGTATCTGTTCCATGGTTGACCATCAGACTGACAATTGGCTTTTCCTAATCTGTGTGAGGACTTTTGGCAATGTTCAGCTGGGGATGCCAGGTCTTACTCTGTAATGTGCTGTACTCACTGTGGTGTGTGCAGTCAGTGCAGGTGTCTGATGTTTGTCTGTTTCCCTAATTGTTTGCAGATACATCCACGGCCACAGGAGGGGACAGCTCCACGGACCAGGAGGAGCGGCAGAGCCAGACTGGGTAAACAGCCGACGAGTGGTCGGAGGGACCCAGTGGCACGGAGGGCGAGGGGAGCCACACCGAGGAGTCCTCAGCACCATCCACCTCAGCTGAGGACCACAGCAGCTCGGAGGATGACTCCCTTGTGGAGGCGGGTGTCAGCAGCCACCAAACACCAGCTAGTCTGTCTGGCCCCGCCACCACCACCACCACCCTCCCATTGGCTCCCATTCCAGAGGCCCGTGGAGGCTCCTGTGTCCGGGAGCGTGTCTCCTTTGTGCCAGGCACCGCACTCCCTGCCCCTGTGTCCCCTGCTGCCCTGAGTGAGGACTCTGTGTACCTGCTTCGGCAGCTCCATGTAGGGCAGACAGCAATGCTGAGTGTCCTCCATGCACACACCACTCTGTTGACACAGCTGGTGTCGTTCATGGAGGGCATCTCAACGGGTATGTCTGCCCTACAGAGGAGCAATAGGTCCATGGAGTCCTCCCTGACGGCAGCAGTGTCCCTCCTCCAACAGTCCCTCGCCCCTCCTACCTCTGCCCCATCCACACTTCCTGGCACCCTACCTGTCCCAAGCACATGCACACCTGCACAAACACCCAGACACACAGACACGAGCAGCACAGACACACCCAAAACCAAGGCAAGACGTGCACACAAGCATCCTCAGGGGACTGATACCACACACACAGGGGATGGGGAACTGACACACACACAGGCAACCACAGTCACAACGCAATCCTCAAGATCCTCTCCCTCCAAGACCCCTTCCCTTGCCTCACCTGCAACCCCACCTGATAAGCAGCTCTTCCTCGGTGACCTCGGCCTCTTCCCCTCCAATCCCGCTGATCCAGCATACCGGGGGAAGAGGAAGTCCACCCACACAGAGGGGAGTGCCCCTCGCCCCCGGACACCCTCCCCCAGGTGCAGGCAGAGTGAGCCCCACACCCGCAAGTCCCCCCGGTCCCGGAAGAGCAAGACCTTGCCACCGCCCTGCAAGTCAACCACCCAGTCTCTCACCTCCATCCCCCAGGCCACCACTCCACAGGTTCCACAGCCACACCCTGCCCCAGGTTCCCCCACACACCGATACCGCATCCCCAAACTGCTTAGGCCCTCCCCCCCTGCCACTTGCTCTTCCACCCCCAAACCAGACACTCTGCCTGTTTGTGCCAATGGTGTGGAGACCGTGTCCCCCCCCTCTGTCCTGCCCAGCTCTTCTGCCCCCCCTTCCACTACCTTGGAGTCATGCACTGCGGTGGAGTCCACAACCACCCCGTCTGACTCGGGCACTGCATTGGGGACCCAGTCCACTCCATCTGACCAGCCCACTGCAGTGGTTGCAGCACCAACACCATCTGACTTGAGCCCTGCGGTGGTGCCAGCCCCCCCTGAGTCGGACACCTCCACTGCAGTTGCCGGTGACACTCCTGCACCCACCTCCCCTTCACTGCCTCCTTCTGGCATCCCCTGATCCTGTCCCTGCTGTGCCTGGCCTGCCCCTCGTATGCCCCTCCAAGGGGGATGTCCCCTGTCCGTACCTGTGCAGGCAAGCAATTGTTGACAAGTTGTCACACATCACCCTGTTGGGACTGTATATTTGGACTGGTCATTGGCCTTAGTTTATTTTGGACTTTTGATTTGAGTTGCACACTTGCTGAATAAAGCCTACTTTTGTTTACTTGTGGTTAATCTTTGGAGGTACATGATGTAGATGTGTAGAATCATGCATTTGCTGTTGTAATAGTGTTCAGATCAGGTAAATGAAGTTTTGCTGTGATGGGCTCCATGTGGTCCATGGGATATGTGTCCTAATCTAGTCTGGATCTATAGCATCCTTTGCTGCAGTCTGAGGGTGTAATGTTCAGCATTTGACACAGGGATGTACGTTTAGCATTTGTAGATTACCATCTTTGTCCTACACTGATGCACATCTGGTGGGCTTACCACTGTCCAATGTTCCTAGTACCCTGACTGTGTGCCCGTCTCCAATGGACATGCAGTTTAGCACATCAAATTTGGAGGACTCATCTGTGTACACAGTGCAAGTTGCTTGACACGTGTCTTGGGTGTATGCAGATGACTGACGTGACACTCCCGTGCCCAGGCTGATATGAGCAGAGCCTTCAGTGTGTTGTAGTTGTTGACTCACTGACCGAGTGTTCTGCTGACATGTTTGAGTCGTGCACAGACAAGGTTTGGCACAGCTGACCTTCCACAGGAGTGGAGTGCCCTCATGGCAGTGCGTGATTCCGTGATATAGGCTGTGCCCGTGTTGTGTGTTGTGTAGGCATGTCTGTGCGTGTTCCCTTCCCTTTTCCTACACAGGCTGTGTCCCTACGGATGATCCTGTTTGTGATGCTTGCTGAGTTGTTCTGTGTTCATCCAGCATCTTGGACCTGGTTTCTTCGGGATGTGGGTACATGGCAAACTAATGTTCATGAGGTTGTCATCCCTAGTTGTCTTTGTTGTCAGGGCTGGGGATGTGGGCAAACGCAGATGGGACACAGTCAGGATTCCTCTTGGCACTTGTTGGTTACACAAGTAATGTGATTTTCTGTTTGTGTATGCTTTCAGTGATTGTGACACGTTGTGTGTGTGACTGCTGCCACTCCTCAGGGTCAGAGCTGCAATGTTGGAAGTTGTCTATGTGTGTCCTTTGTGGGTCAGCTTGGCTTATTCATTGGTGTGTGACTATGGCCAGGATCCCATTGTTTGGGGTGGATTTCACTTCATGCCCATGTACGGCATACTGTGCAGTGTGTCAGACATTCACAAGTCTTGTTGACTGGCCATGTGTGATGGGTTTCTGCACCTTATTTCCCCCACCACCCCTGGGATTGTCATGGGTGCATGTGCAATGTCAGCAGTCCATGTGAGCTTCACTGCTGCACATTGGTGGACATCAAGGTGTGTGGCGTTGAGTGTGTGCAAATGTGAGTTGTTGCACGGCTGGGGCACTACCTCCATATTGTCCTTGGCTGGCAGGCCATGCTGAGTGCTTTGTGCTTGTATAGGTGTGATGGTAGTTTGTTGCTCAGGACACATGGCTGTGGTTCACAGTGTGGATGACATCTACCTTTGTCATCACAGTGTGATTGTCATTAACCCTGGGCAAAGCACAACGCTACGCTCGCGTAGTTTGCGAAGTTTGCGCTACTTCGCACAACGCGAATTGCACGTAGCACAGTGCAAACACGCGTAGCGTAGTGCAGCGGTCATTTTTTGCTTGTTCGCGGTCCTCAACGTCAAGTTGGCGACCGCGAGCAAGCAAAATGACATCCCGGCGAGACTTTTTCCTCGTTCGCGATCAGCAACATCAAGTTGCCGATCGCGAGCGTGGAAAATAAACCTCCCGGTGAGATTCTCAACGCGGGGAGGTCAGGTTTCTCATTGCGATTGGTCGCGTATGCTCGCGACCGCTCGCGATGAGAAACTACCAGTCCGCGTTGAGAAAGCTGCCGCTCGAGTAAAAATCTACTCGAGCGGCAGTAAAAGACAGCTCGCACTGTGCAAGATGCCGTTTTCAATGATTGTACAGTGCGGACAAGCATCCGGCACTGTGCAATCATTGCGAACAGTGCACTACGCAGTTCGCGTAGTGCTACGCGTAGCTCGCGTAGTGCGGACTGCACTTTGCGTAGCTTCGCGTAGCGCTACTTCGCGAACTACGCCCAGGCTTAATTGTCATGCAGGCTAGTGTCACCACAATGTGGGGTCCCTGGGGGGAGTGCTGTGGTGGTTCTGTCTCTTGCTGTGTTTGTTGCTGTTCCTACAAGCTTGTGTGACATGTGTAATTTGGGCTCCCTCTCATCTCACAATGCCTGTTTGCCCACATAGGGGAATACAATCCATGAGCTACTTTTGTATGTGACTGTGTTGACATCTGTGTATTAGTGAATCTGGCCTCCTCATGTGTTGTGTGTTTGCCTGGGGACACTGGCACACAACCCCCTCACCTGTTGTGTTTGATATGCAGTGTGAGTCTGCCTGTTTGTGTTTGTGCATTTGCACCACTGCATTGGCATATCTTTAGTTTGCCATTGGCTGTATGTTGTTTGTTGGCTTTCCCCTGCTGGCCCTGGGACTGCTAGGTCATCAGTCAGCACATTGATCATGGTTAGTATGTCCCATTGCTGCCATGGTATGGTATTTGTTCACCTGACATCTACAGTCTCCACAGGATATCTACATTTGTGTGTCCATTGGTGCAGATATGTGGGTCTGCATTATGATGCTCACTTCTGTCATTGTGTTATTTGTGAATGTAGACAATGTGGGCCCCCATGGCTGATGTTTGTGTGCACATGGCCAGAACGATGTGTCATTGGCACTGCACTGCTTGCCTCACACAATCTATGTTGCTATGGGACACAAGCACTACAATGCCACTGTAGTGTTTGGTGTTGTGTGGCCAGGAATAATCCCTGCAATTTTGTTTTTGCAGCTTTTACCAGGACTACACTTACCTTTTGGGCACTGTGGTGATGGGGCTTTGGGCCCCATTGCCACACTGTTCAAAATGTGCTTCAGCTATGGAGCACACACTTACATTTTGGGCACCGTGGTGATAGGGCTTTGGGCCCCATATCCACACTGTTCAAAATGTGCTTCAGCTATGGAGCACACACTTACCTTTTGGGCACTGTGGTGATGGGGCTTTGGGCCACATTGCCACACTGTTCAAAATGTGCTTCAGCTATGGAGCACACACTTACCTTTTGGGCACTGTGGTGATGGGGCTTTGGGCCACATTGCCACACTGTTCAAAATGTGCTTCAGCTATCGAGCACACACTTAACTTTTGGGCACTGTGGTGATGGGGCTTTGGGCCACATTGCCACACTGTTCAAAATGTGCTTCAGCTATGGAGCACACACTTCCCTTTTGGTCACTATGGTGATGGGGCTTTGGGCCCCATTGCCACACTGTTCAAAATGTGCTTCAGCTATGGAGCACACACTTCCCTTTGGTCACTGTGGTGATGGGGCTTTGGGCCCCATTGCCACACTGTTCAAAATGTGCTTCAGCTATGGAGCACACACTTACCTTTTGGGCACTGTGGTGATGGGGCTTTGGGCCAAATTGCCACAGTGGTCATGGTCTGCTTGCATTGTGTAGGACACACACACAATTATGTGTGACACATGTGTTAGGGGTCACATTGTATGTTCAATGTCATGTTCAGTGTTGTATGCATTTGACACAGACCACACACGCTTGTCATGGTGTTGGGGGTGGGATGTAATTTTCAGACAGTCCTTATGTGGGAGTATGCTAGTTGTGTCATGCATTACCCGTCCTATGAGTAGGGGTGGTTGTAGTGACAGGCATCCAGCCCCCAATGGGTGGGGATGGCAGTGGTGGCAGGCATCCAGCCCACCCTGAGTAGGGGTGGTGTTAGTGGTAGGCATCCATCCCCCTATGGGTGGGGATGGCAGTAGTGGCAGGCATCCAGCCCCCCCTGAGTGGGGATGGTAGTAGTGGTAGGCATCCAGCCCCCCATGAGTGGGGATGGTAGTACTGGTAGGCATCCAGCCCCCCATGAGTGGGGATGGTAGTAGTGGTAGGCATCCAGACCCCCATGAGTGGGGATGGTAGTAGTGGTAGGCATCCAGCCCCCCATGAGTGGGGATGGCAGTAGTGACAGGCATCCAGCCCCCCATGAGTGGGGATGGTAGTAGTGGTAGGCATCCAGACCCCCATGAGTGGGGATGGTAGTAGTGGTAGGCATCCAGACCCCCATGAGTGGGGATGGTAGTAGTGGTAGGCATCCAGCCCCCCATGAGTGGGGATGGTAGTAGTGGTAGGCATCCAGCCCCCCATGAGTGGGGATGGCAGTAGTGACAGGCATCCAGCCCCCCATGAGTGGGGATGGTAGTAGTGGTAGGCATCCAGCCCCCCATGAGTGGGGATGGTAGTAGTGGTAGGCATCCAGCCCGTCATGAGTGGGGATGGTAGTAGTGGTAGGCATCCAGCCCCCCATGAGTGGGGATGGTAGTAGTGGTAGGCATCCAGCCCCCCATGAGTGGGGATGGCAGTAGTGACAGGCATCCAGCCCCCCATGAGTGGGGATGGTAGTAGTGGTAGGCATCCAGCCCCCTATGGGTGGGGATGGCAGTAGTGACAGGCATCCAGACCCCCATGAGTGGGGATGGTAGTAGTGGCATGCATCCAGCCCCCTATCTGTGGGGATGGCAGTAGTGACAGGCATCCAGCCCCCAATGAGTGGGGATGGTAGTAGTGGTAGACATCCATCCCCCTACGGGTGGGGATGGTAGTAGTGGCAGGCATCCATCCCCCTATGGGTGTGTTTGGCATTGGTGATGGCCATCCCGCCCCTATGGTTCTGCTGTTGCTAGTGTACGTCATTTGTGCATCCCTATGTGTGTGTGACATATGTCGGGTACGTGTCGTTTGTTTGTGTAGTGGGTGTTTGACTTACCGTCTGCGCCATACGCGTCCGTACCGGTCCCGGTAATAGATGTAGAGTATTGGTAGGACCTGCGCGATGGGATTCATGGTTGGGTCGTCTCGTTCGGGTTTCTCGTGGCTTCGACTCGTACTCGTCGCTGGCTTGTTTGTCTCATAGCCGTGGATCGTCTTGTGGCGTGAATCGGAGCTTATGTACAGCTCTCCCGGATGCTCAAACGTGCCGGACGTAGCGACGAGTTCGGCGCGTACGGAAGACACATCGTACTAGTCCGGCCAGAAGGTGCTGTGTATTTGGTTCTTTGCGACTCGATTCGGCGTTTACGGATCCGGCTCGGGCGGGGAACAGGAGCTGGAATGGGTAAGTACGGCTCGCTCGGAATCTGGGCTGTTATGCGCATCGTACTTGTTTGTTCGGTTGAGTGTTCGAGTCGGTCGGAAAACACGCGTTCGGCTGGTATTTTTTCCGGACGAATACTGTTAGGTGCGCTTCCGGCCGACATCGGAATCGACCCCAGAGTGTCTATCCAGGATAGGATCAAGGGGAAGATTAAAATCACCACCAACTATAGTTCTAGAGTTCTGTGGAATATCAGAGAGTTTCTTGTGTATGTTACACCAAAAAAGAGGGTCATCAATATTAGCAGCATATAAATTCATAACATATAGATCTTCCGATCCATTAGTCAAATGGGTAAGAAGCCATCTACCACTGGTGTCATGTTCAGCTGCAACAATAGATAGACCAGAACCCTTGGAAATAAGAGTAACCACACTATTTTTTTCCCCAGCGGCCTCAGAGCAAGTAACATCCATAACCCAATCCTTCCTCATAAGCAGAGCTTCTTTAAATGCTATCTTCGTCTCTTGAATTAAGACCACGTCACCAGATAGACTTTTTCAATAGTCTAAAATTTTGTTCCTCTTAACTGGGTGGTTCAATCCTCGTACATTAAGTGAAACTATATTTAAACCCCTGATGGATATGAATAAAACAACAAAATTTAGTACATCTGGTAAAGGGGTAAAAGAAAAGCCCAGAAATAGTTAAAAATTAACAGAAATGCAATATAAATCCCAAAATACACTGAAGCAGATGTCCCAAGATTAGAAAAAAGAGAAAGGGAGGAAGTAAAGAGTAGAAAAAAGAGACAAAAGAGCAAAAGTACTCCAAAGAAAAATGGAGCATTAAAAAAGAGTAACCCCACCAGGGGATGTCTGTAATAGACAAATTGCATGGGGGAAGTAACGTGGAGAAGCAACACAAAGGCCATCAACCACAATGCAGACAGGTCAACAATAAATATTCCATTAAGCGACGAAACAAAGGCATAAATATCAATACATAATATACAATCTATAATTCATCAAAAAGAATAAATAACGGAAGTTCCAGAAAAAATAACATATTTGATCAGTGAAAAACATATATGATGTCATAAATAGAAAAGAGAGGTTATAATAACAGATAGCAATCTAATCAGGTATTATAAATAACAATAGTAGGTAATATAAATATCTAGGTAAGGTATAATAGATAATAGTATGCAGTGTTATAAATAGTAATCTAAGGCAATATAAATAACACTATAGAACATATACATCACAGTCTAAGGTATTATAAACTAATCTATAAAGTTAATATAAATATCCTATGAACAGAACAATCCCAAAATATATATAATGTAAAAGCTTACTAATCATTTTAAATTGATGGACGTCAGGAACAAATTTATATGATTAGAGTATTTTAGAAAGTACGAGGTATATAGAATAATCAACATTGGATGTAAATCATAATTTAGGATAGAAATACAATGAGAAAAAGATACAAATTGACAGATACCTAAGAAATAAAAATTATGCAAATATAAAACAAAGATGTACACCATAAATTAACCTTGCAATAATAAGCAAAATTGCAGATAAATAGTAAATACACATAAATAACTTCATCGTCAACATAGAATTATAGGAAATAAAAATAACAACTTAGGCAGATAATAAAGTAATCGAACGCAATAGAAAGAACGTGTAGAAGGAATGAACAAGGAAATAAAGGAAAAAGGAATATGATAGATAGAAAGAGAGATACTTGCATTATCATAAGAATAGTGAGAAAGATAAGCAATGAAAAGACCAACCATATAAAATGTTATCATACCGAAAAGATATCATCAAACTGGTATAAGATAAATGCCAACTAATTATAGCGTTGGTATCGAAAAAGTTATGAATTAGAAGTCTGGTAAAGGAAAAAGTTGTCTAAAAAAGCCAGAAAAAGAAGGAAGAAGGAAATTGGAGTAAGCCAGAGAAGTGACACAGGCAAATAAAAAGGATAGGTAAAAGCAGAAAAATAGAGATACGATGACAACCTATAAATTAACAATATAGCTTTAACTAGCACCAATATATTAGAACAACCAATCTAAATCTAACCTGCAAAGAATGTAGACTCATAACATTCATAATAGTATAAAAATCCGTATTATCCTGTAAAAGGAAAATCAGTTAATAAGAATAGCCAATATAATACGAACGATCTTACAGTGCGTAGTTATCATTTTAAGGAAGAACACAAAAGAGCAATATTAATTACGCACATTATGGCAAGGCACAAGAAACAAGGAGCCATCCTGTATAAATGAGAAGCATTAGACATAGAAAGCTCAGCAGAAGTAAATCACTAAGGGCGAGAAGCACCCGGAATAGAATCTGAGTCCATCTGCGATTCAGAGTGATTATCCAAAAAAACTGAGAGATCTGAAGGTTCATAAAATATCTGTGGACGACCTTTGAATGTTATCCTGAATCTGGAAGGACCAGCAAAAGAAAATGGAATGTGCATCTCAATGAGTCTCTTATGTAAGTTCAGGAAACCCTTACAACGAATTACAGTGTCTCTGGCAAAGTCCTGTGAAATTGATATTTTATGGCCTTCCCATTGTACCATTTTAATCTTCCTCATTTGTGCCAAAATTTGTTCAGTATGTTGGTGTTGTAACGGTTAAAAAATCAAAGGTCTTGGAGAAGACATCGTTTTAGGTTTAAAAGTTGGAACTCTATGAGCACGTTCTATCTCGAAATCTGTGTGAAACGAGATGTTCAGAACATTCAGGATCCAAGTGAGCAAAAAGTCAATCACTGAAGGAGCAGTTTTCTCACAGTCTTCTGGCAAACCAAAAATGCGCAAAATTTCTTCTTCGATTCCGATCTTCCTGTTCAGTTAGGTCTCTTCTTAATGAGGCCATGGAGCGCTCCAAACTATGTATTTGTTTAGTCTGTTTGTTCGTAAAGTCTTCAACATTGCTTATTCTCATTTCCGCATTGGAGACACGTAACGAAAGATTTTTCAAATCATTACGAATTGCTGCCACTTCCACCTGAAGCAGATCGGTATTAGTTTTGGTGCTTTGAGCTATGTCATGGACCGTGTTAAGCCTAAGTAGCCATTTGTTGTATTGCTATTAACACTTCTTGGACGGTATTTAGGTTCTCCAGCTCAGCCCGCTGAATTTTGCTAATAATTGGGAGCGTCACTTTGTTCAGCAGCATGGATATAGCAGCACACTTCTCCCTTGGGAGGGGGTATAGTGTGTTACGTAATAGGATCGGAACACCTTGTTGACATCCACCTGGGAGTTAACTATCTCTCACTGATCATTCCCGGTGATCCTTCCAAGTCTGTGTCAATCTCTGCGAGGTCAAGGTCTCAGTAGGGACATGTTGTTCAAGTGTAAGTATAGTTCCCTCCTCATCCATTAGCTCCTTAATCAACATCTGTTAAACCCCATATATGGTATTAATGCAAAACCCTCTAAGCACTACTTTGAACACATCACATTTTATTGTGGTGTCTAATGCTCTGCCCTCATTATCTTCAAAGTATTGGTCAATATGGTCTGCAACAATGGCTCTGAATGCTTGATCATGAAGGGCTTCCAGACGGAGCCTCCAGGTAGGAATGCGGGGTCGGGAGCATCCCTTCTGAAAAGCCAGCTGAAGAGGGCAGTGATCTGAGAGGGTGCAGTGCAAATATTCTGCATCAGTCACCTTTGCTGCCATCGCTGTATTGCAATCAGCTATGTCTATGCACGTTTTCAGGGAATACAGCCCAAGAAAAAAAGAGTATTCTCTACACTCCGTGTACAGCAGTCGCCAATATACCACCTGCCTGTCCTTTGCCCACTGTAGTAAACACTTTGTGGTTGTGTGTGACTGTGCACTGAACAGCGGGGGAGTGGAGCGATCCATTTCCTCTCCTCATCAGGTGTCATGTCCTTTAGGCTAGTCCTATGATGTATGCCCCCTTTTGCATACATTGGGGCCGATTCCGATCTCGGCCGGTAGTGCTCCGAATCGGATTCGGTTTTACCGGATCCGATCCGGAGCCCTATTTTCCGACCGAGTCGTACGCGCGTCCGGGCGAGCGAGTACGATGCGTATTCGCCGACCGACTCGTCCGGGCGACCCGACCGCTCCGACCGACTGGTTCCCGGATCGTACTGCTCCGACCGACTCGCTCGGACCCGATTCGCACCGCGCAATGGAGACGTTTTCCGGCCGGGTAAGTACGATGCGCACCTCGACCGCTCCGACCGACTCGCGCCGTCCGACTCGAACTCGCTGTCGGAGCCGTACTTTGGGGGTCCGTGTCGGACCCCCCTGTACGCGTATCCGTGCGAGGCGCACACAGGGGGGACCCATGGGTCCCCCCTACCTGTGCGTGTACGCCGCGAAGCGCTTCGCGGCGTACTCGCTGTAGGGGGCGCCCTTGTCCGCCTCGCACCCATTGAGGCAATGGGAGCCCGCGTACGCGTTGTACGACCGGCTCCCATTGAGTTCAATGGGAGTCCGACCGACTCGTGTCCGGTGGCATACGAATGCATCGGACTCGTTCGGTCGGACTGCACGGGTCCGATTCGGTCGGAAATCTCTCCGAGGCCGGCTCGGTCGGAGAAATTACCGACACGAATCGGAATCGGCCCCATTGTCCCATCGCCACAACAATAACGGCTCTGAACAGGTGACCTTTTACCTAATAGTTTGCTCCTGTCTCTTCGACACCAGGCTCTTAGTATTTTATCATACTCCCTGTACCTGACGCACATAAACATGTCCTCAGGCACTGCATAATTATTCTGTATATGGGTCACCACTTTTTTCATCCTTGGCCAACAGACCGCTGTGCATGATAGCATTGTTTGGAAAAACATTTATGATTGTTTTCAAAGCATATCGATTCTAGAAGAAGCCCTGGAGTGACCACTCTAGTATATAAGACCCTTATTTCCCCCTGCAAATTAGAGGAGAATTCCTTCCACGCTGACACGGGGTCTTGTATGCTGAATCTTCGACACGCAGATGTCTGACATCCCTTGCGGGGTGTCATCCGCGAAGCATAGACTGGGTCCTTCATTCTCTACCATCAGGTAAGGGGGTTGGTTCTTCCCAAGGGGATTCTTGGCTATATACATATATATATCTATACACATATACATGCTACACCTACATATCTAAGCTAGGTACATTTAGGCAAATTACGTAGGGAGCGCATTTTAGGAGTATGCAAGTGCTGTTGTTTTATCTGAACTGTATATGTTCATCTTCTTAGCACTATGGTAGAAATGTATCTACTGTTTACTATATTAGTACTTGCGATTTCTTACCTATGCTTCAGTCTCCTGATTGTCGCAGCAGATATGTTTTACACAAGACTGACGCTGGACCAATAAATACTTATTCAAACGTCCTAACCGCCATCCTGTGTATTTTCTGAGAATAAGTAAGCACGAGTGACTGAGCGAAAAGTACTGTTTTCCACGATCCCTGAGGAATCGGGGTTGTCATGTTCAGTGGTTGCCAGAAACTACCTACACCACTGTAGAGCTGGCTGGTCTAATGGCTGACATATCCTGTGGGGGTGTCCAGAAGCAGTTTGGACACCAAGCCCTCAGTTTAGGTCATCCAAAATGCGCAGGTCCTGGAGATTCTTAGGAACTACACAACACAAGCTCACAGTTTAAGCCACCTGCCCACTCACCCACAGGATCTACAAATCAGTCAAGAAGGATGGGGACAGGGCAGACAGAAAGGCTGGAACTCCAGCATTTAGTACATAAATTGTTACCAGGGACATGGGGGCCCCATCTAAGACACCCTTGATGCCCACATATCTTCCATCTAGGTTAACCCTCCTATTGTGTGTTACAAATGCAACCTAGGGCGCTATCCATATAAGTACCCTTCAAGCATAATTTGTGTAAGTGGTGCCCAGTACAAACTCCTCTACCGTTTTTACAGCTGGGTCGACTCCACAGCAGTCAAGTGTGTCTCTTGAAGACAGGCAAAGTGAACATAGTGTCCCCTCAAGTAAGCGTGAATTCTGTAGCATTTCGGGTAATTGGCCATCCCCCTAATGTTCCATGTCAACACATTGTATCTTAGAATTATGTTACCATATAGACCTGCCATGCTTTCAGTGAACTAGTGGGCCATCACTCCCAACTTACCCAATTTCCTCCAACCCATACCCCCGGCAGTCCCTTGGAATTGAAAAACGGATTGAGTAATCCTGGCTCTATAACAAACAAACACCCAAACTCCCCATCCTTGGAGGGGGGTGAGAACGCTTCCATGGCAAAAGAAAATCACAGTAGAATTGTTCAGTAGCTCAGTCCATTTTGGAAAGTACATGAGGCGGGCCTTAGCGGTAGTCATGGGTTGTTGAACTCTCCCCATGCCGCCACTACAGCACAAGTGTAATCATATTTCCCCCAGCATTAAACCCATCCCCATAGTCCCAGGCTAGGGTACCTCACTGTGGTTGGCCGCCCCATCTACTCTGGTCCATCAACATTGGCAAAGCCAATCAGGACAATAAAAGCAGGCCCCTCAAGTTACTAAAATCATATTAACAGATCAGCAGTCATTAGTGTAATTTCTGGGGTGTGTCTGACAGCAGCCACAGGCTCTTCGACATCTCCTTCATCTGCTTAGGAGTGGATGGCCTAGTCATTGTAGGGCTATCCAGACCTGGAACTGCATTGCAAACCCAGTTCCTTTACCACCTGTGGATGCTTTTTGGCCTTCTGATCCGTGGTGGGGCGTCATCTGGGCCTTCGCTCAGATCTGCGCATTCATTTCAGAGTTCGCCATCCTGCATCTGCAGCATTCTGATGCGGCAGCCTCTGTATTCCTTTAGACTCCAAGCCATGATCAGGCATCTGCCGGGCTAGTGAAATACCTGTTGATGTTGCCCTCCACCACCCATAGCTTGGCTGGTTCATTAGTGAATAGTGGAGGTTCATTTGTTAAAGCCACTTTTTAGCCTCCAAAAAGGATTCTCCTCTCTTCTGTAATTTTGTTGTATAATCTGGCAAAATATGTACTTTGCAGTTCTCAACAGTTCACAGACCCTTACTGCATGACATTTGCAATATAGGATCCCGGTCCCAATAATTGAGAAATTTGACCACCACTGGTCTAGTGGGGCACCTGTGGAGGTTGACAGCCCAGGACTCTGTGTGCATATTCAGTAGAGAAAAAGGCTGATTGCTTTCCAGCTAGTACTGTCTGCATCAGCCATTCTTCCCAGTAGAGGTACATACTGGGCTCCACCAACCTTTCGGCAGACCAACATTATTCCTGTGTGCTCACCCCTTTGCGCCATTCACCTTCAGTTTCAGATATCGAACTTCATCCTGAAGGGCCCTCTGGTTGCTCCTTGACATCCTGCACAGATGAGCACACCGCAGCAATTGCGGATTCATTAGTTGCAACATACTCCTACAGCTTTCGATGATCCACTTGTAGTTACCCCACTTTCAGGGCCACAGCATCAATTTTGGGTTCTAGATTTTTGAGCATCACAGTGACTTCTTCAGTGGCAGCTGGTCAGTGATTCAGTGTGCTATCCTTTGAGTCTATATTGTCCTTATTCCCCCACTGCCAGCCCTTGTATTTGCTCATTTATGACAGTTTGTAGTTCCCTGTAAAAGAAGTCTTTCAACCCTTTACTCCACAATTGAAATATGGGATCCATGGGATCTCTCCACCTTGTTTCGCAATACTGGCCAAGCCGGGCCCACCAAGGTACTCATTTCTGGTCTTCGATTCCGGGTAGCAAGGAGTCCCAATGTGAAATCCAGTAACAAGGGAGGAGCAGGTGCAAAAAAAATTAAAGGAAGTGCGAGGAAACAAAGTCAGGCAGGAGGAATGTACTGGATCAGGGTGTGCACTCACAGTAAGGGCCACTGCAGGACTTGAAGTAGGTGGGAGCTGTATCTCCAGAGGGCCTTGGGGTAGGACATCCTCATGTATCATCAGGCCAGTGTTGGAGAACCAGTTCTGACCCCTTCCATTCCACATAGCGCCCCCCCAGTGGGGTCTCACCCTGGGTTGGGCAGGAGATGTGGGATGAAGCTCTGGGTGGGGGAAGGGCACTGCCACCCGCATACTACTGGTCAGCACCCGGCAGATACAGACATTCTGGTAGGTTTGCGTTATGTGCCTGTGCCTTAGGAGAGGGTCGGCCACCCATCACCAACCTCAGAGGGAGCCTCTGGAGGCACACACCTTGAGAGCGCCCATCTCCCCGCACCCTAGGAGGAGGTGAGCATCCAATCCTAGGCAACAGGTGGGCAGGCAAGCAGAGCTCAAGCTGGCTCCAAAGCTCAATTGAGTCTGCCATTGTCAGTGTGGCTGTAGGACGCCCTACCACAGACTCTAAGTTAAGCCTGAATGCTTTTGTGCCAAGCCAAGGGAGAGTTAAGCACAGGTTCATTTAGTGACTTTTGTGGTTTACCTTGACAAGGATTGTGTTTATTATTTAATTGAGGCTTCTACCCCCTCTTAACTAATAACCCAATTTTTTTCAGCTGCTATATTGCAGACAAAAGCAGCACATGTCTGAAAAGTGGCTGTGACAAGCAACCGATAGCCAGTCAAAAATGTTTTGTGATCTGTTACCTAATCTAGGTCAAGCACCAGAGGTCATGCTTCAGCAAAAAAAGATGGTCATGGCCTGCCTTTTCTCTTTATTGCAATAATAATTTCTAGTTGGCTTTTAGGACGCCCATAAATCCACTCTTTGTCTTAGCTCTGGGAAGAATTTGCTAGCATCAAAGGTATAATGCTTTTCATCATTGCATAATGCACACAGTGGCATTTGCTCAATTTCCTTGGTCTGATTTAAGACCAGTTATGAAATTTCACTGTGGTCCTGCACAGAGACATTCATAGATCTGGAAAAGAATTCCGAATTCATCAGGCTTTAGCATCATACACCCAATAAATCAATATTTGTGGTCGCTCTCGCTTCGCCCTCTCTGTCAATTGATCGGACTTTTATTTTACTGTGCTCATCAACATCAGAAGTGATAAAAGGATGGATGAATAGAGTCTGTGTTAACTCTATTCACTTATGTCTTTAGCTGGTGTTTTTAAAAATGGATTTTCCTGCATTTCTCTTATTTTTTATTAACCCCTTCCGTGCGCGCGTCGGCCAATGGCCGTCGCGAGCACTACCTCGCTAGTGCTGCGCACGTCCATTGGGCGACGCGGCCCCGCCCACTCAATAGAACTCCCGCACCGCGGCAGAATTTGCGCCGCGGTTAATGAGTTAATATTTAGTATTTTTATTCTGTAAATAAAATTTCCTCTGATTTCAGATCACCAGTGTTAGAACTGGCGTGGGTTCGAATCCCACCGCTGCCTCCAATGTTAGAACTGGGGGTCTCTAGTTGGCAGAGGTAGGTACCTTTGTCCAAATAGGGACCCTTGCTTCTAGTCAGAGTAAGGGGGATACACTACTAAAATAACCCCTGCTCACCCCCTTAGTAGCTTGGCACGAGCAGGCAGGCTTATCTCAGAGGCAGTGTGTAAAGCATTTGTGAACACATACAGTAACACAGTGACAACACTACAGATGGACACCACACAGGTTGTATTATAAAAATAAGTATTTTTATATAGATTTAACACAAGACCCAAAACGACAAAAATCCACAATACACTATGAAAAATATGACTGTCAATGGTAGAAAATAGTTTAGTTCAATAAAGATGTTAAATGCGACACTTAACGTTCAATGTACCTTTGGATGCGTAACGCGATACAAACAAAAGAGTTGCAGGGAAGGTGATGCATCGGTTCCTTACACGCAAGAACGGTGATGCGTCTGTTCCTTGCTCCGGGGGAGGTGATGCGTCGGTTCCCTACTGCTGCGTAGGGGACGGTGATGCGTCGGTTCCTTACCGGAGAGGAGGTGATGCGTCAGTTCTTCACCGCGTGGGAAGGTGTTGCGTCAGTTTCTTACTGCGCTTCTGTGGTGATGCGACCCGCAGCGCCGCGATGCGATGACGACCCGGTGCAATGAAACAAAATGGCGTGTTCTTCTTGATGTGACACTCAGGGGGTGATGCGTGCACGCCCGACGTCCATGCGGCGACTTGGTGAATCTTCTGAGCCGCGACAGACCCTGCGACACGCTTCTCCGATGATGCGACGGCGTCTGATGCGACGGCGACACTCTTCTCCAGTGATGCGAGGCGCTTCCGTGATGCAATGGCGACAGCGGCGGCATGCTTTCTCGGCGATGCGAGACAGCGGCTGCGGCGGCGACACGCTTCTCCTTCATGAGTCGCGCTTCCAGCTCCCAGCGACACGCAGTCTCTCAGAAGGCCCAACACAACAGCAGGCACTTCAAATTCCCAGCAAGGGAATTCAGGGGAGCTGATTGGTGAAGTCTTGTGTCCCTGAGACTTCAGCAGGAGGCAAGCTCAATCTTCAAGCCCTTGGAGATGTTCTGCAAGATGATGAAAGTAGCACAAAGTTCCTTTCTCCTTTCTTTGGCAATCAGGAAACCACTGCAGGCCAATCCCTCAAACAGCACACAGCATAGGGATAGTCTCCTCCTTCAGCTTCTCTGGTTCCTCTCCTCAGCAAAGGTTTGTCTTGTTTGTTCCAGAAGTGATCTAAAGTCTTGGGGTCAGGGCCCCAGTATTTATACCCATAAATCCTTTGTCCTCTGAAGGCAGAGGGTCCTGTACCTAGTCCAAACCAGTTCTGGGTGCATTCTGCCAGTGCACACCCTCTTCCTTTGTCAGTGTGGGCCAGGGACATCAGACGCACCACAGGAGTTGGAGCCAGCATTGTGGAAGGCAGGCACAGCCCTATTCAGGCCCAGGTGCTACTCCTCCCACCACTCTACATGCAGTTAGGTCTATTCAGCCCTATGCTGACTCACCCTGTCTCCTGGAGTCCCCCAGCCCCTGTCACTCACAAACCCAGACATACAATAAACAAGCTAGCAGAGGCAGGCTGGATGGTTAGGCAAGAAAATACCTACTTTCTAAAAGTGGTATTTTCAAACACAGAATGTTAAAACCAACTTCACTAAAAGATGTATTTTATCATTCTGAGTTCAGGCATACTAAATTCGTTTTTCCACCATGTTCCCTGGGTCAGTTAGGATTATAAGATGTTATAATCAAACTGCCCATTCTGGCCTATGGGGACAGGTAGCCTTGCAATAGTGAAAAACGAAATTGGCTGTAATTCACTATCAGGACATGCCACACACATCAGGGCATGTCCTACCTCTTACATACAATGCACCCTGCCCGCAGGCCTACCTTAGGGGTGACTAATATGTAGAAAAGGGAAGTTGTAGGGACTGGTAAGTAGGTGCACTTACCAAGTCAACATGGCAGTACTAGACTGCACACAGGCTCTGCAATGGCAGGCCTGAGTCACACTTTACAAGCTGGCACAACCAGTGCTGCAAGCCCACCAGCAGCATTTGATATCCAGGCCCTGGGCACACGCGGTGCACTGTACTAGGGTCTGACAGTAAATCAAATAAGCCAATCATGGAGTCACTAATCCATACATCTATTTATAACAGAGAGCATATGCACTTTAGCACTGATCAGCAGTGGTAAAGTGCCCAGAGTCATCAAACCAACAAAAACAGGTCAGAAAAAGTACAGGAGGAAGGCAAAAAGTTCAGGGATGACCCTGCCAAAAAGGGCCAAGTCCAACAACCAGCTTCTGGTTTGCTTTCATTTTATTATGCTGTGTTTAGGTCTTACATGCACCGTAAATAAAGGGCCTAATTTGAGAACCCTGGATTGTGGTGTAGTGACTCTGCCCCAGCAGGTGTTACCAATGGCGGGGTACTGCAACTCCAGGTGTATTTCAAGGTCGGTCCTCAGGGCGCTCTCCGAAGTTAGGAATAACCGGAAGAATCAGAACATCTCAACCTAATTCCACAGATTATTCCTCATTTCTCCCTGGAGTTTCACCCAGGGCTGCACTCTCTGGGTAACAAACAAATGGTCCACAGAGTGGACTGTATAATTCCAGAGGGCCAGTAACTCCTGTTACCGGTCCTCTAGGTTTTACCAAGTCTCTTGTAATTCAGATCAAATTTGTTAAATTATCCATGTCTTGCAGTTAACTTTGAGCTAGGTCTAGTTAGTCCTAGTTTTCCACCTAATATATTATACTATTGCATTATAAGTATGCACTTTTAAGTCCCAACCAGCGCATTTCTGTTGCATGAAAACGTGTGACTGGCTGAAACACATCCTCACGACATGAGGGCATCAAATATGCATGCATACGGCTTTGATTTATGTCTTCTATTGCATTAGATAAACATGAGTGTTCATCCATTTTGGAAGGGTGACTTCAGTGATTTCTCATCCATTCAAAATTACAAAACCCGAATATTCTTGTTTTAAATTATTAAGAGATTAATAGTCAGAGCCATTTAAATATAGGGGTTACAAAGTGTGAAAATTGGGTTTTTGGTTGAGGGTGGTGAATACCCTCCTCAATCAACAACCACAATCCCTGTAAGGGTGAACCACAAAAGTCACTAAATTAACCTGTGCTTAACCCTCTGGTAGTTTGGCACAAAAGCAGTAAGACCTGAGGCAATGTGTAAAGTATGTATGTATGTAAAACATAAACAGTAATAAAGTGAGAACAACACAAGAAAAACTGCACACCAATTCAGAGAAATAGAGTCAATAAATTAATCAAGTCCTTATTTTACCAATCATGGCCATAAAATTGCATATAAGCATTTATCAAATTAATTGCATATTTACAAAATCCATACAAAGTGCATTGTGCAGTGCAAAACCTACAATACAAAGTGATCTGTGCAGTTAATACAGGAGCAACAAGGATGGTTACTATCTGATGAGTTTACACACCTTTTGCCTGACAACAAGAACCTCAGATAAGGGTCTTCTATGTTCACAAGGATATTTATATCCACCTCATAAGCCAACATAATATTCATCAGTGTTAAAAACACAAATTCCTTTTCTGATAATTGGATATATAGGGGCATATTCTCAAGGAGCCATCGCCGATTTATCGGCACTTTAGCGCCGCAAAAGTAGCGATAGACTTATCGCCCCATTCACAAGCTGCTGCAAACTGTCGACATCGCCAGTTTTCCTGCGATAGCTGCCGCAAAACACATCGCCAAGGATGAGAGTGACAGACAACGCTAATGACATGCAGAGTAGACGTTCCCGTGCAAAAACACACGAAAACACCACTTCGCGATATTCTTAACGACCAGCCAGATCTGCGATGCCGGACAAAAACTGGCGATAAGGCGCGTTAGCAGCAGGGACTTAACACCTGCTCATTACTGGTCTTAAGTAGGATGAAAACCTGCAGTACAGAGGGAGCCCAGGCCAGAGCCACATCTGAAGACCAACATATGTCATGGATCAAATGATCATGCCGCTCGGAGACCCAAGAGGACCACAACACCCACCGCCACCACCCCCAGGCCCCCCCCCTCCCTCCCTCCCCCTGACTACCACCGAGGCAGCGCAGAACAAGACAGCTGACCTCCCGAAAACGGCATGGCCCCTCAGCCACACAATTGCAGAATGTGGGGAGAGGTGGGAACCAAGTATGTGTGAAGGAGGCAAGTCACCCATGAATAAGAATGTACACAATGCCATGTGTGGCGGTGATGTGTTGGACAGACTCCAGTATGCAGAGCACAGACATGTCCCTGTGGACACATACTGCTGGTGTGTGCAGTGTTGTGGACAGTGGACGCAACCATCTTACCTCAGGCAGTGGGGAAGACCTCGCTCATGTAGCTGCGTCGTCCCCCCTGTACGCGGAAGTGCAGTGGGCTCGTCCGGTGTACGCCACACCAGTGTAGGAGTGTGAATAAATAGACCGGGGTACTGGGCGTGGTTCACTTCCGGGATGGCCAACGCATCTACCAGGGCGGCACCCCTCACCCTGCCATGAGTCCGCCGCCGTGACCGCCAGCCTCCTCAGCTGAACGCTGGCTTCCGCGACACAGGACCCCAGTGCACCCAGTGGCACAGCACCGCGGAGTAATGTGTGCGCTGACTACTGCCTTCTGCCTACACTGCGGTCAGCAGGGCTCACAATTCAAATTGAGACTTGATTTAATTATGGCAGAGTCCAGAAGGCAACAGACATTGCTTCCAGGGCGGCCCGCCCGGACGACACATCATCGCAGGCCGCGCACCCGCCGAGCGCTCCAGGTGCCACTAACTCTGTGCAGCTCAAGTCATCGCCATGTGGATGTGGGCCCTTGCTGATCGCTGCCTCCGGCCTACACTGCGGTCAGCAGGGCTCACAATTCAAATTGAGTCTTGATTTTTTTATGGCAGAATCCAGAAGGCAACCGACATTGCTTCCAGGGCGGCCCGCCCGGATGACGCATCATCGCAGGCAGCGCACCTGCCGAGCGCTCCAGGTGCCACTAACTCTGTGCAGCTCAAGTCATCGCCACGCGGCTGTGGACCCTTTCTGCCCGCTGCCTCCGGCCTACACTGCGGTCAGCAGGGCACTCAAATTAAATCCAATCCTGACCTGCGAGGACACGCCATCATCGCTGGCTGCACACCCGCTGAGCGCTCCAGGTGCCACTAACTCAGTGCACCACAAGTTATCGCCACGTGGCTGTGGGCCCTTTCTGCCCGCTGCCTCCGGCCTACACTGCGGTCAGCAGGTCCCCCAAGTCAAACGACGCATCATCGTAGGCCTCGCACCCGCTGAGCTCTCCAGGTGCCACTAACTCTGTGCAGCTCAAGTCATCGCCACGCGGCTGTGGGCCCTTTCTGACCGCTGCCTTCGGCCTACACTGCGGTCAGCAGGTCTCACAATTCAAATTGAGTCTATATTTATTTTTGGCGCAGTCCAGTAGGCAATAGACATTGCTTCCAGAGCGGCCCGCCCGGACGATGCATCATCGCAGGCCGCGCACCCGCCGAGCGCTTCCGGTGCCACGAACTCAGTGCAGCTCAAGTTATGGACCCTACATGATGTAATCTTCTGTGTGTGAGACCAGTTCTGGTGCCCCTACCTCAGTGCACTGCAAGTCGTGGACACTTCATGATTGAATCTTCTGTGTGTGATGTCAGAGCTGGTGCCCCTGCCTCAGTGCACCACAAGTCATGGACCCTTTATGATTGAGTCTAGTGTGTGTGATGTCAGAGCTGGTGCCCCTACCTCAGTGCACTGCAAGTCATGGACCCTTTAGGATTGAATCTGTGTGTGTGATCCGATGATCACTGTTCTAGTTATTGCCAGCACCAACCACTCCCTGAGGGCTGGCTTACACTCACCCCACACCCATCCAGCACAGGCGTCACTGGACATGTGACCCTGGTAATAAAAAGGGGCCGGGCGCACGTGCCCGTAGCCAGTTCCACCATACATCTAAGTGTGTCCGTGTGGTCATTATGTATGCGTGATGGCCCCTAGCCCTACCACATCACATCGTGCTGTGGACAGCGGACGCAAGCATGTCACCTCAGGCAGTGGGTAAGACCTTGGACATGTAGCTTTCTCCTCCCCCCCTGTAAGCGTAAGCGGAGTGGGCTGGGCCGGCGTACGTCAGTCCAGCGCAGGGGTGTGTAGAATTAGCCCGGGGCTCAGGGCGTGGTTCAGTTCTGGCCTGGACAAGGAAGTAACTAATGGGTGTGTCTCCGTTGTAGTGTCGCGCCACCCGTCCTGCAATTGACAATGTTGCAATGTAGCATGCACCCGGAGGGCGGTCTCGCACAAACTCAGAAATGAAGGAGCGCAAGACCGCTCGGGGTCTTGGCTCATACATGCCAAGTGTTGTGTGTATCTGTATTGCCGCAGCATGAGCCAAATGCCTAGCCTTAATCGCAGCGCGAGTTCAGCCAGGCATGAACTCTACATCTGTGTCCGCACTATCCTTACCATAGGCCTACACTCACGTGGCTGCCCACCTTCAACGGCCAACATCACGGTGTCGTTGTAAGGCTTGTGGACATGCGCAGACAGGCATGACAATGGTTTGCCTTTGGAGTGCAAGTGATGCAACCGCGCAGCGTACACAAGTGAATAGGCTCGGGGGGAGGGAGGAGCAGCTGTGAGGCAATGTAACACACAGTGATGCCGCTCATTTGCCACATGCAAGTCATGTCAAACATGAATCCCAAAGTCGCACACATCCCACCCCACACCCAACAAGCCACATCAAAATTCCTGAATGCAAGCAGATGACAAACTGACATTAGGGATGAAAGCTCCTTTGTCTGAACTATCAGGCGGAAGCACATCTGCACATCCGACCTCGGAATTGCATGTGCCCGGCACCCCCTGACAGATACGATAGCAGTTGAGGACGACTCCCACACTACGCACAGCCCGACGAAAGACCAACGCATACACACCCCACACACAGAAGTCCTTTCTCTGAGTTATCTTGCATGGAATTGCCTTCACACTTACTCCCACTCCATGTTATGTTATGTTATTTTGAATTTATAAGGCGCACAGCTACCCAAGGGTTTCCCGGCGCCAACCTGAGAGGACCAAAGAGAAAAAACAAAAAGAGGAAGAAACTCCATCCCAGGCGTACAACCGTCGCACACTTAAACAACTCATTGATCCGAGCTGTGGCATTTCATCCACAGAACTGGCGCAGGTCAGAACAGTGCCGCTTCAACCAGGGCCACTAACGCAATGGCAGAACATCCCGGACACATGCACAACCCCTGTCACGTGGAACTGTACGGTGCACGTATGCTGCATTTACTGGGGGCACTGCCATTGGTAGTGCTGCGGGTCAGTTACCGGCTGAGCTTCCGCCTTGCCAACCTCACCTTCGTTCAGCCTGTGTTGCATTGTCGATCGTGTATTTTCGAGTGGTCCATGGATGTCTGCCTATCCAACAGGACGGTATCCGAACTGGATTTCGACATGTGTGTGCGCCCCCTGTTGGCCCACGACCAGGAGTGTCACCGTGATTCCCGTCTATGGGATGCCTGGCTACTTGGCATTCATGCTGGCAGCTGGACCTGGGAAATTGCAGAACTCCTCATGTGCAGTGACCACATTGAGCCGCTCCCCTATTGGGCTGTAGTGCTAATTGGTGACAGGGGGTGGACGCAGCACATCTGTCCGGACCTGATAATGGCTGGCCTTGCCATCCTGTTCGATGGAGTCGACAACGACCTCATGTTGGAAATGATTGCCTACGAAGCTGCACTCGCTTTCATGGACGTGTAACTACGTACCTGCAGCCACAACAGTTTGGAACCCATTGCACATGTCCCGACACCTTGTTGCATCTTGGGGTTCTGGTCACATATCCCACGACAACAGTGGACATGGCTGCATTTGCCTGGACCCCGAATAAGTGGGCGGACAACCACGCGGGGTAACACACACCTGTGAAAGGTGAGGCACTCCCCCGGAGTGGACAGCGGCGCTTGGCAATGTTCCTCATTCTGACATACTGCTGCATTGGTCCGCATGTTGTGGCACTTCTTTTGCCCGTGCTGGCAAGCATATGCCAATAAAGTCTACGCACATTCACTTATTTTCAACTGTGATGTGAGTCGTTTTGAATGACGATGTGTGTCTCACTGCCTATCTGGGTCCCGGCCATACATGCGCATTGATAGCATTACCCAGGAGTACCATTTATGTGGAATCACTGTCCCTACATTCATCAATACTTTCATGCTTAATTGATCAGGGCCATGACACATCAGTGTGAATTTGAATGTTTTATTTGCATTCAGTGGGGTGTTTCAGCTGGACCAGTACAGGGCCATGCAAACCCCACTTTCCATTGTCGCCCCATGGAGGGCCAGCCAGAGTCCTTTAGGGATGGACAGGTTCATCAGGAGAGGTAGACTTCAGTCCGCAGTGTGATTCCTGTGTCATTGGTAACCAATCCAAATATGGCAGTCCATGTCGAGGTCCAAGGTGAGTGTCGCTGAGTGTAACGGGGGACAGTGGAAGATGTTATTCCAGGGCATGATGCAGAGGGCAGTAACAAGCTGAAACAGGCCATATGGCAGTGATGTATGCTATCACTTCAATCTTGCCACCAAGCCAGATTCATCGTCATCTTCGTCCTCTGATGTGTCAGCTGCCTCACATGTGGGTGGTGGTGTTTGGTCTGCCGCACTGTGTGGCACGGACACTTCAGGGGGCAGAGATCTGGATGGAGTAGTAGCAGCAGCAGTCATCCGCGCCAGGCCGTGTGGCGGCAATGCCATGACGAGGATCTGCAGGGCATGGAAGTTCCCAGCTACATCTCGCTGGTGTGCAGCCGTGGCAGCCAATCGTTCCGCATGCATCCGCTCCATGTTCTCCATGATCCTCCCCATGTGCCCCAACTCCCGGCTGACATCACTGGAGCCACTCTGACTAGACAGTTGTTCTTGTCTCCGAGTCATGACTCCAGCGATTTTAGCCATGTATTGTTGGAGAGCATGGAGCGGACAGTGGGTGTCTGTTAGGGACTGTAAGTGGACCCTGATGGGACTTAGACACCCACGTATGGCATCTAGTTTGGCTGCCATGAGGTCAAACCCCACCCGCAGTTGGTCAGCCATCTTCTCCTGGCACCCTAACACATGGGTTGGAATGCCATGTGTTGGTCATGGGGGTCCTGGGAGCCAGCCGTGGTGGTGGGTGCTTCTTGCTGTGTGGTCTGTGCAGTGGGTGGGGTCTCCTCGATGCAGCTGGGCTGCCCTGCTCCTGGAGGTGGGGTGCCGAAGCTGTCCATATGCTGCTGGAGGGCGTCGGTGTCAATGTTGGGGAGGTCGTCTTCGTCATCAGTGCTGAGTTGTTGTGTCTGCTCTGCAGGAGGTGTTGATTCTCCCTCTGCAATGTGAAGGGGAGATGCAGATTGACACTGTGTTCACATGTATGTCCCCGCATTGTACATTGTGAATGTTTGTGATGAGTAACCCTGGGCTTAGTTCGCGTAGTCGCGCTACGCGAAGCTACGCGAAGACGTCAGAGCGCTACGCGAGCTACGCAAAGCTTCACGAGCGTGCGTAGCTGCTTGTCGCGCCCGTTCGCGATGCGTTTTTCTTCCTCGGGAACGCATTGTGCGTGTTCGGGACGCTGTTTGCATGCTCGGGGGCGCGAACTTACCCATGTGGTCGCCTATGGGCGCGGCCATCTTGTTTTTCACTTGTCCCGCCCGTTCGCGATGCCTTATTTCCTGTTCCGGGTCGCGTATAGCGTGCTCGCGATGCGCATTTCATGTTCGGGAACGCTTTTTGCGTGCTCGGGGAGAAATATCACGCGAACTTACCCACGCGGTCGCGATGGGCGCGGCCATCTTGTTTTTCACTTTATGCTATGGTTCTGGGCCTGCTTTTCTATCCTCCCTCAATCTTTGCAATCCTTAGTTTTTTACACTGTTTTTCAATTTTTCTTTATTTCTTATCTATCTCTCTCTCTGCCTCAGTCTATATTTTGCATTTTTTTCTACTTTTTACTGTGTTTTTTTACTTTTCGACTGTTTTATATAACTTTCTTCTTTAAGCTCCTACTTCTTCCCCTAACTTTATTTTTCCCTTCTAACTTTTCTTTTCCGCCTCCTCCCAGTCCCACCCCAGAACCATGGCGAAGGGCAGCAGTGACGGCTCGAAGGGCAAGGCGCGTGCGCCCAAGAGCCGCCGCCTGCCTTGCGACAGACTGCGCCCTGCAGGGGTGCAAGCCCGCCAGCTTTTTACTGAGGCGGAGGTGGCCGCCCTTGTTTTTTTCTTCAGCGCCACCTCCCCTTGACCTTGGCAGCAGGCGGCAGGCCAGGCTCCGGGTACCCGACCCAGGAGCGTCACTGCCGGTGGGCGAAGGTGCGCCGGGCAGTGTTTCGCTGCTCAGGGGTCTGGCGCACCCATAACCAGCTGGCCCACCGGTGGTCAGACATCCTCGACCGGGAGCAGGACCTGTTGGACCTGCTAGGTGTTGAGGTCGTGGGGCTTGGTGAGTAGCTAATATATATAGTAGTATAAGTATTGTGATTTGTGTATACATTTTTTACAAATAACAAGAATACTGCTGCTTACATTGCAGGTAAATTACGTTTCAAAATCTTCTGTGATTGTAGGACACAGGTGCTGGGCGCTACTCTTACTTGTTTGCAACTTTGCGCTCGCTTGTCCTAATTATTATGTAAGAGTTTACTTTAGAGAACTTCAGTTAGGTAATGCTATTTCTAGAGAGACTCTAGTCCTTCCTTTGTCCTCCTGTCAAATAGTGGTGGATGGATTTATAGTTTGTTAGTAGGTTTAGTTATTAGTTGATAATTTTTGAGCGGTCTGCGTGACGCATCCTCTGTCACTGAGTGCTGCTTACCCCAGTCCTTACTAGTAGAACCTTTTGTAGTTTGTTTAGTGAGTGGTAAGCTTAGCAGTGTCAGTCAGCTGCAGAACATCAGACTTAACCAACCAACAATTTGGTGTATGCATTATGCACCAATTTATGCATGTGTCCTCCTTCTCATATATGCATTTATGAGGGCAATAAAAAAATGGAAATGCAGACTTAATGAACAATTGGCCCGCCTGGAATAGGTGGGCTAGGTCAGGTGGTACTTAGGCTTAGTTAGTGTTCTGGATTTTATTTGAATCAATCCGAATGAAACACTGAATTAGTGTTCCCAAATAAGTAGACTGTCCGTGACCGTGAATCCCGCAAGCCAGTAGTCGATCGGATTAGATAGGTCAATTTTATTGCAATTTTTGGTTCCTAAAACGCTTTGAGCGTTTTTTTAGATAATTTATTTGTTTCACAGCAATCATTAATGTTTGTGTCTTTCTTTATTATATCTTACATGATCACTGATCTGCAGCACCCAGGGGCAAGAAGACGGGGTCCGAGTCAGCGGGACAACCACCAGAGGACCGCTCCTCTACCGAGGGCCCTGCTGCTGGTCCCAGTAAGTCCTCCAGTGGTTAATATTAACATTTATATTGCCCTAACTTTTACTGCACCTTATTTTTCCAGAACTATTAATTATGGTTCCACTCCCTAATTCAATTTTTTACAAAAGATTCTTTGATCTTGACTTGACTATCTGTTTCTAAATTCTGGTTATCCCTGCCTCTACGTTCTAACTGCCTCTGCTATGAATGTCTGTACTACTACTATTATTAGTCTGTCGCTAAGCTTGCCCAGTTTGCATTGCCACTCTTTATTGTACGGTTTTGAATAAAACTCCGATTTACCAATAGCTGAGTCCAGTCCTTTCGGTTGTCCTCTTCTAGGCTTCTTAATCTTGAGGCTTTGACAATTACCACAAACAAAATGCCCAACCAGATATTTGACTATTTTTGATAGGATATAGTACATACTACTACTGATGTGTGGATTCTGTACAGCCCCATGCAGAACTATGCACAAGGAAATAGGATGTTGGTGATGGGAGTTTGGAACTTGGACGTTCCTCACACCTCAGCCAGAAGTGAACCCACAATCCCCTGAACCACTAGCTATAGTGTAGTGTCTCACTCTCATTAGGTCCCCGAACCCCCACCCGAAGATACCCAATGAGATTACACAACCCAGAACATAATATAACACCCTTTCGCTCACTTACTCGTGTAAGTCCACCACCTCCACCACCACCACACCAAATACCACAGAGTCTATGTTTAAGTTTAAAAGGTTTATTTTCAACTAACAAGCTCTGTATGTTGTTCTATAAAATTCAGTGTACTCCAGCCAGCTCCAACAGCTAAATGCATAAGATTAAAACAATAAACATTGTTACAACAAGTGCATGATGATTGATGATAGAACTTAGAAGACAAAAGATCTGTGAGAATTCTGTGAGACTCCTCACCGTAGAACGTAGAATTACTGGTTACATGCATCATTCATAAGCTCTGCAAATCTCTGGTTCGTAGAAGGAAATCTTCTGCCTGAGAAAAATGGTGCGCGTTAGATAGTATAATGCAAGCATTTGTCAGTCCTGCCAAAAAAGTGTAACATGTTACTTATGGCTAAGCAATACGGACTAACCGAACTCCATAACAAAGTGGCTTGTTTTTCGACCTCTTGTACGCAACGCTCAGACAGTAGCTGTATGTGCTCATGTGGGCTAAAAAGGCGTCTTACTGTTACTGCACAACAAGCTGCGAGGTAACATGCGCAAAAGACATGAAGCGAAAAATGGTTGCATGGCTCAGGCTAACTTTGCAAAGAGTAGAGTATAGTATAATAAATAATGACCCTAGGGACCATAACACTACTAGTGTCTACTGACTCTAGTACCCGATTTGGACTACTGAATGTGATGTATAATAATATGTATGTATTAACTTTTTTTTCAATCTTGCTAGTGAAAAAGAAGAAATATAAATAGGGGAGGTGTACACAGGCATCTAAAAATGTGTCATGTTTTTATCTAGGCGTAGTAGCGACCACCAGTGCCGGCGGGGCCAGCGGCGATTCGGCCATTCCGGAGGGGAAGGAGATGCGGCACCTGCAGGAGCTACAGGGGGTGAGCCAGCAGCAGTGGCGGGCGATGGTAAGTTATATTCATTACGTATTGACATTGCACTAGCTGGAAGGGTGTTGAGTGACTTCACTCACTGTACTGTTGTTGAGACTTATTAGGTATGAAGTTGTAGTGAACATTATACAACGGTTGAAGAAGAGAAGACACCCTTTACTTAGCATTAGCAATGCAGTAGCAATAGCATTACCAGCGTGACTTGATTAACCAATGGCCTCTTCTATCTGACTCCAACTCAGCTGTGAAAGTTTTATGGAGGAGACTAAAAGTCAGATCAGATGACCTTGATGGATGTGTTGAATAAAAAGGGAAAGAAGGGTGGAAGGAGGAAGGACGGGCGAGATTTAATATGATTGATGACTGGCAGAGAAGGATACGTTGGAAGCATGGATATAGGTGGCTGATAGGAATCAGATGCATGTGTTGTTGAAGGATGGGTGGAAGGTGAAAGAAGAACGGATGCCTGCCTGGGTGGGCGACACAGTATGGGTGGATACTGTGGATAGCAAGAATCATCAGCGGTGTTTGGGTGAAACTCTAAGCCAAGGCAAGCAACGGAGTGAGTGGACGCATGGGTTGTTGTTGGCGAAACAAAGTAAGGTTTGTGGAGAGATTAAGAAGAATGATTGACATTTACTTAGAATGGATGGATGCCTGTATGTATTCATCATAGACAGCATAGGTGGAGACTGTCACGGGATGCACAGTTTTAGTTTTAAGGGAATGTAAAAGAAACCGCGCCACAGTAGCAAAGCCGATGTGGGTAGGGGCAGGGTGGGGGTAGCAGTAAACAATGTATTACGCGGCCAAATACAGGTAAGTTTACTGTAAACATAAAAATAAATAAAGCGAATTTCATTGTGCGCACTGCACCGCCAAAAGCGATGCAGTGGGCGCAACAAAATTACTTTTATTTCTTTATATGTTTACTTACCTGTAATTGGCCGTAATCCATAGTTTACTACCCCCACCCTGCCCCTCCCTACGTCACCGCCCGGCAGCACTCCCCGAGTCCCACCACCGACCGCTACTGACCTTATGTCGTCGTCCCATAAAAGCAATGATCATTGGATCAGATATATAATCTGCCTTTTTGTAGTAGCCAGGGCACTGTTAAAGTGAAATTGACCAATTGCCCTGCTTCATGTAACAGAGAGAGTATGGCCAGTGCCACCCGTAATAGAAAAATAAATACGAGCTTCCCCACCTGCATACAGTAGTAAATCAAACTAACGTGAGTCTGCGTCATGATGACTCGTATGTTTGTCTTGGGTGCAAGCATAGATGACCGAGCTGGCATGCCGGCTACAACCAGGTTATGTCATTTCGCTAAACTAGTAGAGATAAGAAGAAGACTGGTGTACTGGAGTCCATAGTGCTAGTATAATGCCTGAAACTCCCACAAATGTTACAGGCCGAGGAAGTGGGAGGATAGATAGATTATTATACCAGAAATGTTATGTACTGTGCTTCTTGCTAGTGCTACTGTGCCATTATGTGTTGAATTAATTTTGTGTTACTGTTTTGCTAAGAGTACTGGTTACAACAATATTCTTTTTCTTTCTTGATATAGATAGTACTCCTTCCCAAGGCAAACCATCCCGGAAGGAGTTGGCAGCCAGGGCCCGGCACCGGAAACTGGAGGCCATCTGTGCCGAGTACCGGCGGCTGGTGGCTCAGGCGGAGGAGGAGGAGGCGGCAGCAGCAGCAGCCTCGTCCGATGCCCCGGGCCCCAGCCAGGCCAGACCTCCAGTGGTACGGCGCCGCAGTCTGGCAGCCGCCCGCCGCAAATCGATTGCAACCAGCACTGCTGTCCCCCACCCTGGATGCCACTGCAGGGCATTTCGACGCAAGATTCTCCTCCGGGTGGCACGGCTAGAGGAGCAACTCGAGGAGCGGGTTAAAATTCTGGTGGACAAACACCTTAAAGCCCGCCGAATATAATAGGACCCTGTTGCATTGCCCCTTTTTTATTCGTTTTGTTGGTGGGTGGGAATTGGGCGTTGGGGTTTGGACTTTGGACATTCTTTGGACTTTTTTTCGTTTTGGACATTGGTTGGGGTTAGGGAGAGGGATGGGTCAGGTGTGGGATAGTTTATTTTTGTTAGGGTAATAAATTATATTTATACTTCAACATACAATGTTAATGTTTTGTGGGGGGTTACTGTTTTACAAATTAACGTCACATGGTTTCTTTCATTGCTGCTGCAGGGCCGCAGCCAGTGTTTGATTTAAATAATCTGCCGATGATGTAACACAAACAGATAGATGCGGTACCCCTCACTGAGTGATTTGTCCTACTAGTACTGTCAGTCTCTCCTCCTAGTCCATTATACCTCCCACCAAACTTATCTTACCTGTGATTGATGATGATTACGTTCGGCACAGCGATGGCTGCATGGTTTCCCAAGAGAATGGAGAAGATGCCATGGTTGTGGTGGTAGTAGTAGAGTAGACACTGCCAGCAGCATTTGCTAAAAAAATAACAAAGAGACAGTCACTTGCCTGAAAGCGACTGTGGGAGGAGTAGTAGAACGAAGTCAAATACAGTACAGAAGAAGACTGCCAAACAAACAATATTGCATTTGCAACTGCTAAAGTCAAATAAAACATAATGTTGGCGGGGACAGCCTAGTACAAGAAGTTACAAACTGTAGTTGTGTCGAGTGAGTCACTTAACTTAACACAATCGTAATTCGTAACCTTTACTGCTGTGTGGTAGGAGTTTGATGATGAATCCAATCAATGCTGGCAATTAATTATGATGTACTATTAGCCGGTGACGGCTTGCACATAGACTGAGCATGGGTGGGCAAGCAGAAGAAGCTCCTCGCCCTGCCTTGAAATTTAATTAGTGTTGCTTTTACCACATCTGCCCCAGCAAGCGTGTGATCAATTGGTGTACATTTTATGTAGTCACATCACACCTCAATATAAATCACAGCCCGGGGGAAGAGGGTTAGGGTTTGATGAATGGATGGGAAGGGGAGTTTGGGGAAAGGTTTGAGAAAGAAAAACAGTACGCATGGACAACAAAAGCAAAGCGCAATCTTGGCAGACGACCATGATCTTATCCAAAAAATCTATAAAGGGAGAAAAAGGCAATGCATGCATGATGAAGATAACTTGATGGTTAATGAGTAGTACTTACTAACTCCTACTAGACAAGACAGTACAGGGCAGCAGTATATTCTATGCAATTTGCCTTGCCTGTAATATATGCCCTCAGACAGAGACCCAAATTCCATGTTGTACTGGGCTTACTTTTAAAGATAGCAAAGAAAAGTAAAAAATAGTTGTAGGGATCAATTAGCAAACAAACAACAACACACAACACACAGTCGTAATGATTGAAGAGAAAAAAGGATTCCAATTAATTAAAAGATGAATGATACTAAAGTTACTGTATTATCCTGGTCAAATTGTGGAGTTGAATCTCGTCCTTCCTCTTGGTCCTATCTTCCATGGACGCTCCGCACATCAATCTTGGTTGCCTTCCTGATGCGGATTGGTAAGGTAAATGTGAGTTGAGTCTCCCAGTATAGCACAGGGTAAAGGCCGGCCTGTAACGTCTAGATGGAAAAACAAAAGGGGTATTGAAAAATCAATGAATATAAAAAAGCATCAATTACGGTGGAGTCCAAGAAGAGAAGAGAGAACACTTTCAGACTGAGGCGGCTTGGATATATCGTGTATATTCCGTTTACAGCATTAAGCTACAACAACAACAGGACAGAACAGGCCCACCACAGCACCAGCCTGTGACCCAACCTCCATTTACCTTAATTTTTGACAGAGCCAGACAAAAGGCATATATACAGCAACTTAGCATTTTCAAAATTAAGTGACAAAATCAATGCGCCGCTGTCAGTCATAACTACACTGACTCGACTCCACCACTACATGGACATGTAGGTCTGCTGTGTTTACTTTCTTGTTGAATTGTTGTGTTTATGTTTACCTTATGCCACTTCATGAAACGCAGTTATTCCTTGAATCATCTCCGATCCAACTGACTGACTGCGTGCAAAGATAGTATGGTCATCATCATGTTGTGGTACGTGTTGTCCAACTCCAACTCAGTCTGTAGTGACTCCGATTAAGTCCATATTCCATATTAAAAAATTGCAACAGATATTGGCCTGCACCTGCAGTAGTAGGAGTACAATCTGGTTATTAAACAACAAGAAGGGAAACATTGAGTGTCACTTGAGTCACTTTGTAGATTAACTAGTAGAGTAGAGTTCGACTTCATGCACAACACAACATCAACACAACAAACAACAGCAATCGCTCAGAGTCAGCAAGCATCCAATGCATTCCATCATTACCTGTCTTGCTCTTCTCTTTGGCTGTCAGATCATCAGATGCCTAGTTCTGACAGGTGTGTGTTTTTCTTTTTTACGGGGCAGTAGCCTCATCATTACTCCAGTCCACATTCATTTCGAGTGTTAGTCGCTGTTTCGGTTTCCGTCTTATTCATCTGTGGCACTTTGTCACAGTTTAAGTTGCTTCACATGGTCAGCACTGTGATGATGGGCCGCGGCCTGGGTAGCGCTCATTGCTGGTCAATTGAGTTTGCACAAATGTCAGCAAGTTTCTTCGAAGAGTCTTGTCTTTCTCTGCCAAGTACCTTCTGTCCTGACAGTGAGGAGCTTTGGATGTCTGCCGAGGCTGTAGCCTTCGGACAGTGATGAGTTTACTTTTGGATGCCTGCCCAAGTTCTGACAGTGAGGAGCTTTGGATGCCTGCCGAGGCTGTAGCCTTCGGACAGTGATGATGAGTTTCGGCTCGGAAACAAAACGGAGGATAGCTATAGTCACGTTTCACTTCTTATGGAGGGACTGTTAATGTTAAAGGCAACATTTCTTGTACTCCAATGTCTGGCTTGATGGAAATGTACTAGGGCGAGACAGGAAGATGAAGCAGGACTCTGAAGAGTGGACAGTTAAATGCACAGACGTGCAACTCCAATAGGGAAATAAAAAGAGAAGACGGTGGTGATGGATTTGTTGTGATTTGATTTGAACCAGAAAGACAGATACACAGACACATAAAGGAAGGAAGAAAGTAACAATTTGAAAGCCTAGTTGTCAGGGAAGAGGAGCTCGTCCTCAAACTCTGGTGGTTCGCACAGAAGTAGGTCCTGTAACGCACTATTTACGTCATCCAAGTCGCTCTCCTCTTCCTGCTGTGATTCACGTATTTTGTAATCCGGTGGTATAAAGTGCTGATTCATTTTGATCATGGTTAACCTCTCCACGCTTTTGGCCGAGAGACTGGTCCTTTTCGAAGTTACAATGGCACCAGCAGCACTGAAAACACGCTCTGAAGAGACACTTGCGACAGGGGAAGCCAGATACTTTATCGCCAGCCTGCTGAGCACTGTCCATTGGCTTCTTTTCCCATACCAATACACCAATGGGTTTCGATCCATGAAGACCTCTGTTGGGTCATCCAGATAGGCCTGGACCGTCCGCTCAATGTTCAGGGGTGCTCCGATGTGCTCGGCCTCTTTTGCCTTTGCATCAGCACTGGACTTACCATACCCCTGCCGTAGAAACCAATCAGTTGCACATTGTACTGTGGATGATCCTGTTCTTGCTGTTGTTGATGTTATTGTTGGTGTAGGTGACTGCTGAGAGGCAAACGCACTGCCCTCAGGCTCCGAAGTAGAACTTGACTCTGGATGCCCTCTAGTACTTGTTGTTATGGCCTGGGGTGGGGGGCCTGCAATTAACAGCCGTTCGTTTTCGAAAATAGTGGCTTCCTTAGCTATCAAAGTTTTGTAGTTGGCAACATCCACTTCCGAAAAAGGAATTACTGCCTTGCTGTTCAGAAATACTTTGTACCGTGGATCCAAAATTGTGGCACTAATGTAATGTGGTTGTGACAAAATTTTATTTTGAATCCTTGTATTTTCAGATAAGCGAGCGGCTAAGGTCTCCGCCAAATGATATGCGTCTTGTTTGTTATCCACACCTGCGTACGTTTCAGACACCTCCTTCAGCTGTTGCTCTAGCATGTGCAACAATGGGATAGCTTGGCCCATAGTACAGTCCTCCCTGCTGACTTCACGTGTGAATATCTCAAAAGGAAGTAGCATCTCAGTCAGGCATTTAATGAGGTCCCATTGACCCATCTCAACGGTCATGCCTCTCACAGTAGGTTCCCCTAATCTTTGCATGACATAAGCATTGAGTGGTATGTACAGTTCAAACAGACGATCAAGCATATAATAAGTTGAGTTCCAACGTGTTGGCACCTCCTGGATGAGCGCTTTGACTGGCATTTTATGCTCACGTTGAATGACCCTCAGCTGCTTCCGGGCTTTAAAAGAATGGCTGAAATGTGTGCATATTCTTCTGCAGGTGGCCAGTAAGTTGCTGACTTTGGATTCATTTTTCAAAAAGTCTTGAACAACAATGTTAATGCAGTGTGCCAAACACGGGACCCTGAAATAGCGACCATCTTCCATGGCCCTAACTACATTACTGCCATTGTCCGTGGCAACAAAACCAATGTTAAGCCCTCTTGGGCGCAGCCACTCAAAGACCTTGCTGTTAAACTCTTCCAAAATGTTTGCAGCAGTATGAGATTTCTCCATGGCAAACATGGCTACAGTTGCATGTTTGCGAGTGGCATGAAAAATCTCAGCAGCGTCAACACCAGCAGATATCTGTTCTCTAACCCCCGCAAAAGAGATCCAGTGTGCAGTGATGCACATGTAATCAGTGGCTTGGCAACTGGTCCACATGTCTGTTGTCAGGTGGATACTCTGAACAGCACTCTGCTTCAAGGCTTTTCCAAGCAATTCCAGCACGTCGTGATGTAGTGCTGGAACAGCAACTCTGGCAAAATAGTAGCGGCTGGGAACATGCCATTTTGGGCAGATGGTTGACACAAATTCCAGAAAACCCACCCCTTCAACAAAAGAAAAAGGGAGAAGGTCCAGTGCTAACATTTTAGCCAGCTTCGCATTGTACAAACGTGCTATTGGGTGGTTGCGTTCGTACTGCCCCTCCCCACCAAACATGCTGATAATGGTAGGCTGCATGGTTTTCCTTTCTCTTATGCTCAACGCACTTTTTTGGATTGCGGTACTCCTTGTCCTTGGTGTCTCAGGCTGACTCTTACTCTTGTGCCACTGAGATGTTGCTGAAGATGTGTGCGACGTTAACAACACTGCACTGCTGGGGTCAGGGACACCTTGTGTACCACTACCAGAGAGAATGTCTCCCTGTCCTTCCTCTTCCACCGTGATCGGATCTTCTACTCCTTTATCCCCACCAACACCAATGGTTGCAGTTTTTTTTATGTCGCGAAGGTGGTCCTCCCAGCTGATCAAGTGGTGTTTTTTCAGATGGGTCATTTGGCCTCCGGTACCATAGTTTGTACCAAGCTTACCACGACTAACAGAGGTATTACAAATGGAGCATATAGCAATGTTCTCCTCCTTTTCGCTAACCGTAAAGAAGTCCCAAACTGGGGAGCTTAACTTTGGCCTCCTGCTGGAGGACCTGCCACTTCCAATGGCGGATGAACTGGAGGGTGTGTGTTGAATTTGACTCTGTGCTGCTGCTGTACCACTACCTACTTCTACTGAGGTGGTGGTTGTGCTGGTGGATGTAGGTCGCTGCCGGGCCTTTGCTAATGCAAATATGGAAGCTGTAGGTCGTGTTGGTGGTGTTACCTGTGGAGGTATGCGTGCTACATCCCTCGCAGCGATTTTGGATAGGGTAATAATGTTGGTCTCCATCTCCTCGGGGCCGGGAGTGATGTTCGTGATGACTGGCTCATCATCATCATCCTGCTGTTCTACATCGACCTCCATAAGTGTAAGGCTTTCTGGAACCTTCCTTTTCCCTAGCTTGGTCTTGGGACGTGGCTCCCTCTCAGACTCAGTTTGTGGCTTCCAAGTGGCATCTAGATCATCAGAAGGGGGCTTGGCGAAGAACTTGATGGACTACCCCTCCTTTTCCTTGCTGGAGATTTGGAAGACAATGGATCTTCCGAATGAGTGGCTTCTTCTTCTACCTCTGCATGAGGCTCAATTTCCTGAACTGCCCCTACTTCGGGAGGAACAACAACTACTATTGCGGGCGGTGGTTGCGGCTGTTGTTGTTGACCACTTATCTGCTGTGTTTCCTCCTGCGTTGATTGGGTACTACTTTGAGATAGCGATAAGTTTATCTCAGGCTCAGCATCACTGCTTTCCACCATTAGGCTGGCTACCTCTTCCACACTCATGTGCTTGGGCCTGGGTTGGTGGGTTGGGCCCACTGATGCGGAGGTGCTGCCCCCAGCTTGCCCCCCGGACACCGTTGCTGCAGGCGTAATTTTTTTCTCCCAAAAAGGTACTGGGCGGCACACCAGACTTAAGTGTCACTTCCTTCTTCTGTTCCTTCTTCTCAATAGCAACTTTCTTGGCACTGGAGGACCTGGTACCTGCTTTCTTTGGGCCCATCTTCTTCTTCAGATGTCAGCAGCACTCAGTTGCAGAGATGTCTGGTCAGGTCACACGTCACGTTGTGTACAGCAGCAGGATGTCTGTCTGGCAGTGCAACGGGCAATGATGACACACCTCCTCCTCAGTCTTTGTGCACCTAAAAGCAAAAAAGCCAGAACAACATCAGTCAAACGACGATAGCACAAATCAAACAAATATAATATAGAACTTAGTGTGTGGTGGTGGCCTCAATTATTAAATTTTAGAAACTCAGTGAACAACAACACACAGTGTAGCCATTTATGAGACTTTGACAACAAGGCCAGGGCTTTCCTGGCTACTGTGTAGTGTGTACACTCTGGAAGAATAAGAATAGTAAAGAACAAAAACTAAAATGTAGTGGAGCATGTTTGGCCTAAATTTGTGCATCACGTGGGATGTATGCAGCATCAGGGAGCTGCAGCTGGCAATGGGGATGGATTTGGAAGCAGTAAGACAAGAGGAACAATGGAAAGAGTGACACGCAGGCCTATGTGGCAAAAACAGCACACTACTAACTACCACCACAAAATGGCCCCCAGCAACATGGTGACTCACAGGCACAAGGCACGGCAAACAATGAACTCAAGCAGGCCTACTATATATGGGCAGACAAAGGATGCCTGATAAAACACACACAGCTTTAATGCAAAAACTAAAATCCACATGGCTAAAAACAGTTTGGAAAGTTAGACAGCCACTACAACAACAACACATAATTATAATTACACACGCAAAAAAGGCATTTATTTAACACACCCAAAAAGTGAAATAGACCCTCCCAAAAAACCCCCACATTTTGCAATTCAATCCAATGCCATCCATGGCCTAAATGATGGCAAAATTCAACAGACAACACAGAAACAGTTGTTATGCACCCTTGATGACTACCTCTGGGCCTACTTTACTGGCAGACTAGGCCGCAAGCTTGGAGGCCTATGGCAAAAGCACAGTGGCTGGTCCCACAAAATGGCCGCCACCACATGGCCAGGCCACCCAACAACTTCCTTCCTCGTGAAAAAAATTGTAAAACAAAAACAAAGTGACTCCTTGCTCACCAAACTACTTCTAATTAACAACCTGAGGAGTTTTTGGTGCAAAATGAACTAAATCATCATTTTCGAGAAGGTTTTATACTGCTCGAGAGATATTCTTCACCAGATTGTAAATTCTGCGTGTTCGGCATCGCGATCGTCACAAAAAGTCGTTATCGCGCGCGCGAAAACGTATATTGAGCGCGCGAAGAAGATAAAAAGTGTAAGTCCGCGTTGTCGCGCAGTGCGGAGTTGCCCAAAGTCCGCGAGCTGAATGGCCAGGGTTACCTAGTGGCTGAAAAGGCCTATTTATTTAACACACACACAAAAACTGAAATACCACCCCAAAACCCACATTTTGCAAATAAATCCAATGCCATCCATGGCCTAAATGATGTTACAAATTCAACAGACAACACAGAAACAGTTTGTATGCACCCATGAGGATGACTACCTCCGGGCCTACTGGCAGACTAGGCCGCAAGCTTGGAGGCCTATGGCAAAAGCACAGTGGCTGGTCCCACAAAATGGCCGCCACCACATGGCCAGGCCAGCCACAACAACAAGAAAAGGAACACAAGACAGACAATGCAGGCCTATGGCAAAAGCACAATGCCTGGCTTTACAAAATGGCCGCCACCCACATGGCCAGGCCACCCAAAATAACAAGAAAGTGAAGACAAAGGACAGGACCAGGCAGTTGGAGACTCTGGGCAACTTCCTTCCTCGTGAAAAAAATTGTAAAACAAAAAAAAAGTGACTCCTTGCTCACCAAACTACATCTAAATGACAACCTGAGGAGTTTTTTGTGCAAAATGAACTAAATCATCATTTTCGAGAAGGTTTTATGCGCTCGAGAGATATTCTTCGCCAGATTGTCAATTCTGCGTGTTCGGCATCGCGATCGTCACAAAAAGTCGTTATCGCGCGCGCGGAAACGTATATTGAGCGCGCGAAGAAGAGAAAAAGTGTAAGTCCGCGTTGTCGCGCAGTGCGGAGGTGCCGAAAGTCCGCGAGCTGAACGCACAGGGTTACCTAGTGGCTGAAAAGGCCTATTGATGTAACACACACCCAAAAACTGAAATACCACGACAAAACCCACATTTTGCAATTCAATCCAATGCCATCCATGGCCAAAATGATGTTACACTTACAACAATCCAACAGACAACACAGAAACAGTTTTTATGCACCCATGAGGATGACTACCTCTGGGCCTACTGGCAGACTAGGCCGCAAGCTTGGAGGCCTATGGCAAAAGCACAGTGGCTGGTCCCACAAAATGGCCGCCACCACATGGCCAGGCCACCCACAAGTTCACAACAAGCATAAGCCAAGGGGAACAAAGAAAAGACATGCAGGCCTATATGGAAAAAGCAGCACACTACTAAACTACCACCACAAAATGGCCCCAAGCCACGTTGTCACTCACAGTCACAACAGGCCATGGAAAACAATGAACTCAAGCAGGCCTATAATAATATGACCAGACAAAGGAGGCCTGCAGTGCTAAACAACACAGCTTTAATACAAAAATGCAAAAACGAAAATCCACAGGGCTACAAAAGGTTGGAAAGTTACACAACAAGCACACACACACATCCAACAAAGGTATATATATTACACCCAAAAAGTGAAATACACCCCAAAAACCACATTTAACAATTCAATCCAATGACATCCATGCATGCCCTACATGATGTTTAAATTCAACAGACACCACAGAAACATGCACCCATGGGTACCTCTGGCTCTAGTCTGGGCCTACTGGCTGAAATTCCAATCAAATAAAAACAACTAGGCCCCCACTGAAACTAGAGGCCACAACAATAAATTTTAAAAACGATGGAAATCCCCCCAAAAATGTAGGTACCAACAAGCCCCAATCAAACAAACAAGTACACCAATTCTCCAACTTACTTGTAAAATCTCAAATCCAAAAGTCCTCAAATCCAATCCAATGATATGATGCAGCAGACAGACACAAAAAGTGATCCTTCCAGCTCCAAATCCAAATGAAAATGAACTGCACATGGACAAAGCACTGGGAGGAGCCTGCTGGACAGGAACAGGAAGTTTGAGAATCAGGGGCACTTCCTTCCTCTTGGAAAAAAAAGTAAAAAAAGAAAAAGGACTCCTTGCACAAAAAACTACAGCCAAATCACAATCTGAGGAGTTTTTTAGAGCAAAATCATCATTTTCGAGAAGGATTTATGATGCTCGAGAGATATTCTTCGCCAGATTGTAGTTTCTTCGTGTTCGGGATCGCGATCTTACCAACACTGCCGCCGGAAGTCAGATCGCGCGTCCGAATGACGTGTTCGCGTTCGCACACTCTCGCGGGATCGTGCGGCTGGATTCCAAATCTCGTGGCGCCCGCGAACGGATAGGAAGTCGCGTCGGCGAACGCAGAATCACGGTAGGTCGTTACCGCGCACGCGAGAACGTATATTGAGCGCGCGAAGAAGGAAAACAGCTACGCCGCAAATTGCGTAGTGCACGGTAACTTCGTGTTCTACGCGAATCGCGAAGTTGCCGAAACTACGCAAGCTCCGCAAGCGTAGCGTAGTTCACCGCCCAGGGAGATGCCTATTTGATGCAAGACAGTTGACATTTCTACACCATCAGGGATGTGTGGTTGTACTTGTCCATTGTCATCTCACAGTTTCCTGCTATGCCAAATGCGAATGGCCATTTACTACACACAAGCGGCAGCACTTGTGTCCTCTGTTCTGTTGTGAGAGTGTTGCAGTTTGTGCCACATTGTTGTCAATGTTGTGGTGCTCTGATTCTTATGTGTGTGTGCTGCATTGTGGGTGTGTTGCCCCTTCAGCTCTGATTTGGCTGGCCCTTCTCCCTTTCAGGCGGTGTGCCTTTCACTTCTGTGCTTATACAGTGCTGAGATGTTGCAGACTTGGGTAAATTGGGCTCTTGGTCGGTGTTGTGACTCTTGGACATGGTTTGTCCTCAGATGTGCTCTGCTTACTTGTGCATGTGTGCCATTGTGCCCATCTCCCCCCGTCCCCCCAGTCCCTGGTCGTTACTCACCCTGTTGCTGTTGGCTCAGGTCATGTTGTGCAGTGTCCAGTCCACCAACTCCTGCCAACGTCTCCCCAATGATGACTCGGGTCACCATTTCCTCCATCTCATCCAGCTCCTGGTGTGTCGCTGGACTCCCACCTCCAGTCTGCATTGCTGCTCTCAGGTTGGCAGCGGTTTTCAGCTTGGTTTTGCGCTTCACATCAGTCCAGCGCTTCTTGCAGTCGTCCACTTCCCTTCTCTTCACTCCGACGGCATTCACCTTGGCCGAGATGGACTGCCATATTGTATTTTTAATTGCCAATGTCGCTGGATTTTTATCGCAGTTGGGCCCATCGCAGCTTTTTTTACGTTCGGGTTTCCTTTTTTATCGCCGTCGCTTTAGTTGTATCACGGACATTTGTGGCGTTCTCGGGAAACTATTGCATGTTACCGCCGTGTTGAGAATGAGACGTTGACACAGAGTTATTTTCCTGTGATAGACGGCGATATGAGAAATTGCGTTAACCTATTTTGGCGATGATTATCGCACGTTCTTGAGAATATCCCCCATACTGTTTTAGATAATCTACCATTAACCATTGTTGCCCAACTAATTCATCAAAAATCACCTAAAAGCATGCAAATTACAGAATAAAATAAAACTATACAATGCATCACACAATTGATTGAAAGTAATTAACAGGACTAAAATTATCCATGCCCTAGAATCCTATGTCATTAAACTCAATTTGCTAATAGAACCTACAGACAACCATGGGATTGTCATGTATGAGGATATAAGTATCTACCTTAGTAAATCCTACAGCTACGAGGATGTGATCTAAACAAACATAAAAAAAATTAAACCCTTATAGTGGCTGACCTATATGCCTTCTGCTTAACCACGCTCAATACAGGAATCTGCTTACAGCAAACATAATTACCCGGGAAATGTTGAACTGCAAAATCCTTAAAGTGGACAAATCCTGTCAGCACGCCAAACAAAGGCAGGTAGGATGAATCCACTTCCTCCACGCTGTTGAATATGCCAGGCAAACAAATCAATATTCTCAATTACCAGACCATTACAAAGTGAACAATGCATGTTAGAGGGATGTGGAAGGGACCATCTCGATGTAAAACTCTTAATGTAAAGCATTTCATCCCAAAATCTCATTTACAATATCTTTGCTAAAGGGGGATATATTTAATCTAGGATTAATTCAAAGAGTGGTGATGATTTATGTTCCAGTTATTTGTTGTAAGACTCCCTTCTAAGGCATTCACATGTAGTTGACCCAAAACGTGAGCCCAGTATGATTTTTTAACAATAACCTAGGCTGAAGGGGTAAAGACACTAGAGCAATCCACCAGCTTTCTAGCCCTAGGATTACCAATCCTTCTTTTTTTACAAGGCAAATCCAATGTATACTATTAGGCGAGCAGGAAATCAATATATCAGAAAAAGACTCCTTATACAAAGCTAGTTCATTGATTGTCAATATTCCTACCTAGTATAAAAGGGGTCTCAAAACAGCAAAGTGCTCAACTCTTTGAAGACCTATATAAAAAAAACAATAGAATTAAGGGAGAGCCTTGAAGTAGAATAAAAAGAGTACTCGGAAAATAATTTTCTGCTGCTGCCAACTTTGATGTCATCATCATCATAAATCCTTTATTCAGAAGCATTAAGCATCCATAAAATTACATAAACATACTACATGATAAAACATTAGAGAAAAGTACAAATATGGGTATTATAAAACAGTACATAAGATTTAAAAAAAGACCCTACGTAAAAACATCATTCATTGTTCGCTAGCTGTCGAAGATAATACAAAGATAATCTACATTGTTGTATATGAATCATTGACATAATACCGAAAGTCACATTATCGAACTACAAAAATTTTGACGCAAACATATCTATGGCAAAAATATCAATGCTGTATACTTAATGAAAAAATAACACAAATATTGATACCACAATATCGTAAAGTAACTATATCGACAACACAAATATCGCACACATAAATATCGCTATTCACAATATCGACGCTTCTAAATAAATATAGAACATGTCTAAAATATCGATTACAAAAATATAGACATCAATATTATCGTTTTCTTGAATATATCGACAACTCAATAATACATAAAAGAATTACTTTAAACACCATAAATACTATAAAATGCATAAACATACATGTTAAATTAAATTAAAACAAAAACAAAACTATCAAATATATAACAACAGAAATAAATGATAACATAATAAACACACTTATAATATTAATTTACAATATATACTTGCATCATATTAAAACATTTTAATGCATCTTATATATCATTTATTAAAATATGATTAGTTTAACGTCTCCTACCTCACCCCAAAAAAAAAAATACTCTTAATTAGCGTTTTCCATATAAGGAAAACAATTACCAAACCAAGAAACCAACTAAAAATTAACCAATAGAAATACAGAAGATCGAAATTTACCAATAATATTAAACAAAGAATTAAAAAGACACTATATAAACGGAAGAAAAATCATTCTTATTTTACACCTTAAACCCAAAAAACTGTGAAAGGTGAAACTCTGCCGGATTTCGACCACAAGCAAAAACTGCATCAAATTCAAGCCTACTACACTTGGAAAAAAGTAAGTAAATGACCATTTCTAAATAAGCAGTCCAATTAAAATTTAACACAATTTTCAATTGCTAACTAAAATTACTAACTTATATATTTTATCTACTTATATTTCCACTACAGATATTACTGCAAAGAACAAGAAAAAGGATTTTACCTCGCAAAAACATCTAACTAACAAAGGGGTCCATTACGATGGTGGGCGGACTTTCGCAACGGAGAAAGGGACCACCCGCCACATGTGCGGCGGTCCCGCGATTCGAATTAGGATGCGCCCGCCACACTGGCGGGCGCATCCCGCATTTCTTACATTGCGGCGGGCGGTGCTTTCAGCAGCACCCACGCAATGTAAAAAAGGCATGTTGCGCATATGCATGCACAACGTGACAGGCACCGCGCGGTGCCTGCCACCTTGTGCATGCAAATGCAGGGGGGTACCATAGGTACCCCCCATGTGCACCCCCCACCTTCTTGGGGGCCCGCAACGGGCCCCCTAAACTGGAATCCGCATGGTTTTCCATGGCGGAGTCTCCGCCATGGAAAGCCCTGCACCGCCGCACGTCATAATATGGATGGCGGTGTCTTGTAGACACTGCCACCATATTTGCGCCCTTTTCCGCCCGGTCGCCTGTACGACCGGCGGAACACCGGCGGACGGTCTTTCCATCCGCCGGCGTCCCCACCGCCATCGTGATTTGGCGGGGGTAAATGGTAGGCGTGCGGTGGGAAATGGCGGGCGGATCGCCACCGCCATACGGGCGGTGGCGATCCACCCGCTATTGTAATGACCCCCAAACAAAGTATACTTTAAAAGGCCTTTGTAAAATCTAAGTAAAATAAAACTAAACCCCTTATGTATCCTAAACACCAAAGAAACCCCATTTCCAATTTTAGAACTTTTAAAAGCCTTAGTAAAATCTAACAAAAATGGTAATAAAGGTATAATCTATCCTAAACCCCAATACCACCCCATGTACAAATGTAAAACATCAAATAAAATATGCTTTATTTTCCTTCCACACAAAACTACAACCAAACAGCATTTATTAAAAGAAATAACATATCCTTTGAAAGTGAACTTAATAGCACTTGGTAAGTATATGTAAAAAATGTTTTCTTTTTAAACATATAGACATGTATACTATCTTTTTAATATATATTCATATATATATTGTTTATAGAATTTTCCAACTCACAATGACTGAAGGTGCCCAATTTATTACATCTCAGAAAGGGAAATTCTTATTATGTTACACGGGGTATGTGTACGCCCAAGAGAAGCAAACTGGCCTGAAAGTGAATTGGAAATGTTCAAAATATTATTCCAATAAATGTTATGGTTGTGCTACTACCAGGGAAACAACTGTATTATACACACGAGAACATAACCATCTGCCTAATGTTTCTGAAATTGAAGTGAGAGCAACCCTTGACAATATAAAAGAATTAAGTACTAGCTCACAAACACCTACAAGTGTTATACTTAAAGAAATTTTGCCTAAAGTACCCAAAGAAGCAAGAGGTCAATTACCATCCATTAGTTCAATAAAAATAACTATAGCTAGAACGAAAAAGCAACAACAACCACAATACCAACTCCTAAAATTTTTGAAGAGGTCATAATTCCCCCGAGCTAGGTATAACACACAGTGATGAACCTTTTATTTTCTACGACAATAAAAGCAAAGATAAAAGAATTATTATGTTTGGTATAGCAAACAATATAACTAAACTTCAACAATACCAAACATGGATGATGGATGAGACATTTACAATATGCCCCAAACCATTTTACCAACTTTATAGTATCCATGGCCAATATCATAACAGTTGCATTCCCTTTATTTATGCATTATTACCAAATAAACAGAATGCAACATATACTGAAATGTTAAGTAAAATAAAGCAAGAAACAAACAACTTTTTTCCCCAAAGAATAATAATCGACTTTGAGCAAGCTATGATAAATACTAGCCTTAAATTGTACCCCCATACATCTATACAAGGATGTTACTTCCATTTTAATCAATGTTTATGGAGACATCTACAAAAATCTGCTCTTAGTGTAGAATATGCTACAAATATTAGCTTTGCATACCAAATTAAAAATCTAATTGCCCTGGCCTATGTGCCAGTTACAGATGTGGCTGAGCATTATAACCTTCTATTTGAAAGTCCATTTTACCCACAAAATGAACAAAAATTATCTCCCCTCCTAGACTATTTTGAGGATACCTGGGTAGGGAGATTACACAGATCAGGCTATAGACGACAACCTAAATTTCAAATTCCTTGTTGGAATGTGTACCTAACTACACTTAACCAAGAAGCTAAAACAAACAACGCAGTTGAGGGTTGGCATAATGCCTTCCTATCTTCTACAGGACGAAGCACTCCTACCCTACATAAACTATTACTAGCTATACAAAAAGAACAAAGCTTCCAAGAACTCAGAATGCAACAATCTGTTATCCAATTAAAACCAAAACTATCTAAACAAACTAATCAAATGTATCAGTATCTCCAACAGCAAGTTCAGCTATACCCTTCCCCAAAAGGCCTAGAGTACTTAAATATGATAGCCAAAACTCTACTATAAAACACACAAACAATTTAATTATACAATTCTGAAGAAACAATTTTTGGAATAAAAGCAGTGCATTTTTTGTAAGTAATAAAATTAATTAATTTGTCTAATATTTTTTATAAATTAATATAGACATAAATATAGACAAATTAATTAAACAGTAAAGCAAATAAACAGCAAATGCAATTAAATTAAAATTATTTCCCTCCCACAAATAAATAATTTAAAAACACTTACCATTCCCGTTACTGTAATACGAAAATTCCACATCTTCCAAACTAATCCAGGTAGACCACAATCCATAGATATTAAAAAGTAACCCCAATAAAATGTAAAAATACAACTGTTTTAAAAAATTAATCCTCCAGGTAAAAATCGACAATCCAGCAACCATAAAAAACCCGAAAAATATTTGAAAACTAAGAACCGCTCCGTGAAAACCGAAAAATTAAGGAAGTATGAAATACTTATTAGTTAATATAACTAACACAAACTTCCTTAAAAAAAAAAATCGCAATCTTCCGTAATTCGAAACTTCTTCTCCGTAAAACCTAGAAATAAAAAACAAACATTCCCACCCACACAAATGTACACATAAAACACTTAATAACATGATTATAAACAGTATTCACACACTACTAACGTTATAACTACTTTAATGTAAAAATCTAACTAGGCCACAAATACGGAACACAACGTTAACAATTAAACGCTAACTAAAACACTAAACACACCATATCTTCTTAAACTTAACTTAACGCACACTAATTACAACATTACTACCTTCAAATTAAACTTAAAACAGTATAATGTGTAAGAAAATTACTCTTACCTTCTCAGACGTGAAGCAGCTCTCAACCGCGAGCTTCTTTCTTCCCAAATGACAAAAAACGACTGTCAGCGGTTACTAAATTAAAGCCCCAAACAAACATGGCAACTATAAATGTATTAAAGAAATAGTTTTTTTTTTTAATATTGTACAATTGTTTATAAATTAATGTGACATTGTAATAAAATATTAAAAAATTTACCTGATTTTTTTTATAGTTATATGTTTTTATATATTATAAAATTATAATAATAAATATTATGAATTAATAATATTTAATATTATAATTATTAAAATGTATATATGTCAAACAACAAATACTGAAACATTATGTTTTTTGTGTGTTTTTTCTAAAAATATTTAATTTGTATATAAATTGTACAACTGTTAATAAATGTGATATTTATTAATATTAATAATTCAATATTAATATTAATAATTAAAATATATTATGTTTGTATAACAAAATTAAACTATGTGATTTTTAGCTCATATTTATTGTACAAATATTTGCAATATAATGTTAATAAAAACGTACCAAAATTTGTAACAGTTCTAAAAATGTTAGAAATATCAAACAATATTTAGCACTTATTAAAAATATATAATAATGTATAAAATGTGCTGAAAAAATATTCATATGCATCATTTTACATTTCTAAAATATAAACAAATGTGAAGTACAATTTTTGTATTGCTGAAATTGTTTGTTTATAATTTACTTGTTAAAATATACATACTTGTAAACTGTTTTTTTCCTGTCATAAATATACTCTACTGAATATATATATATTTTGTGATTACTTTTCTAATGTTTAATAAACAATTACATTTTGAATTTACCTCTCATTTTTTTGTTTTTTCTAATAAAAATAATTAATAAAATTGAGATATGTAATGTTTTGTCTACCTTTCCATTAATATTTACACTTAATGTATATTCCAAATGATTTTTTAATAAATTGCTTATTATAAAATACATTATTTTCATTAAAAAACATACATTATATAGTTGTATTTTTGATGTATATTTACCTAATATATTAAAATTACTTTTTACTATAATAATATTTTTTTCTATATTTTAAAACTACCCATGTAATTTATACTTGCTACGCCACTCAACATAAATATCCAATACTAAATTAACATTAAAATATTTAACTTTACTATTACCACTCCAGTCAGTATTTGATTAAGTTAGGTGCTAGACACTAAGGGCCTGATTCTGATGCGGTTAGGAAAGCATTCCCACCTAGGGCCTGATTCTGATGCAGTTAGGAAGGCCTCCTAATGGCATTTGCTCCTTCCAAATCAGATCAGGAACGTGTCTTCCCGACCCAGGGCCCAATTATGATGCGGATAGGAACATATGCTCCCATTGAAGTCAATGGGAGTCCAACCAAATCGTATCTGGAAGCATCCGGATGCATCGTACTCCGTCGGTCGGACTCTCCCGATCCGAGTGGGTCAGAAACCATTTCCAAACCGATTCGGTCGGGAAGCTTTCCAACCCGCATCAGAATCAGGCCCTCTATTTAATTAATTTACTATTGCCACTGTAGTCAGTATTTAATTAGGGTAGGTGCTGGAAACTAAACGTAATTAATTTACTATGCCCACTCCACTAAGTATTTAATTGGGGTAGGTGCTGGACACTAAACTTAATTAATTTACTATTCCCACTCCAATCTACATTTAAATGGGGTAGGTGCTGGACACTAAACTTAATTAATTTACTATTCCCACTCCAATCTACATTTAATTGGGGTAGGTGCTGGACACTAAACTTAATTAATTTACTATTCCCACTCCAATCAGTATTTATTTGGGGTAGGTGCTGCACACTTAACCTAATTTAATTACTATTCCCACTCCAGTCAGTATTTAATAGGGGTAGGTGGTGGACACTAAACCTAATTTAATTACTATTCCCACTCCAGTCAGTATTTAATTGGGGTAGGTGCTGGACATTAAACCTAATTAATTTAATATTCCCACTCCAGTCTACATTTAATTGAGGTAGGTGCTGGACACTAAACTTAATTAATTTACTATTCCCACTCCAGTCAGTATTTAATTGAGGTAGGTGCTGGACACTAAACTAAATTAATTTACTATTCCCACTCCAGTCAGTATTTAATTGGGGTAAGTGCTGGACACTAAGGGGCCGATTCCGATCTCAGCTGGTAGGGCACCGAATCGGATTCGGCTTTACCGGATCCGATTCGGACGCCCTGTTTCTGACCGATTCGAACACCCGTCGGCGCGAGCAAGTACGATGCGAGCATACGCGAAATCCCCGACCGACTCGTTCCCGGCTCCGAACTGCTCCGACCGACTCGTACGGACTCGACTCGCACCACGCAATGGAGACGTTCCCCGACCGGGCAAGTACGATGCGCGCCTCGAACAGTCCGACCGACTCGCGCCGTCCGGCTCGAAAGAGCAGTCGGAGCCGGAATTCGGGGTTCCGTGTCGGACCCCCCTGTATGCATAGCCACGCGAGTCGCACACAGGGGGGACCCATGGGTCCCCCCTACACATGCATGTACGGCGCGAGTCGCACTGACGCGTACCCGCTGTAGGGGGGGCCCTTGTTCGCGACTCACCCATTGAGTCAATGGGAGCCCGTGTACGCGTCGTACGACCAGCTCCCATTGACTTCAATGGGAGTCCGACCGAATCGAGTCCGATAGCATGCGTCCGCATCGTACTCATTCGGTCAGACTGCTTGAGTCCGGTTCGGTCGGATATATCTCCGAATCCGACTCGGTCGGTGAGATTTCCGGCCCGAATCGGAATCGGCCCCTAAACCTAATGTAATTACTATTCCCACTCCAGTCTACATTAAGGGGTCGATTCCGATCTCGGTCGGAGACGCACCCAAAGCCATTCGGTCGGGAAAAAAGCCATGCGAATGCCTGTTTCCCGACCGACCCGCACATTAATCCGAACGAACAAGTACGATGCGCACAACAGCACAGATTCTGACCCAGTCGTACTCACCCAATCCAGGTCCTGATCCCCGACCGAGCCGGATCCGTAAACGCAGATTCGAGTCGCCCGGAAGCCAAAAAGCAGCCCCGTCCGGCCGGACAAGTACGATGCGCTTCCCGTACGCGCCGAGCCCGTCGCTACGCACGGCACGTCAAAGCATCCGGGAGAGGCGCACATAAGCTCCGATTCGCGCCAGAACACGATCCACGGCTACGAGACGAACACGCAAGCGACGAGGACGAGGCGAAGCAACGACAAAGACGAACGAGACGAACCAACAATGAATCCCATCGTTCCAGTCCTACCAATATTCTACATCTACTACCGGAACAGGCACGGACGCGTACGGCGCAGAAGGTAGGTCAGACACCAACCACAAACACAAACTACACGTACCCGACATATCACACACACACACAGGGATGCAGAAATTACTTACTCCAGAAACAGCAGCACCATAGGGGCGGGATGCCCATCACCAATGCCACATATACACATAGGGGCCCGGATGCCTGTCACTACTACCACCCATACCCGTGGGGGTGCCAGGTGCCTACCACTACTACCACCTCTACCCATGGGGGTGCCAGGTGCCTACCACTACTACCACCTCTACCCATGGGGGGCTGGATGCCTGTCACTACTACCACCCTTACCCAGGGGGTGCCAGGTGCCTACCACTACTGCCACCTCTACCCAGGGGGTGCCAGGTGCCTACCACTACTACCACCCATACCCAGGGGGTGCCAGGTGCCTACCACTACTGCCACTACTACCCAGGGGGTGCCAGATGCCCACCACTACTACCACCTCTACCCATGGGGGTGCCAGGTGCCTACCACTACTACCACCTCTACCCATGGGGGGCTGGATGCCTGTCACTACTACCACCTCTACCCATGGGGGTGCCAGGTGCCTACCACCACTACCACCTCTACCCATGGGGGGCTGGATGCCTGTCACCACTACCACCCTTACCCAGGGGGTGCCAGGTGCCTACCACTACTGCCACCTCTACCCAGGGGTGCCAGGTGCCTACCACTACTACCACCCATACCCAGGGGGTGCCAGGTGCCTACCACTACTACCACCTCTACCCATGGGGGTGCCAGGTGCCTACCACTACTACCACCTCTACCCATGGGGAGCTGGATGCCTGTCACTACTACCACCCTTACCCAGGGGGTGCCAGGTGCCTACCACTACTGCCACCTCTACCCAGGGGGTGCCAGGTGCCTACCACTACTACCACCCATACCCAGGGGGTGCCAGGTGCCTACCACTACTACCACCTCTACCCATGGGGGTGCCAGGTGCCTACCACTACTGCCACCTCTACCCAGGGGTGCCAGGTGCCTACCACTACTACCACCTCTACCCATGGGGATGCCAGGTGCCTACCACTACTACCACCTCTACCCAGGGGGTGCCAGGTGCCTACCACTACTACCACCCATACCCAGGGGTGCCAGGTGCCTACCACTACTACCACCTCTACCCATGGGGGGCTGGATGCCTGTCACTACTACCACCCTTACCCAGGGGGTGCCAGGTGCCTACCACAACAACCACCTCTACCCATGGGGGGCTGGATGCCTGTCACTACTACCACCCTTACCCAGGGGGTGCCAGGTGCCTACCACTACTGCCACCTCTACCCAGGGGGTGCCAGGTGCCTACCACTACTACCACCCATACCCAGGGGGTGCCAGGTGCCTACCACTACTACCACCTCTACCCATGGGGGTGCCAGGTGCCTACCACTACTGCCACCTCTACCCAGGGGGTGCCAGGTGCCTACCACTACTACCACCCATACCCAGGGGGTGCCAGGTGCCTACCACTACTACCACCTCTACCCATGGAGGTGCCAGGTGCCTACCACTACTACCACCTCTACCCATGGGGGCTGGATGCCTGTCACTACTACCACCCTTACCCAGGGGGTGCCAGGTGCCTACCACTACTGCCACCTCTACCCAGGGGGTGCCAGGTGCCTACCACTACTACCACCCATACCCAGGGGGTGCCAGGTGCCTACCACTACTACCACCTCTACCCATGGGGGTGCCAGGTGCCTACCACTACTACCACCTCTACCCATGGGGGGCTGGATGCCTGTCACTACTACCACCCTTACCCAGGGGGTGCCAAGTGCCTACCACTACTGCCACCTCTACCCAGGTGGTGCCAGGTGCCTACCACTACTACCACCCATACCCAGGGGTGCCAGGTGCCTACCACTACTACCACCTCTACCCATGGGGGTGCCAGGTGCCTACCACTACTACCACCTCTACCCAGGGGGTGCCAGGTGCCTACCACTACTACCACCTCTACCCAGGGGGTGCCAGGTGCCTACCACTACTACCACCTCTACCCAGGGGGTGCCAGGTGCCTACCACTACTACCACCTCTACCCAGGGGGTGCCAGGTGCCTACCACTACTACCACCTCTACCCATGGGGGGCTGGATGCCTGTCACTACTACCACCTCTACCCAGGGGGTGCCAGGTGCCTACCACTACTACCTCCCATAACCAGGGGGTGCCAGGTGCCTACCACTACTACCACCTCTACCCATGGGGGGCTGGATGCCTGTCACTACTACCACCCTTACCCAGGGGGTGCCAGGTGCCTACCACTACTGCCACCTCTACCCAGGGGGTGCCAGGTGCCTACCACTACTACCACCTCTACCCATGGGGGGCTGGATGCCTGTCACTACTACAACCCTTACCCAGGGGTGCCAGGTGCCTACCACTACTGCCACCTCTACCCAGGGGTGCCGGGTGCCTACCACTACTACCACCCATACCCAGGGGGTGCCAGGTGCCTACCACTACTACCACCTCTACCCATGGGGGTGCCAGGTGCCTACCACTACTACCACCTCTACCCATGGGGGGCTGGATGCCTGTCACTACTACCACCCTTACCCAGGGGGTGCCAGGTGCCTACCACTACTGCCACCTCTACCCAGGGGGTGCCAGGTGCCTACCACTACTACCACCCATACCCAGGGGTGCCAGGTGCCTACCACTACTACCACCTCTACCCATGGGGGTGCCAGGTGCCTACCACTACTGCCACCTCTACCCAGGGGTGCCAGGTGCCTACCACTACTACCACCTCTACCCAGGGGGTGCCAGGTGCCTACCACTACTACCACCCATACCCAGGGGGTGCCAGGTGCCTACCACTACTGCCACCTCTACCCATGGGGGGCTGGATGCCTGTCACTACTACCACCCTTACCCAGGGGGTGCCAGGTGCCTACCACTACTGCCATCTCTACCCAGGGGGTGCCAGGTGCCTACCACTACTACCACCCATACCCAGGGGGTGCCAGGTGCCTACCACTACTGCCACCTCTACCCAGGGGGTGCCAGATGCCCACCACTACTACCACCTCTACCCATGGGGGTGCCAGGTGCCTACCACTACTACCACCTCTACCCATGGGGGGCTGGATGCCTGTCACTACTACCACCTCTACCCATGGGGGTGCCAGGTGCCTACCACCACTACCACCTCTACCCATGGGGGGCTGGATGCCTGTCACCACTACCACCTCTACCCAGGGGGTGCCAGGTGCATACCACTACTGCCACCTCTACCCAGGGGGTGCCAGGTGCCTACCACTACTACCACCCATACCCAGGGGGTGCCAGGTGCCTACCACTACTACCACCTCTACCCATGGGGGTGCCAGGTGCCTACCACTACTACCACCTCTACCCATGGGGGGCTGGATGCCTGTCACTACTACCACCCTTACCGAGGGGGTGCCAGGTGCCTACCACTACTGCCACCTCTACCCAGGGGGTGCCAGGTGCCTACCACTACTACCACCCTTACCCAGGGGGTGCCAGGTGCCTACCACTACTACCACCTCTACCCATGGGGGTGCCAGGTGCCTACCACTACTGCCACCTCTACCCAGGGGGTGCCAGGTGCCTACCACTACTACCACCTCTACCCATGGGGGTGCCAGGTGCCTACCACTACTACCACCTCTACCCAGGGGGTGCCAGGTGCCTACCACTACTACCACCCATACCCAGGGGGTGCCAGGTGCCTACCACTACTACCACCTCTACCCATGGGGGTGCCAGGTGCCTACCACTACTACCACCTCTACCCATGGGGGGCTGGATGCCTGTCACTACTACCACCCTTTCCCAGGGGGTGCCAGGTACCTACCACTACTGCCACCTCTACCCAGGGGGTGCCTGGTGCCTACCACCACTACCACCCATACCCAGGGGGTGCCAGGTGCCTACCACTACTACCACCTCTACCCATGGGGGTGCCAGGTGCCTACCACTACTGCCACCTCTACCCAGGGGGTGCCAGGTGCCTACCACTACTACCACCCATACCCAGGGGGTGCCAGGTGCCTACCACTACTACCACCTCTACCCATGGAGGTGCCAGGTGCCTACCACTACTACCACCTCTACCCATGGGGGGCTGGATGCCTGTCACTACTACCACCCTTACCCAGGGGGTGCCAGGTGCCTACCACTACTGCCACCTCTACCCAGGGGGTGCCAGGTGCCTACCACTACTACCACCCATACCCAGGGGGTGCCAGGTGCCTACCACTTCTACCACCTCTACCCATGGGGGTGCCAGGTGCCTACCACTACTACCACCTCTACCCATGGGGGGCTGGATGCCTGTCACTACTACCACCCTTACCCAGGGGGTGCCAAGTGCCTACCACTACTGCCACCTCTACCCAGGTGGTGCCAGGTGCCTACCACTACTAGCACCCATACCCAGGGGTGCCAGGTGCCTACCACTACTACCACCTCTACCCATGGGGGTGCCAGGTGCCTACCACTACTACCACCTCTACCCAGGGGGTGCCAGGTGCCTACCACTACTACCACCTCTACCCAGGGGGTGCCAGGTGCCTACCACTACTACCACCTCTACCCAGGGGTGCCAGGTGCCTACCACTACTACAACCTCTACCCATGGGGGGCTGGATGCCTGTCACTACTACCACCTCTACCCAGGGGGTGCCAGGTGCCTACCACTACTACCTCCCATACCCAGGGGGTGCCAGGTACCTACCACTACTACCACCTCTACCCATGGGGGGCTGGATGCCTGTCACTACTACCACCCTTACCCAGGGGGTGCCAGGTGCCTACCACTACTGCCACCTCTACCCAGGGGGTGCCAGGTGCCTACCACTACTACCACCTCTACCCATGGGGGCTGGATGCCTGTCACTACTACCACCCTTACCCAGGGGTGCCAGGTGCCTACCACTACTGCCACCTCTACCCAGGGGTGCCAGATGCCTACCACTACTACCACCCATACCCAGGGGGTGCCAGGTGCCTACCACTACTACCACCTCTACCCATGGGGGTGCCAGGTGCCTACCACTACTACCACCTCTACCCATGGGGGATGGATGCCTGTCACTACTACCACCCTTACCCAGGGGGTGCCAGGTGCCTACCACTACTGCCACCTCTACCCAGGGGGTGCCAGGTGCCTACCACTACTACCACCCATACCCAGGGGGTGCCAGGTGCCTACCACTACTACCACCTCTACCCATGGGGGTGCCAGGTGCCTACCACTACTGCCACCTCTTCCCAGGGGGTGCCAGGTGCCTACCACTACTACCACCTCTACCCAGGGGGTGCCAGGTGCCTACCACTACTACCACCTCTACCCAGGGGGTGCCAGGTGCCTACCACTACTACCACCCATACCCAGGGGGTGCCAGGTGCCTACCACTACTACCACCTCTACCCATGGGGGGCTGGATGCCTGTCACTACCACCACCTCTACCCAGGGGGTGCCAGGTGCCTACCACTACTACCACCCATACCCAGGGGGTGCCAGGTGCCTACCACTACTACCACCTCTACCCATGGGGGGCTGGATGCCTGTCACTACTACCACCCTTACCCAGGGGTGCCAGGTGCCTACCACTACTGCCACCTCTACCCAGGGGGTGCCAGGTGCCTACCACTACTGCCACCTCTACCCAGGGGGTGCCAGATGCCCACCACTACTACCACCTCTACCCAGGGGGTGCCAGGTGCCTACCACTACTACCACCCATACCCAGGGGGTGCCAGGTGCCTACCACTACTACCACCTCTACCCATGGGGGGCTGGATGCCTGTCACTACTACCACCCATACCCAGGGGGTGCCAGGTGCCTACCACTACTGCCACCTCTACCCAGGGGGAGCCAGATGCCCACCACTACTACCACCTCTACCCATGGGGGGCTGGATGCCTGTCACTACTACCACCTCTACCCAGGGGGGCTGGATGCCTACCACCACCAACACCCCCACTCACAGGATGGCAAATACATGCCACAAGAAGCACACACCAGCAGAAAGAATGCAACACAAAGACATCCCCCCAACACCATGACAAGCGTGTGTAGACTGTGTCAAATGCCTACAACACTGAACAGGACTGTGGACATACAATGTGACCCCCTATCACAAGTGCCACACATAAATGTGTGTGTCACCCACAATGCAAGCAGGCCATGACCATTGTGGCAATGGGGTCCAAACCCCCATCATCACAGTGCCCAAAATGTAAGTGTGGGGTCCATAGCTGAAGCACATATTGAACATTGTGGCAATGGGGTCCAAACCCCCATCATCACAGTGACCAAAATGTGAGTGTGGGGTCCATAGCTGAAGCACATATTGAACATTGTGGCAATGGGGTCCAAACCCCCATCATCACAGTGACCAAAATGTATGTGTTGACAAAGAATAAGCTGCAACTGCCAAACTGCATGGATGATTCCTGGTCACAGAACAACAAACACATCAGTGGCAAAGTAGTGCTTGTGTCCCATAGCAACATAGAATGGGGGAGGCAAACAGTGCAGTGCAAACAAGACATACCTTTGGCCATGTGCAGACAAACATCACCCATGGGGGCTGACACTGTCAACATTCATCAATGACACAATGACAGAAGTGACCATCAGAATGCAGACCCACATATTTGCACCAATGGGCACACAAATTCAGATACCCTGTGGAGACTGTAGAAGGGAGGTGAACAGATACCATACCATGGCAGCAATGGGACACACACACAATGATCATTGTGCTGACTGATGACCTAGGAGTCCCAGGGACAGCAGAGCAAACACACCAAACAACATACAGCCAATGGCACACCTAAGATATGCCAATGCAGTGGTGCCGATGCACATACACAAACAGGCAGACCCACACTGCACATCAAACACAACAGGTGAGGGGGTACCAGTGTCCCCAGGCAACCACACAACACATGAGGAGGCCTGAATACCAATTACACAGATGTGCATACAGTGCCACACAAAGGTAACTCATGGATCCAAATCCCCTATGTGAGCAATCAGGCATTGTCAGATGAGAGGGAGCACAAATCACACATGTCACACAAGCATGTAGGAACAGCAACTGACACAGCAAGACACACAGACACCACAGCACCACACCCAGGGCCCCCACAATGTGGTGACCCTGGGCTGCATTACAATCCCACTGTGATGACAAAGCTAGATGTCGTTCACACTGTGAACCACAGTCATGTGTCCTGAGCAACAAACTACCATCACACCTACACAAGCACAAATCAACCAGCACGGCCTGTCAGCCAAGGCCAACATGGAGGCAGGGGTCTAGCCGGGCAACAACTCTCATCTGCACACACTCAACACCACACACCTCGACCTCCAACAATGTGCAGCAGTGAAGCTCACATGCACTGGTGACATTGCACATGCACCCATGACAATCCCAGGGGGTGCGTGGGAACCAAGGTGCAGAAACACATCACACATGGCCACTCTACCAGACTCCTGAATGTCTGACACACTGCACACTACGCTGTACATGGACATGACGGCAATACCACACCAACCAATGGGATCCCAGCCACAGTCACACACCTATGAAGAAGCCAAGGTCACCCGCAAAGAACACACATAGACAACTACCAACATTGCAGCCCTGAGGAGTGCCAGCAGTCACACACACAACGTGTCACAACCAATGAAAGCTAACACAAACCAGAAATCACATGACAGGTGTAAACAACAAGTGCAAAGGGGAATCCTGACTGTGACACATCAGCGTCTGCCCACAAACTCAGCCCTAACAGCAAACACACCTATGGGTGACACCCTGATGACCAGTAATGTGCCATGCACCCACATCACAGAGAACCCAGGGAGAAGGCTTTGGGGGAACATAGCTCAACTCAGCAAGCATCACAAACAGGAACATCACTAGGGATCCCAGCATGCACAGCAACATGGAAGTGAACACACACACATGCTCATACAACACACACCTTGGGCGCACGAGATGTCACAGGAGTACACACTGCCATGAGGGGACTCCACTCCTGTGTGAGGAAAGCTGTGCCATATGTCTCATCAGTAGGGCTCCATCATGTCAGCAGAACACTTGGTCACACAGTCAACAATTAGCACCAAATGAAGGCTCCCGTCACATCAGCCTGGTCATGGGAATGTCAACAAAATCAACAGCACAGATCCAACACACATGTATAGCAAGTTGCACTGACAACACAGATGAGTCCTTCCCCATTGATGCCCAAACCTGCATGTCCAGTGGAGATGGCCACACGGTCAGGGAACTAGACTAATTGAACAATGGCAAACACAACAGATGTGCATGGGTGGAACCCACAGATGTGACATTGCTAATGTAAGTAGGAAATCCCATTGCCAAATATTGAAAACATGACACCCTCAGATGCTGCTAAGGATGACATGGATACACCACAGAATAGGACACTGTCACCCTGGAACACATGGGTTCCTGCACAGTAACACTTCATTTTCATGAGTCCAAATATCACCATCACTGCAGCAACGGCATGGTTAGCGTCATCAACATCATGTACATCAGAAGTAAAAGCACTAGAGAACAGAAAGTTGCTTTATTCAGCATGTGGGTTCAAAACTTGGAAGAACTGTAAGGTATCAACAAAGGCCAATGGCCAGTCCATCAAGGAAGTCTATACAGGGTGACAGTGGCAGATGTCACCCTACGCATGCCTGCACTGATCACAACCGGGGACAATCCCCTAGGAGGGGCATACGGGGGGCAGGCCAGGCACCGCAGGGACAGGATCAGGGCTCACCAGGAGGAGGCAGGGAAGGGGTGGTGGGTGCTGGAGAGCCACTGACAACTGCAGTGGAGGTGTCTGACATGGTGTGTGCCGGCACAACTGGGGGGCATGACTCAGATGTTGTGGGTGCCGGCACAACTGCAGTGGACCCTGCAGATGGAGTGGACAGGTCCGCCACTGCAGCGCCCAAGTCAGACAGGGTGATAGTGGACTCCACTGCAGTGCCCACCTCCAGGGGAGGAGAATGGGGATCAGGTAAGGTGGGCAGGACAGAGGGGAGGACACCCTCACCACATCAGTGGTACAGACAAGCGCAGCGGGGGTGTGGGGCCGGAAGAGCAAGTGGCAGGGGAGAAGGCCTGACCCTTCTGGGGATGGTGTATCTGTGGGTGGGGGAACCTGGGGCAGGGTGTGGTGGGGGCACCTGTGGAGTGGGGGCCTGAGGGATGGAGGAAGGAGACTTGGTGCCTGAGCTGCAGGGCGGCGGCGGGGTCTTGCTCTTCCGGGACCGGGGGGACTTGCGGGTGGGGGCCTCAGTCGGTCTGCGCCTGGGGGATGGTGTCCGGGGGCCAGGGGCACTCCGCTCCGTGTGGGTGGGCTTCCTCTTCCCCCTGAATGCTGGATCAGCTGGGTCGGAGGGGAAGAGGCCAAGGTCACAGAGGAAGAGCCGCTGTGTCTTTGGGGTTGCAGGTGAGGCAAGGGAGGGGTCTTTGGAGGGAGAGGCAACTGAGGACTGCGCAGTGCTTGTGGATGCGTGTGTTTGTGCCTGTGCCCCATCCCCTGTGAGTGTGGTTGCAGTCCCCTGACGGTGCGTGCGTGTGCGTCTTGTTTGTGGCGTGTGTGTCCGTGTGCTGCATGTGTCTGTGCTGGTGTGTGCCTGTGTCAGTGTGTGTGTGCTTGGGACGGGTAAGGTGCTGGGGAGTGTGGATGGGGCAGAGGCAGGAGGGGTGAGGGACTGTCGGAGGAGGGACACTGCTGCCGTCAGGGAGGAGTCCATGGACCTATTGCCCCTCTGTAGGTCAGACATGCCCGATGAGATGCCCTCCATGAATGACACCAGCTGAGTCAACAGACTGGTGTGTGCATGGAGGACACTCAGCATCGCTGTCTGTCCTACATGGAGCTGGCGGAGGAGGTACACAGACTCCTCACTCAGGGCAGCAGGGGACACAGGGGCAGGGGTGCGGTGCCTGGCCCGAAGGAGACACGCTCCCGAACATGGGAGCCTCCACGGACCTCGGGAATGGGAGCCAACGGGAGGGCGGTGGTGGTGGTGGTGGTGGGGACAGCAACACTAGCTGGGGTGTGGTGGCTGCTGACACCCGCCTCCATAAGGGAGTCATCGTCCGAGTTGCTCTGGTCCTCAGCTGAGGTGGATGGTGCTGAGGACTCCTCGGTGTGGCTCCCCTCGCCCTCCGTGCCACTGGGTCCCTCCGACCACTCCTCGGCTGCTGACCCAGTCTGGCTCTGCGGCTCCTCCTGGTCCGTGGAGCTGTCCCCTCCTGTGGCCGTGGATGTATCTGCAATCAATAGGGAAACAGACAGACATCAGTCACCTGCACCGAACGCACACACCACAGTAAGTACAGCACATTACAGAGCAAGCCCTGGCATCCTTAGTTGAACATTGCTAAAACTGCACAAACAGAACAGGAGAAGTCAATTGTCAGTCTGATGGTCAACCATGGCACTCACATCCCACCTGGCCTTGCACCCATCTGTCTGGTGTCTGTTGGATGGCAATACCCCAGTGTGGACACATGCACCACCTACACAGTATTTGGACAGTGCAGAGAACCCGGTGAAGCATGTGGACATGCACACATCACAACTCTTGCCACTGAGTCAGTGCAGGTGTCCGGATGAAAGGGATGCCCAGAGTCAAATAGGAAATGCATGTGATGCATACCAGCGACAGACACCATGATGCACCCATGTCCTGATAGCCATTGCCACAATGGTGTGCATGTAGCACATGTCACTCCCCTGCAGGATCACTAATAGGAAGTCACATGCCATGGCACAGCCATGCCTGCTAAGTCATACATCACTGTCTCCAGTCACATGGGCAGGGCAGCCAGACAACAACACTCTGCACTGTGTCACAATAGTAGATCATGGGGAATGCAAGTCCTGGAGCTGAACAAGTGCACATGTACATCCCCCACACACCACATCATCTGTACCCTCATCTGTCCAGGTCATACCCATTGGACATATGGGAGACCTGTAACACTACCCTCTGCACCTGAGCACATCACAATCTGCTGTGAATGGGAAACAGCTGCCTGAACCTCATATTCGCATACCCCAGTCTGCACGGTCAGGTGATCAAACACCTATGTGTCACACATGTATCATCTCCTATGGTCACATCTCCGGTGGCATGCGGAGCCCCAACCGAGGAACACCCCAGCAGACCTGACAACGAAGCCACAGCACACTGACACAGAGGCAGACACCTGAGGGGACAAATCACTGAGCAAAACGTGTCAGCTGATACACGGCAGTGGGAGTACAGAGTGTATTGTATGGCCTGGAGTAGGCATGACTGTCCTGTCCCACATGAATGAGGGATGAGCCCTGGACAGTAGGCAGCTGGCTAAGTATGTGTGACACACGTTATATACACACTCCTGGGGCACAAACATTGTTCCCACCCGCAGCATGGGTGTGTGCCAGATACCCCAGGCACATGTGGTGGATCAGCTCAGCAATTGGGCCACATATCAAAATGACACGCAGAACACATGTCAGAACACAGGCAATGTGTAAGCAATGGACCCACCCATGATGCCCACCACAGAGTCAGGGAAACAGATGCTGTCCCCCACCTTGAGTCAAGCAAACTGCAAGGACACAGTACCCAAGTGACACAATACCCTGACTGTAAGGGCCACACCTGGGTATCAGATGAGGAGTGGGCAGTGCACAATAGAGGGACATGGGTCCTGGACCACAAGACTGATGTACTGTGGAAGTTTAACCAGGCCAGAGGAGGGCACATAGCATGGCAGACATAGTTCACAATGCAGACATGGACTCACCCCTCCTTGCTGCTCTCTGGCCTTCAGCTGCCCATCCAGATCAGGGAAGACCACCGCCAGGATCCTCAGCATGTGGGGGTCAGGGTCCGGTGTCCGCCCCTCCTGCGAGGAGGCGACAGCTTCAGCTGGACCCGTGCGATCCTCCGGGTCCAGCCCCGAAGGTCCTGCCACCTCTTCTGGCAGTTTCGGATCCGGCGCTTGTAGACCCCCACGGATCTCACTGCCCGAATGATGGTCAGCCATATCTTCTGCTTCTGGTGGGCATCAACCTGTGAGGATGACAAAGTGAGAATGCCATAACTACACGTGCAACATAACCGTGCATTACACAGTTGGATATACATGTCTCAATCACAGGGGCACATGATGTACACAGGCAGTGCAACGATGGCCATGGACAGTATGCCAGCAGTTACTACATGGTATCATTGCCTGGGCAGTAAAACCTTGTTTAAATGCACTGTCACTGCACTATACCTGTCCAGTGCATGTAACTACACACTATGGGGGGTGACAACTACTCAATGAGCCTGCTAGCCAGTGACGTGCAGACTGTTAGCCTTGCTAGTCAGACAACATGCACATTTAGAAAGGCAGTGGACAGAACACTCACCTGCTCCCCTGCTTTCCCATACAGCTTGCTGTACTGTGGAAGGAGGCCATCCAGCAGGGCCTGGTTCTCCTCAGTGCTGAAGGCTGGGGCTCTCTCCACAGTACGTGCCATTGCAGGGTCCAGAGGGTGCAGAAACAGCAGCAGTGTAGTGGCAGATGTCGTCCTGGAGCATGTAGTGCAGGCAAGTGAGCTCTCAGGGGAACAGCCAGCATTATATGTGTGCTGCAGAGGCAGATACTGTCCCATGTGTCCAAAGTGATAGGTCCAAGTCGTTTGCATCATCTGAATCTGGCCAATCCATGGAATTGCACCACTTACACACGCCCCCAGCATCCTTCAAATGTTCAACTTCATGACACCCATGAAATTGCAACATTGTTGTGGGTGACCAACTGAATTTACAGCATCAGACTCGTTCAAATTTTGAAAACGCGTCCGTTGCCAGGCCAGGCCATAGCCAATGGGTGCGCACCGATCGGACCATTGCTGTTCAACGCGTACATAGGATACAACGCGTACCCGCACACATTGAATGCAATGGGCCGGCCGGGAACACCGATCGGACCATTGCTGTTCAACGCGTACATAGGATACAACGCGTACCCGCACACATTGAATGCAATGGGCCGGCCGGGAACACCGATCGGACCATTGCTGTTCAACGCGTACATAGGATACAACGCGTACCCGCGCACATTGAATGCAATGGGCCGGCCGGTAACACCGATCGGACCATTGCTGTTCAACGCGTACATAGGATACAACGCGTACCCGCACACATTGAATGCAATGGGCCGGCCGGGAACACCGATCGGACCATTGCTGTTCAACGCGTACATAGGATACAACGCGTACCCGCACACATTGAATGCAATGGGCCGGCCGGGCACACCGATCGGACCATTGCTGTTCAACGCGTACATGGGATACAACGCGTACCCGCACACATTGAATGCAATGGGCCGGCCGGGAACACCGATCGGACCATTGCTGTTCAACGCGTACATGGGATACAACGCGGACCCGCACACATTGAATGCAATGGGCCGGCCGGGAACACCGATCGGACCATTGCTGTTCAACGCGTACATGGGATTCAATGCGTACCTGCACACATTGAATGAAATGGGCCGGCCGGGAACACCGATCGGACCATTGCTGTTCAACGCGTACATGGGATACAACGCGTACCCGCACTCATTGAATGCAATGGGCCGGCCGGGAACACCGATCGGACCATTGCTGTCCAACGCGTATTGCCAATACAACGCGTACCAGCGCACATTGAATGCAATGGCCAATGTGTGCGCACTGATCGGTCCATTGCTGTCCAACGCGTATTGCCAATACAATGCGTACCAGCGCACATTGAATGCAATGGCCAATGTGTGCGCACTGATCGGTCCATTGCTGTCCAACGCGTATTGCCAATACAACGCGTACCAGCGCACATTGAATGCAATGGCCAATGTGTGCGCACTGATCGGTCCATTGCTGTCCATCGCGTATTGCCAATACAACGCGTACCAGCGCACATTGAATGCAATGGCCAATGTTTGCGCACTGATTGGTCCATTGCTGTCCAACGCGTATTGCCAATACAACGCGTGCCAGCGCACATTGAATGCAATGGCCAATGTGTGCGCACTGATCGGTCCATTGCTGTCCAACGCGTATTGCCAATACAACGCGTACCAGCGCACATTGAATGCAATGGCCAATGTGTGCGCACTGATCGGTCCATTGCTGTCCAACGCATCACTGTACAAGTCACTGGCATATGTCACCATGCCTGTCACAGGTGAACATATGCCAGCCACATATACTTCCCAGGGAGTGAGGGGCACACCTACAACACCACAGCCTGTCCAAACTGTATCCTAGGGCATGTAAGGCTGCATTACCTATTCCATGTATGGGGGTGAACATGTTGTTCTGTGGGTGTCACTTGGTGGCAGCCACCCCCAGGCTGTGCACGTGTTTATGGGGACAGAATCCTTGGTGTTTCGTGTACATGACCACTGTGATGTGCAACTGTTCATATCTGAGCATGTGGCATGGTCACAGTTCACGGTGGTGTATGTGTATGTCATGTCACATACCCCCTGAGTCCCATGTGGGACGTTATGTTCAACCCAGGGTGACCCATTGGCACAATGGTGATGGTCCTCCACAGTCTGTGTGCATGTTGTGATTACAATGTCTCTGATTTCATGTGCACAATGGGAGGCAGTCTCCACATCCACGTTGTTTGTGCATGGACTTTGATGTTGTGCGTGTGTGTGTCACAGACGTCCATGTCTGTCCTGCCGAGGCAACAGGGACCACTGCCTGTGGGGCTCATGGTTGTTTTGCTGTGGTGTATACATGATACACCATGTCATGCCAGTGTCCATGTGGCAATACAGGGTCCCTGGGAATCTACCTGTCGTTGAGCTGTGATGCCTGGGGCACATCAGTCCTCACATGTCACTGTGGTGTGTGTTTGTTATTTGGCAGCAGGAGATGGGAACTGTGACACGGCCTCATAGTATCCAATGGCACGACCTGGGACTTATTGATGCCAGTTGTTGGACTGTGATGTCAGATATTGGCCATGTATGTGCCATACATATCCGTACGGAACTGCACACATCATGTACTTGTGCGTCATTATGATGTATCATGTGATGTTGAGTGTGTTCAATGCCACATATGTGGGGTGACTGACAATCTTGCTTTCTTCACCTATGCACTGCAGGGCACCAGCTGTCCATAGACCATTCCCTGACCTGGCAACGATGGTGGAACGTGACAGCATCCGACGGTACCGCTTCACCAGGCAGCTGATTGAGGATTTGGCAGTGCGCTTGGCACCACATTTGCAACCTGGCCGTCCGTACCCTACAGCGCTGACCCCCAAGGTGAAGGTGATGGCAGCCCTACACTTCTTTGACACCGGTACCTTTCAACACACTCTGGCGACTGCTGGTGGGATGTCACAGACCATGTTCAGCCGTGTGCTCCGGGATGTTTTGGAGGCTATGTTGATATACCTGAACCAGTACATCAATTTCCCTAGACTCCAATGACTCACTGGCGTGAAGAGTGACTTCTATGCCCTGGGGAGGATGCCGCATGTCATTGGCTCCATTGATGGGACACATGTGGCTTTGGTACCACCACAGGCCCAAGAGCAGGCCTACCGTAACCGCAAACACTACCACTCGGTCAATGCACTGGTGGTCTGTCTTGCAGATATGAGCATCACACACGTGTGTGCCCGTTTCCCTGGTTCTGCACACGATGCTTACGTGATGAGGAGTAGTCGCATCCCGAGGATGATGGCACAGATGCGGAACCAGCGTGCCTGGCTTGTAGGTGTGTACTGACTTTGTACCATTGTGTGTGTTCTGCTATGTAGTGTTCCACCCTCTTTTCCAACTCTGCTAATGTGCAATTGTCTGTATGTAGGTGACTCCGGATACCCCAACATGCCGTGGTTGCTGACGCCCCTCAGGAACCCTGTGACACCAGCCCAGATGCGCTACAATGAGGCACATGGTTGGACCAGGAGAGTGATTGAGCGGACATTGAAGAGCCGATTCCGCTGCCTCGACAAGACAGGAGGGTCCCTCCCATATGCCCCAGCAAAGGTGTGCAAGATTATCATCGTCTGCTGCATGCTCCATAACCTGGCAGTGCGGAAGGAGTTGCCTCTCATCCTGGATGACGATGACCAAAGTCCGCCACCTGTGGAGGATCCTCGCCTGGACCACGATGCCAGTGATGATGATGATGATGTTGAGGGTGATGTCCGCACACAGCTCATCACCAACTTCTTCAGCTGAATGTGAGTATCCAGAGATGGCATGTCAATGATGTGAGTTTGCATGATATGTGTTGGTGGTGCTCTGGTGCTGTTTGAGTGTGTCCATGGGCTACTTGTCTGTATGCGTGTAGCGATGTGTCCTTGCAGGTAGTCTGTACTCCCCAACAGTGTTGACATGCTAACTTGGTTCTGGGTGGGTATCTTGTAACATGTATTGTGCATGAGTATTGCAGTTCTGTCCTGTTCTTCAGTACTTTTGACTGTGTGTCATTTCTGTCCTTCACAGGGTACTTTCAGAGTCGTTTGGTCAACTGTGATCCCCAACACCGTGATTCGACTTCCCGGGTGGTAGCTGTTGTGTCCCTACAGGTGATGTGCACCACACCCATGGACTTCCTTCCTTCTACACTTGTTGACTGTGTGCCCGCTGCCAGGTGGGATTACCTTGCATCTGTGGTGGTTACAACATGTTGCAAATGTGTAATAAACCTGTGCTTCACTTTGTGATGTGCGTTGTCTGTGGTCACACATCTGACTGACATTTGCTTACTGCACCAGTGGGCTAGTTAACACAGACTGTGAATAGGTGTTGGGTCTGTGCAATGCAACGTATTTCCTGGCAACATCAGTGTAGGCGATGAGTCAGATGTCCATGGTGTGTATGTGTTGTGTAGCCCTGGTGGTGTGGCTCCCCCATATGTGTGAAGTCGCCATGACTCACATGCCGGTGTTGTACTTGCTGTAGCAGTTAGCATGCACAGTGTCATTTCCCCGATCATCATCGCAACTTCTGAGACAACATAGGAATCACAACAGAGGCAAATATGGTGTATAAGTGAGTTTATTGACATACATGTGTGAGTATAGTGCACAGGTTGTTGGGTGCTGTACATTGTGATTGTGATCCAAAGTTCCTAGATAATTTGGAAGTCCTGGTAGCAGAAATGTCCAGAGTAAAGTCCACAGTAATCAGAGACATTGGTCCAACTTGAGCTCCCCATGTCATGTGGGAGAGTTGTGTTGCAGTCAACAGGGTGAACAGTTTGCGCACAAAGGTTATTCTCCAGAACAGGTTTTGGCTTCCTGGGGGTTGCACATGGCCATCAGCCTCTCACTTGCCCCTCCTCGGACGGCCCCTCTTCTTTGGGGGGGGGACCCTCAAGTGCAGGCTGCTGCGGTGCAGGGGACTCTCCGCCAGAGTCATCCGCCCTCCCTGTGGCAGTTGCAGTTGTTTCAGCACCAGATGTTGTGGGCACACAGGGAGGTGTTGACTGGTTGCTGCTCATCTGGCGGAGGCATTGTAATATGTCCCTATGCACCGCCATCATCTCTTGCAGTGTGTCCCACTTGGACTCCACGCGGGACATGTGTGAGTCCAAGCGGGCATGATGGGCAGCCTGCTGCTGTTTAATGTCCCTGAGGAGCCCCACTACCTGGCTGAACTCTCCGGTGCTGGACTGGTACGCATCGGCTATGCGTGCCAGTTGTGGGTCATCATGCAGTCCAGACCTCTCTGTGAGCAGCGACCTATGTCTCCCACCCCTCCCACCACCCCTGGCGACACGTGCAGTACCTGAGGTGGCAGGCACAGGTGACCCTGGGCCACCTTGTGGGTTGTTGGTGGTGGTGGTGTCCATGGCCCCACGTTGGTCCAGGGTCCCTGTGCTGGTGGTGGTGCTGCTCCTTGGTCTGTCCATGTCGGCAGGGGTGGTATGTGTGTTGACAGTCGTTGGAGGGGTGGGTGCAGGGGGTGCAGCTGGTGGTCCTGCTGGTGCTGCATGATGACTTGCTCCGGAGGTGCCAGGTAAGTCTTCTTCATCCGAGGAGGGCAGAGGCTGTTCCACACGAGTGAGCTCCGTATCCTCTTGAGCCTGGGACGAGGACTCCTCAGCATCTGCTGCTGTGTCCCCATCATCACCTGTTTTTGGGAGACACACACAATGTATGTTATGTTTCTGCAGGCATCAATGGTTGACACACCTGACAGTTCTGACTGTGCCTCTGGATGCGGGCCTGTACATTGCATTGTCCTAAGTTGTCACAGTCAGAGGTTGATATTGGTGTAGCACATTGTCCTGCATTATTTGGGCATTTCTATGTGAATGTTGGGGTGTGTACATGGTCTGCATTGGTTGTATTTGGTTGTCATCCGCTCCTCCTTCCCACCCAGCCAGATATTCCATCATGGAAGGTGCTTCCATTGCAGGGAGTGCAAGTTGTCTTTCAGGATGTCAGTCAGTGGTGTCCTGCTGTTGGTTGGTGCACAGTTGCCAGCAGGGCCTTGTGCTCCCCACAGCAGTAGCCAGTGTCAGCCATCTTGTCAGTTGTTTTCCACTCCCTGTGATGTGCGCATGGTTCAGGGTGGTGTTGATGGGACAGTTGTGGGGGTGACCAATATCTATGGCTACCACTCCCATCATGCTATTGCCTCCACCCCACTTCCCAGCATGCCCATACTTACTTACTTTTGGGTGGACTTCAGTGTGTGTGAGTGTGAGAGCAATGGCAATATGGCTGACAGTGGTGTCCTGCTGTTGGTTGTTGCACAGTTGCCAGCAGGGCCTTGTGCTCCCCACAGCAGTTCCCAGTGTCAGCCATCTTGTCAGTTGTTTTCCACTCCCTGTGATGTGCGCATGGTTCAGGGTGGTGTTGATGGGACAGTTGTGGGGGTGACCAATATCTGTGGCTACCACTCCCATCATGCTATTGCCTCCACCCCACTTCCCAGCATGCCCATACTTACTTGCTTTTGGGTGGACTTCAGTGTGTGTGAGTGTGAGAGCAATGGCAAGATGGCTGACAGTGGTGTCCTGCTGTTGGTTGTTGCACAGTTGCCAGCAGGGCCTTGTGCTCCCCACAGCAGTAGCCAGTGTCAGCCATCTTGTGAGTCCTTTTCCACTCCCTGTGATGTGAGCATGGTTGAGTGTGGTGTTGATGGGCCAATTGTGAGGGTGAGCAATATCTGTGCCTACAACTCCCATCATGCTATTGCCTCCACCCCCTTCCCAGCATGCCCATACTTCCTTCCTTTTGACTCTGCTTCCCTGTGGGGTGGGCTGCCTGTGCTGACAGGATGGCTGGGAGTGTTGTCCGGGCAGTTGTTTGGCTAAATGTCCCAGGAGTGTCCCTGTGCTTCACCCAGCATGACCCAGGGTGGTGGTTCTTTGTGGGACCTTGAGTTAGGATGTGAGGCATTGCATTCCGCCAGGTGGGTTCTGTGGAGTATGTGTTGAGGGGGGTGTGAGGGGAGGTGCTTGTGACTATGGTCAGTGCTGTGAGTCCTCCTTCCCACCCAGCCAGATATCCCACCATGGACCGTGCTTCCATTGCAGGGAGTGCAAGTTGTCTTTCAGGATGTCAGTCAGTGGTGTCCTGCTGTTGGTTGTTGCACAGTTGCCAGCAGGGCCTTGTGCTCCCCACAGCAGTAGCCAGTGTCAGCCATCTTGTGAGTCCTTTTCCACTCCCTGTGATGTGAGCATGGTTGAGAGTGGTGTTGATGGGCCAATTGTGAGGGTGAGCAATATCTGTGCCTACAACTCCCATCATGCTATTGCCTCCACCCCCTTCCCAGCATGCCCATACTTCCTTCCTTTTGACTCTGCTTCCCTGTGGGGTGGGCTGCCTGTGCTGACAGGATGGCTGGGAGTGTTGTCCGGGCAGTTGTTTGGCTAAATGTCCCAGGAGTGTCCCTGTGCTTCACACAGCATGACCCAGGGTGGTGGTTCTTTGTGGGACCTTGAGTTAGGATGTGAGGCATTGCATTCTGCCAGGTGGGTTCTGTGGAGTATGTGTTGAGGGGGGGTGTGAGGGGAGGTGCTTGTGACTATGGTCAGTGCTGTGAGTCCTCCTTCCCACCCAGCCAGATATCCCACCATGGACCGTGCTTCCATTGCAGGGAGTGCAAGTTGTCTTTCAGGATGTCAGTCAGTGGTGTCCTGCTGTTGGTTGTTGCACAGTTGCCAGCAGGGCCTTGTGCTCCCCACAGCAGTAGCCAGTGTCAGCCATCTTGTGAGTCCTTTTCCACTCCCTGTGATGTGAGCATGGTTGAGAGTGGTGTTGATGGGCCAATTGTGAGGGTGAGCAATATCTGTGCCTACAACTCCCATCATGCTATTGCCTCCACCCCCTTCCCAGCATGCCCATACTTCCTTCCTTTTGACTCTGCTTCCCTGTGGGGTGGGCTGCCTGTGCTGACAGGATGGCTGGGAGTGTTGTCCGGGCAGTTGTTTGGCTAAATGTCCCAGGAGTGTCCCTGTGCTTCACACAGCATGACCCAGGGTGGTGGTTCTTTGTGGGACCTTGAGTTAGGATGTGAGGCATTGCATTCCGCCAGGTGGGTTCTGTGGAGTATGTGTTGAGGGGGGTGTGAGGGGAGGTGCTTGTGACTATGGTCAGTGCTGTGAGTCCTCCTTCCCACCCAGCCAGATATCCCACCATGGACCGTGCTTCCATTGCAGGGAGTGCAAGTTGTCTTTCAGGATGTCAGTCAGTGGTGTCCTGCTGTGGGTTGTTGCACAGTTGCCAGCAGGGCCTTGTGCTCCCCACAGCAGTAGCCAGTGTCAGCCATCTTGTGAGTCCTTTTCCACTCCCTGTGATGTGAGCATGGTTGAGAGTGGTGTTGATGGGCCAATTGTGAGGGTGAGCAATATCTGTGCCTACAACTCCCATCATGCAATTGACTCCACCCCCCTTCCCAGCATGCCCATACTTCCTTCCTTTTGACTCTGCTTCCCTGTGGGGTGGGCTGCCTGTGCTGACAGGATGGCTGGGAGTGTTGTCCGGGCAGTTGTTTGGCTAAATGTCCCAGGAGTGTCCCTGTGCTTCACACAGCATGACCCAGGGTGGTGGTTCTTTGTGGGACCTTGAGTTAGGATGTGAGGCATTGGATTCCGCCAGGTGGGTTCTGTGGAGTATGTGTTGAGGGGGGGTGTGAGGGGAGGTGCTTGTGACTATGGTCAGTGCTGTGAGTCCTCCTTCCCACCCAGCCAGATATCCCACCATGGACCGTGCTTCCATTGCAGGGAGTGCAAGTTGTCTTTCAGGATGTCAGTCAGTGGTGTCCTGCTGTTGGTTGTTGTACAGTTGCCAGCAGGGCCTTGTGCTCCCCACAGCAGTAGCCAGTGTCAGCCATCTTGTGAGTCCTTTTCCACTCCCTGTGATGTGAGCGTGGTTGAGAGTGGTGTTGATGGGCCAATTGTGAGGGTGAGCAATATCTGTGCCTACCACTTCCATCATGCTATTGCCTCCACCCCACTTCCCAGCATGCCCATACTTACTTGCTTTTGGGTGGACTTCAGTGTGTGTGAGTGTGAGAGCAATGGCAAGATGGCTGACAGTGGTGTCCTGCTGTTGGTTGTTGCACAGTTGCCAGCAGGGCCTTGTGCTCCCCACAGCAGTGCCCAGTGTCAGCCATCTTGTCAGTTGTTTTCCACTCCCTGTGATGTGCGCATGGTTCAGGGTGGTGTTGATGGGACAGTTGTGGGGGTGAGCAATATCTGTGCCTACAACTCCCATCATGCTATTGGCTACACTGACTTGCCCAGCATACACATATTTCCTTTCTTTCAGTGGGCTTCACTGTGTGCTGGTGTTGTAGTGGTGGCTACTTGTCTGGATGTGTTTGTCAGTTATATTTGTGCCACTGCCTAGCTGTAGTTGTAGTTGTGTTTGTACATGTGATGACACAGTTAAATGTCACTTTGTGATGGCATGTGTTGTGTTTCTCTGAGTGACATACACATTTTGGGATGATTCTGTTCTGGTTGCTGTGTATTTGCTAAGAGTGCATGGTTTGACTCTCCCTTGACAGTGATGTGTGTGTGTAGTCGCAGAATATTGTGTACATTTGTTGTGTACTCACCAGGCTCTGGGATGTTTTCTAGTCCATAGACGCTCACTGGTGGTAGGATGGCCCGCACCTTCTCCTCCCAGGGCCTGAGGTATACTGGCTTGGCAGGAGGGCCACTGCCGGTGTGTTGGCTCAAGATGTAGTCCTTCTTCAGCAGCTCCTTCACCCTCCTGCGCACGTCATACCACCTGTTCTGGATGTCTGTCTTTGTGCGCAAACATGGTGATTGTGCGTTCACCCTGTCGACGATCCTCTCCCACATCTTTGTTTTCTGTGACATGGGTGTCTGTTGGACCAGTGTACCAAAGAGCTGTGGCTCTACCCTGAGGATCTCATCTACCAGGACTTCCAATTCACTATCTAGGAACTTGTGATTCTTCTTTGCGGGCATGGTGATGGGTGGTGATGGTGAGTGATGTGTGTGTTGGTGTGCAGGTGAAGGTGTGTGAGTGTGTGTTTTGCTAGGTGTATGTGAGGTTTCTATTTGTTGTGGTGCTGATGGTGTGTGGCTTGTGTGATGGATGAGCTGTGGGTGTGTGGTTGCTGTCTGTTGAGTGCTGGCAGGTAATTTGAATTTGCAAAGGATCATGGTAGGGATTTGTGTCCTTTATATGGGTGGAGTTGTGGGTGTGTCTTTGTTCCCTGCCCCTCCCCCCAGTATTTATTGGCTTTGTAATTGCTTGTTTGGCCCTTTTTTGTGTATTTTCCCTTTGTACTTTTCGTGCATGTAGGAGACGTTCTTGTGACCGAGTCGGACCCTGCAGTTGTCTCGTACGGGCTTGTCCGTTTCGTTCACGCTGTGTTTGTGCTGTTTTCTATGCTGCGTACGCGTTGGTCGCGGTGTTTTGGGTTGCTTCGGCTCGCAGTTTTGTATGCGTGTCGGTCGTACGGCTTGTCCTCCGTGCGACTCGGTCGTGTTTTCCACGCCTTGCATCGTACTTGGCGGGTGGGAGTCCGCGGGTACGTCTCGTTCGGTATTGTTCCGGGTGCGGGTCGGTCGGTTCGAATCGCGTGTTTTTCCGGCCGGATTGCTGTTTTTTGCGCGGCTCGGTCCTTCGGCTTGTGTTCCGTACGAGTCGGTCGGGTTTTGCTCGCTTCTCATCGTACTTGGCGGGTCGGGCTGCACCGGTACGTGTCGGTCGGAATGTATTCCGGCTCCGAGTCGGTCGGTACGTTTTCCGGCCGGAATCGGAATCGGCCCCTTAATTGGGGTAGGTGCTGGACACTTAACCTAATTTAATTACTATTCCCACTCCAGTCAGTATTTAATTGGGGTAGGTGCTGGATACTAAACCTAATTAATTTACTATTCATTCCCACTCCACTCTACATTTAATTGGGGTAGGTGCTGGACCCTAAACCTAATTAATTTACTATTCCCACTCCACTCTACATTTAATTAGGGTAGGTGCTGGACACTAAACTTAATTAATTCACTATTCCCACTCCAGTCATTATTTAATTGGGGTAGGTGCTGGACAGTAAACCGAATTTAATTACTATTCCCACTCCACTCTACATTTAATTGGGGTAGGTGCTGGACACTAAACTTAATGAATTTACTATTCCCACTCCAGTCTACATTTAATTGGGGTAGGTGATGGACACTAAACTTAATTAATTTACTATTCCCACTCCAGTCAGTATTTAATTGGGGTAGGTGCTGGACACTAAACCTAATTTTATTACTATTCCCACTCCAGTAAGTATTTAATTGGGGTAGGTGTTGGACACTAAACGTAATTAATTTACTATTCCCACTCCACTCTACATTTAATTGGGGTAGGTGCTGGACACTAAACTTAATTAATTTACTATTCCCACTCCAGTCATTATTTAATTGGGGTCGGTGCTGGACACTAAGGGGCCGATTCCGATCTCGGCCGGTAGGGCTCCGAATCGGATTCGGCATAACCGGATCCGATTCAGAGCCCTATTTCCCGACCGATTCGTACGCGCGTCCGGACGAGCGAGTACGATGCGAAATCGCTGACCGACTCGTTCGGGCGTCCCAACCGTTCCGACCGACTCGTTCCCGGGTCTAACCGCACCGACCGACTCGCTCGGACACGACTCGCACCGCGCAATGGAGACGTTCCCCGGCCGGGTAAGTACGATGCGCGCCGGGAGCAGTCCGACCGACACGCGCCGTCCGGCTCGAAAGAGCAGTCAGAGCCGTACTTCGGGGGTCCGTGTCGGACCCCCCTGTACGCGTAGCCGCGCGAGTCGCACACAGGGGGGACCCATGGGTCCCCCCTACCTGTGCGTGTACGGCGCGAGTCGCTTCGCCACGTACCCGCTGTAGGGGGCGCCCTTGTTCGCCTCGCACCCATTGAGGCAATGGGAGCCCGCGTACGCGTTGTACGACCGGCTCCCATTGACTTCAATGGGAGTCCGACCGACTCGAGTACGATAGCATACGGACGCATCGTACTCGTTCGGTCGGGCTGCACGGGTCCGATTCGGTCGGGAATCTCTCCGGGTCCGGCTCGGTCGGAGAGATTTCCGGCCCGAATCGGAATCGGCCCCCTCACCTAATTTAATTACTATTCCCACTACACTCTACATTTAATTGGGGTAGGTGCTGGACACTAAACTTAATGAATTTACTATTCCCACTGCAGTCTACATTTAATTGGGGTAGGTGCTGGACACTAAACTTAATTAATTTACTATTCCCACTCCAGTCAGTATTTAATTGGGGTAGGTGCTGGACACTAAACTTAATTAATTTACTATTCCCACTACAGTCTGTATTTTATTGGGGTATGTGCTGGACACTAAAGTAAATTAATTTATTATTCCCACTCCACTTATATTTAATTTGGGTAGGTGCTGTACACAAAACTTAATTAATTTACTATTCCCACTCCAGTCAGTATTAAATTGGGGTAAATGCTGTTCACTAAACCTAATTTACTTACTATTCCTACTCCAATGTATATTAAAATTGGGTAGGTGCAGGACACTATATTTAATTAATTTACTATTCCCACTACAATCAATGTTTTTTAGGACATGATTACACTACCACATATATTTTCATACTTTATAATTTATTTTAAAATTTTAAACTTTATAATTTCTATTCTGTTATAAATGTGACAATATTTTTTGAAAATGTCCCCACATTTTTTTAATTTGTGAAATTTATTTAGACTTACATAAAAATATTTTTTTAATCTTTAAAATAAAAAGTTTCATTTTTTCTCAAATCACCACCCTTATCCCCTTTAAACACAACATCCTACTCCTAAATTGATTTTTTAAATTGGAAATGAAATTTTATATTAATATTTTAATTGTGTACATTTTTACAAATTAATATAATATATTTTAAAGTACTCACCACCCTTATCCCCTATAAACCCAACATCCCACTCCTAAATTGTTAATTGAAATTCGAAAAAACATTTAAATTGATATTTGAAATTTTTAAATTAATACAAATTAAATTAATATTTTTTTAAACACTCCCCACCCTTATCCCCTATAAACCCAACATCCCGCTCCTAAATTTTGATTTGAAATTAGAAATTAAATTTTAAATTATAATTTGAAATTTCGAAATTAATACAAATTAAAATAATATTTTTTAAAACACTCCCCGCCCTTATCCCCTATTAACCCAACATCCCGCTCCTAAATTTTATTTTCAAATTAGAAACTAATTTATAAATTCATATTAAAAACTATTAGAATTTATACAAAGTAAATTAATATTTTTAAAACACTCCCCACCCTTATCCCCTATAAACCCAACATCCCGCTCCTAAATTTTAATTGGAAATTCGAAAAAGTTTTAAATTAATATTTGAAATATTTAAATTAATACAAATTAAATTAATATTTTTTAAAACACTCCCCACCCTTATCCCCCATAAACCCAACATCCCGCTCCTAAAACAATATAAAATAATCCTTTTTTTTCTAACATTTAAAACATTTTACTACTTAACAATAACTCTAAAAAAAATCAAAATACATAAAATAATCCTTTTATTTTATAACATTTAAAACATTTTACTACTTAACAATAACTCTAAAAAAATTCAAAATACATGCAAAAATGATATTTTAACATGTCGATATTTTTACAATAGATATTACTTACATCGATATTTCACAACACACTTCAAAACGATATTAACTACATTGATATACAAAACATCGATATTTAATACTATCAATATTACAGACTCGATATTTTTGTACATCGATATTAAAAAATCGATATTTAGACACCCCACCATTATATATATTGCACTTCTTGATATACGAGATTAAGAACTGTCTGTTAATTGCAGATAAAACTCATATAAAAAGAAAAAGTGTAGCAGGATCTGGGTGAACATGCCATACATGGACAAGGACAGGCCTTAGCCGCTTGAAGGTGACTTATCGGAAAACATAACACATCCACAACAGTACCAGCCCTAAAATAAAACAAAAGCAATATTTCCCACCCACCATTTATAATAACCAAATAGATCCCCAGATAACCTGTGAGTATGTGCACTGATTTATAATTGGTATCTCAATATCTTTTTATCCCACAGCAAGAACTAGAGTCATCCAATAGCTGTGGCTTGCCCAGGCCGTAAATAATTTCCTTGGCTCGGGCTAGTTAAGGGATGCTGAGACCCTTGTCACATGCTGAGAAATCTTTGACAATACATACATTGGTTCAGAGCTGCTTCCTCATTCCACCACATGGAAATCCAGAGAAAAATAGGCCTAGGTTTAATATAATCCTCTATATAACTGAGTCCAAGCTCCTTATGACATATATAGTGAGGGAAGGTTGGAGGGATAAGCAAAATCACCTTCTCTTCCACCAGAACAGCAACACTATTTGCAATGCCCCAATTCTCAGCTCAATATGTTGCGATCGCAACACATTGAGTTTTATAGATTTGCAAGAGCGGCAACAGAGAGCTCCCTCCTGGTATGAGCAGGATTCTAAAAACTCCCAACTACCCGGGAAAATGTAAACCTTTCAGATGCTATATTGGGCGCCCAAAAGACTGAGGAATCAAACGTGATCCCCAGGTAGGGAAAGCTGTTGGTGCCAGGCACTTATCACCCATTACCATTGAAGATACATTAATTCTTTTAGGGCCACATGCCATGATGTACGATTTCACAAAATTGGTACAGAGTTCTAGGTCGGCCATGAACTTAGCAAAAGCAATCATTAATGAGCGCAATGCTCTAGGTGTATGAAGCAACAAGACTGCATCATCTGCGTAAAGTAAAGTTGGTGCTGGTGCTCCATCATGCCTAGTGTTAATATGGAAAAAGTTGATGCTAACATGAAAAATGATACATCCATTTATAACAACGAAATTGCGTTTTTATTAACGAATCTCCCGTTGTGAACTTCACATCAACCCCAACTCACAAATACGTAGTCAGGCAAGCACTAAGACTTAGGCCCGAGATCATTAATTGATAGGTCACAGGTGGGGTGGCAAGTAGCTGGCAGACAAACGCACAAACAGGAAACCTTAGATCAATCCCACAGATAGGCGCAGAGACCCTACAATGGTCAAGGAGATTGATCCCAATAAAGCACTCATGGCCGGAGGGGGTATGCGCGCTCCTAAAACACCATAAAGTCAGATGCCACATGAGTTAGGAACATATAGACAATCAGGGCACAGCACATGTAGTGATCAAGCGTTCTCCAATAACGCATCTCTGGACTCGTTAGCCACTGGCCACATTGTGTCCACACAAGGTCGAGACCCACCTGTACTTTCCATTACACAATTAATTTATGACTCCAAAAGCAGCAACTTACATTCCTCACCATACATGGATCACCGGAAAACTTTTATTGCCTACAATGAACTGTATAAATGGAGGCTGCAGACTGATTGTAAATTGAGACAGTCCTCAGACCCTGCGCCTGTAACTGTTCTCCCAGCCGCAATGTTTAATTAAACAAACTGTTAATGTTTTGCCAACTGCCTCTTGCAGCTTGTTTTTTCAAGGTATTTCATGTTCAAGTAACATTTTGGCTAGCCACCATCGGAGCTGATTTGTATCCCGAACCTGACTGCAGCCAAAGGAAGGAGACCCCACATGGATGGATTCACATTTGCGCGTCAAGGAATGCAATTGATTGGAAGTTCTGCTGAATCTGCAGCCATCACAGAGGTTAGGAGACTACATCAGAACCTAATTTAAAGTATTTGGCGTATGACAAACTAGGGAGAAGCGTAAAAAGATAACCTGAGCGCCCTGCCATTGACAGAATCTGGCATATTGCCTATTTTATATGTCGTGCTGAGTAGTCATAACACATTATGACTACTCAGCTAGTAGTCATAATGAGTTACTCAGAGGCGATCCCGCAGAATTCACCTTTTTTCAATTGTCAGCATGCTAGTGTAACAGCGTAGATATTGAGTATTCTTTACAAAACATACATACTAGATATCATAACATGTACTTTTCACACGTTGACGAAAAACATCACAGAAACACAGAAAATGTTGAATTATTAGCACCATAAAAGCGTTCCTGCATAGCTAGAAACAGTAGGCTTCATCAAATAATAACAATCTGTTATTGTGTCCTGATGTTCTTTCTTTAAACTGTGTTATTAGTTTGATTCTAAATGCGTAATAGAGATAGTCATAGACTGTTTACAGAACATCAAGTTCTGCTGCTTTTATTTTGTGTGGCAACGGCACAGCTATTGGTTTTTATTTTTTTGGTCAGACGAAACTTCTTCAGGAGGTTGGGCTTCTAATTGCAATACTATATTTCTACAGTATGGTACTGAGAGTAGTTTATTTGAATCTCATTTCAAACTTGTGAGTTGGCCACTAATTAATGGTCCTCATTGAGTGGATAACTGGGCTTTGAACATCCTGAATTCTCTCCCCTCACAATGACAGAAAAGGATTAATCAGAGGACCAATGCCATTGTAGGTATAGAGTATATTTGTGATCAGTAGGAATTCACAAAGATAGTCTAATGGGCACAGTGTGGTTGCTGAAGTAAATAAAAAGGTTTCCGCTGCATCACTAGGAAAGGTAAATATTTTTTGTATAGCCCTTTATGGCTCCCAGCATGCTGTTTTTGTGATAGACCTATCCTGATTGGGCAGAGTTGACACCTCAATCTCATATTTTTAGTCTAAAAGGTTTTCTCAGTGCTACTGGTTTCTTAACACCGTTGATATTCGAAAGGAGTGAGAGGTGTTGGTCGCTTGGACCACTGGGCATGACACAGATGGTGATTTGAACAATAGGGAAAAAGATTTTGACATTGTAAACTACGTGTAATTTGTGTGTGGCCAAGAGGGGCCTGTGGTTCCCGAGTTACTCTTGATTTTTGTATCCATTACTATTACCTTTGTCCCAGAGCTGATATTGGCAGACTATCAGGCTCACTTGGTACCCTGTACTGCGCAGAGATTCCCCTGGTTACAGGATAGCATGTGGTAGGAGCGGGCTAAGAAATTTATGACAAAGCAATTGTTCAACCTTTGTTGAGTTGGTGATGTGCATATGATTTTATAGTGCTGTTTATTTATTGTAAACTGTATATTGTACAAGAATTGATATCATGCAGATACTGTCCTAATGTTGCGTGTTTTTTCACCTATGTTTTAATTCTTCATATGAGGGTGCTGTTATTCATTGCAAACTGTATTTTGCACAAAATTTGATATTGTGCAGATACTTTTTAATATTGCATTCTTTTACACCTATGTTGCAACCCTTCATGTGTATTGTCATATGTGTTTATTGAAATGTTCAAGTTTGATTGTTTGATGCATCGGTGAAGAGCTGAGCTCATAGTACGCAAAATCATAAGAGTGCACCACATACGTTTGTCCCCATGATTAGAACAAAAAAAGACTCCCAAAGAGATTTGAGTCGTATTTTGTCCACAAAACCACAAAAAATTGTCATGGATTCCCCATTAAAACACATGGAAACCAGGTTCCCCACATAGGCAAAGAAACTTAATAAGTCCTGCCAAGAATGGCACGCACACACAAAGGCAAAACACTTCCCTGGCCTAAGGAGGAAACATTTGACACTAACTCAATTGAGCATACTAAAAGACACATAAAACTAAATATACAGGTCAAGAGAGAGACAGGAGAGAGGCATTACTATAGTTATGGGCCATCTTCGAAGAGGCCCAGAGTGATAGCCCTACACTAGCGATAGCAAGCAGGGCATCAGCGTCTTCCCACCATATGCAGGAATGGAGGTGCTCAAGCCAGCTCCCCCTGCATTAGGATATTCCAAACCACCAATAGTAGGAGTCAACGGGCCCCCCTCTAAAAGACGGACAGTTAGGCCCAAGCATGACAAACCAAAAGGCCAGCGAGCCCAGACACTTACAGCGCAACCCAAGTCCCTTGAAAAAGTCCCCAGAAGCTCGACCCCCCCATCTACCACGTTTAATACATAGAAGCCCAGCAAGGAGAACACGCACTCCCACTGGTTCGAGCAAACATACACATTTGACAAGGAGGTTTGTGGTGGTTCTAGATAGTGATACAGAGAGTGGGGGAGAGGAAAGGCGTCTCAGTCTCCCAGTAACCAATGACAAGGGTGGGGCTACAGGATTTGCCCAGGTAGCCAAGGACAGAGAGTGAGTTTGAAGGTGAAGCCTGGTTAAAAAGAACAGCGCATAGCTCAGAGAGAAGTAGGCCAGTTAGACAGGGCGAGGAAGAATGATGTGAGCTGAGGCTAGTAAAAGAAAGAGCATGCACCCAGGAAGTACAGTGAGAACACAGGGAAGCGCTCTCTTCATATGAGGGATGCATTGGCAGGTAAAGGGCATCGATTGGGGTAGAATCAGAGGCAGAAGTAAATGTGAGGCTATTAGCAGGGATCAAAGCCTCACCAATCAGTCGACAAACGAGAGGGGCCAACCAGAAAATAAAAGACCAAGGAAGCCTGGTACTAACCCAACCAAGATGCAGGAAAAATAGGATGGTGCCTTTGCATGCACACGAGGGGAGCAGTGACAAGGATGCGCGTTGCTCCACATGAGCGCACAACAAAGAGAAGTTAACCCTGAGGGAGATAGTAGCAAGAGAGGAAGGTGATCTATTAGCGCACCCGTTTTGCAACCTGTTAGCAGACGGACTGAGAGGAGGAACCAAAATGACCGGTTCAGGACTAGGGGAGGATCATTTGCACCAGAGGACCTGGCTATAGTGGAGGATTGCATCCAATATGGAGGGAGAAATCCCATTTGGAACTTCCCTTACTTGCAGCAATGGCTTGTGGAGTAGGAAAAGATGCAAGATAAAGAAAGAAAGAGAAAGAGAATGGAGAAAGAAACTGGAACAGAGCCAAGGTACCACAGAGAAATCCCTGCAGAGTAACTGGGAATGTAGGAGTTCCCGGGTCCGATTATGAGGGTCCCCTTCACAAAACCTCTAGAGTTGGACGTGGGAGGCAGTCACGGGAAGGGGCCTGCTATATCATCCCTAGTCCCCAACTAATCTCCTGGGAAGAGACTTCGTGGACAAACTAAACATGACCATTCATGTCTATGGTGATGGGACAGTGACCTGCTCAACCCCTGGGGTTTGACCACTAAGACTCGTGTCCTTAAACCATCCCCACCACACAGACGGGCCAATGAGGGCGTCACCCACCGACCTGACTGCCTTCACTAATTCTGTCCTCACAATTGTCGCTAACACACCGGGATTGTTGGGAGAGAAGGTGCAGCTACCCAACGAATTTGTATTCTGCAGGGAGGGACAACATTATTGGTCGCCCAAGAGGAAGTACTGTTTTACCTGGAGTCAGTCGAAATACGGCCTCACTATGGGGTCTTGCTGGCCACCGACCAAGCGAACTTGATGTGGGCGTGTATCATCTTTGTTACACAAGGCCTCAGTGGATGGAAGATAACAGATGACCAGCTGTTCAGCGAATGCCCAGGGGCCTCGGAAATTATTTTCGCAGATTTGATTAAGGTCAGGGTAGAGCTGTGAAATCGGGTGCTGCTGCTAATGGCTGTACTGACAACACCGCAGGAGCAAGACATGTCAAAAGTGCCACCGCAATTATGGGCGGAGAGGCCGGATGAGTGAGACTCATAAATACCTCCAAACCTGTGAATATAACATTGAGAGAAGAGGCAACCCTACACACAGTGCACCAATACTAACCCTCTAGGGAAGCTAATGTGGGTATAGCGCTCACAATTCAGGCATTCATTGATCAGGGGGTCCTCCACGTGGTAGTGTCCCCCTGCAATACGCAGATCTTCCCGGACAAAAAGAGCAAAGAGGAGAAGTGGCGCCTGGTGCGGAACCTGCACCCCCTCAATGACATTGTGGTCCCAGAAGTCCCCATAGTACCAGACCCCTCCATCATCTTAATTAATATACCGGCGAACACAAGCCACTTTTCAGTTAAAGATATCAAAAACACGTTCTTAAGCATTCTACTGCATCCGATAGTCAGAACCTGGCCTCATTTATATTTCGAGTGGTTCAGCTATTATTTTGGAGGTTACCACAAGGGTGTAGTGAGTCCCCAAGTATCTTCAATTGAATACTGAGGAGCGATCTTGCTAAATTCCAGTCGAGTAGTACCCTGATACAATACGTGGATGACATCATGATATGTAGCCCCTCTGAAGAAAAATTTTGTAAGGACATGACAGCTCTCCTCACTGCGCTGGCCGAGAGGGTCTACAAGGTAGAGATGGGTAAGATGCAGTATGTGCAGCAGGGGGATAACTATCTGGCCCAACTGATCTCAGCGGCTGACCGAAAGTCACCCAAGAACGTGCAAACTCCAATAGGGCTATGCCGCCACCGTAAACAAAAAGGAGTGTGCAAAGGTTTCTAAGGCTTTGTAATTTCGGCCAGCAGTGGGTCTTTCACTACAGCACACTAATCGCCCCCCTACTTGAAGCCATGAAAAAGGTGAAAATCGGCAACGAGAAACTGACATGGAGCCCTGTAATGCACAACACCTTCTGTAAACTTTAAAAAGAGATTACGAGCTCCTCAGTGCTAGGGATACCCAACTATAATAAGGAATTCTTCTTATTTAGCCACAGCAACAGGTGAGTCATGCAGCAGCCTTGACACAGAAGTATTGCTTGGGGCACAAACTCCTTGCATACTACAGCGGGCACTTAGACTCAGTCATACAGGGTCACTTCCCATAGAAGCAAGCTTTGGCAGCAGCAGCTTTTGCTAACGACAAAAGCACCTTCATTGTAATGGGGGAGCACTAACACTGTATGCAGAACATTCAGGGGTCGATTCCGATTCGGGCCGGAAAAAGCACCGACCGACTCGGATCCGGAAAAAATACCGACCGACACGTACCCGTGGCGCACGACACGCCAAGTACGATGCAAGGCGCGAAAAATCCGACCGACACGTACGGAAACAAAGTCGACCGACCGAGCCGCACGGAAAGCAGCAATCCGGCCGGAAAAACACGCGAATCCAACCGACCGACACGCACCCGGAACAAATCCGACCCGAAACGTACACGCGAACTCCAAACCGCAAAGTACGATGCAAGGCGCGAAAACCACGACCGAGTCGGACGGAGGACAAGCCGTACGACCGACACGCATACAAAACCGAGCCGAAGCAACACAATACACCGCGACCGACGCGTACGCAGCATAGAAAACTGCACAAACACAGTGTGAACGAAACGGAGAACACCGTACGAGACCAATGCAGGGTCCGACTCGGTCACAAGAACGTTTCCAACATACACAAACTGCACAAAGGAAAAATCACCCAAAAAAGGCCAAACAAGCAATTACCAAGCCAATAAATACTGGGGGGTGGGGACAGAGAACAAAGACACACCCACAACTCCACCTATATAAAGGACACAAATCACTACCATGAGCCTTTGCAAATGCCATTCCACTGCCAGCACCCAAGAGAAAGCAACCACACACCCACAGCTCATCCCTCACACAAGCCACACACCATCAGCACACCAACAAATACCTACCTCACATACACCCAGCAAAACACACACTCACACACCCTCACCTGCACACCAACACACACATCACCCACCATCACCACCCATCACCATGCCCCCCAAGAAGAATCCCAAGTTCCTAGATCGTGAATTGGAAGTCATGGTAGACGAGATCCTCAGGGTGGAGCCACAGCTGTTTGGCACACTGGTCCAACAGACCCCCATGTCGCAGAAAACCAAGATGTGGGAGAGGATCATCAACAGGGTGAACGCACAATCACCATGTCGGCGCACAAAGACCGACATCCAGAACAGGTGGTATGACGTGCGCAGGAGGGTACGGGACATGCTGAAGAAAGACTACATCAACAGCCAATACACCGGCAGTGGCCCTCCTGCCAAGCCAATATACCTCAGGCCCTGGGAGGAGAAGGTGCGGGCCATCCTTCCGCCAGTGAGCGTATATGGACTAGAGGACATCCCAGAGCCTGGTGAGTACACAACAAATGTACACAATATACTGCCACAAAACACACACATCACTGTCAAGGGGAGAGTCAAACCATGCACTCATAGCAATTACACAGCAACCAGAACAGAATCATCCCAAAATGTGTATGTCAGTCAGATAAACACAACACATGCCATCCAAAAAGTCACATCCAACTGTGCCAACACATGTACAAACACAACTACAACTACAGCTAGGCAGTGGCACAAATAGAACTAACAAACACATCCACACATGTAGCCACCACAACAACACCAACACACAGTGAAGGCCACTCAAAGGAAGGAATTCTGTGTATGCTGGCCAAGTCAGTGAAGCCAATAGCATCATGGGAGTCGCAGTCACACATATTGCCCCCCCACAACTGTCCCATCAACACCACCCTGAACCATGCTCACATCACAGGAAGTGGAGAAGGACTCACAAGATGGCTGACACTGGCTACTGCTGTGGGGAGCACAAGGCCCTGCTGGCAACTGTGCACCAACAAACAGCAGGACACCACTGACTGACATCCTGAGAGACAACTTACACTCCCTGCAATGCAAGCACGTTCCATGGTGGGATATCTGGCTAGCTGGGTGGGAAGGGGGATTTGCAGCACTGACCATAGTCACAAGAACCTCCCTCACACCCCCCAACACAAACTCCACAGTACCCACCTGGTAGAATGCAATGCCCTCCATCCTAACACAAGATCCCACAAAGAACCACCACCCTGGGTCATGTTGTGTGAAGCACAGGGACACTCTTGGGACTCTTAGCCAAACAACTGCCAGGACAACACTCCCAGCCATCCTGTCAGCACAGCCAGCCCACCCCACAGGGAAGCAGAGTCAAAAGGAAGGAAGCATGGGCATGCTGGGAAGGGGGAGGAGGCAATGGCATGATGGGAGTCGTAGTCACAGACATAGCTCACCCCACAACTGTCCCATCAACACCACCCTGAACCATGCTCACATCACAGGGAGTGGAGAAGGACTCACAAGATGGCTGACACTGGCTCCTGCTGTGGGGAGCACAAGGCCCTGCTGGCAACTGTGCACCAACAAACAGCAGGACACCACTGACTGACATCCTGAGAGACAACTTACACTCCCTGCAATGCAAGCACGTTCCATGGTGGGATATCTGGCTAGCTGGGTGGGAAGGGGGACTTGCAGCACTGACCATAGTCACAAGCACCTCCGCTCACACCCCCCCCAACACAAACGCCACAGAACCCACCTGGTAGAATGCAATGCCCCCCATCCTACCACAAGATCCCACAAAGAACCACCACCCTGGGTTATGTTGTGTGAAGCACAGGGACACTCTTGGGACTTCCAGCCAAACAACTGCCAGGACAACACTCCCAGCCATCCTGTCAGCACAGCCAGCCCACCCCACAGGGAAGCAGAGTCAAAAGGAAGGAAGCATGGGCATGCTGGGAAGGGGGTGGAGGCAATAGCATGATGGGAGTCGTAGTCACTGATATTGGTCACCCCCACAACTGTCCCATCAACACCACCCTGAACCATGCTCAAATCACAGGAAGTGGAGAAGGACTCACAAGATGGCTGACACTGGCTACTGCTGTGGGGAGCACAAGGCCCTGCTGGCAACTGTGCACCAACAAACAGCAGGACACCACTGACTGACATCCTGAGAGACAACTTACACTCCCTGCAATGCAAGCACGTTCCATGGTGGGATATCTGGCTGGCTGGGTGGGAAGGAGGACTTGCAGCACTGACCATAGTCACAAGCACCTCCCCTCACACCCCCCAACACAAACTCCACAGAACCCACCTGGTAGAATGCAATGCCCCCATCCTAACACAAGATCCCACAAAGAACCACCACCCTGGGTTATGTTGTGTGAAGCACAGGGACACTCTTGGGACTTCCAGCCAAACAACTGCCAGGACAACACTCCCAGCCATCCTGTCAGCACAGCCAGCCCACCCCACAGGGAAGCAGAGTCAAAAGGAAGGAAGCATGGGCATGCTGGGAAGGGGGTGGAGGCAATAGCATGATGGGAGTCGTAGTCACAGCTCTACATCCCCCACCACATGGCCCAGCAAGCTCACACTCACGCATGCACATCCCACAGAGAGTGGAAAGGCCCATCAAAGATGTCTGACACTGTTGCTGTGTCGTGGGGAGCACAAGGGCATGCTGGGTACTGCACACCAACCAACAGCAGGACACCACTGTCAGCCATCTTGCCATTGCTCTCACACCCACACACACTGAACTCCCCACAAAAGCAAGTAAGTATGGGAATGCTGGGAAGTGGGGTGGAGGCAATGGCATGATGGGAGTCGTAGTCACAGACATAGCTCACCCCCACAACTGTCCCATCAACACCACCCTGAACCATGCTCACATCACAGGGAGTGGAGAAGGATTCACAAGATGGCTGACACTGGCTACTGCTGTGGGGAGCACAAGGCCCTGCTGGCAAATGTGCACCAACAAACAGCAGGACACCATTGACTGACATCCTGAGAGACAACTTACACTCCCTGCAACGCAAGCACGTTCCATGGTGGGATAACTGACTGGCTGGGTGGGTGGGAAGGAGGGCCGGCTGTCAACCAAACACAACCAATGCAGACCATGTTCACACCCCAGAAAATACATAGAAATGCCCAAATAATGCAGGACAATGTGCCACACCAATATCAACCCCTGACTGTGACGACTCAGGACAATGCAATGTACAGGCCCGCACCCAGAGGCACAGTCACAACTGTAATGTGTGTCAACCATTGATGCCTGCAGAAACATGACATACATTGTTTGTGTCTCCCAAAAACAGGTGATGATGGGGACACAGCAGCAGACGCTGAGGAGTCCCAGTCCCAGGCTCAAGAGGATGCCGAGCTCACTGGCGTCGTACAGCCTCTGTCCTCCTCGGACGATGAAGAACAACCTGGCACATCCGGTGCAAGTCAACATGCAGCACCAGCAGGACCACCAGCTGCAGCACCAGCAGGACCACCAGCTGCACCCCCTGCACCCACCCCTACAACGACTGTCACCACGAATACCATCCCTGCCGACATGGACAGAATAAGGAGCAACACCAGCACAGTGACCCTGGACCAACCTGGGGCCATGGACACCACCACCACCACCAACCCCCAAGGTGGACCAGGGTTATCTGTGCGTGCCACTGCACACACTGCACATGTCAGCAGGGGTGGTGGGAGGAGTGGGAGACAGAGGTCGCTGCTTGCAGACGTTGCTGGTGTGCATGATGACCCACAACTGGTACGCATAGCTGATGCGTACCAGTCCAGCACCGGAGAGCTCAGCCAGGTAGTGGGGCTCCTCAGAGACATTAAACAGCAGCAGGCTGCCCATCATGCCCGCTTGGACTCCCACATGTCCCACGTGGAGTCACACATGTCCCGTGTGGACTCACACATGTCCCGCGTGGAGTCCAAGTGGGATGCACTGCATGAGATGACGGCGGTGCACAGGGACATTTTACAATGCCTCCGCCAGATGAACAGCAACCAGTCCACACCTCCCTGTGTGCCAACAACATCTGGTGCCGAACAAACTGCAACTGCCACAGGGAGGGAGGAGGACTCTGGCGGAGAGTCCCCTGCACCGCAGCAGCCTGCACTTGAGGGCCCCCCCAAGAAGTGGGGTCGTCCGAGGAGGGAAAAGTGAGAGGCCGATGGCCAAGCGCAACTCCCAGGAAGCCTGAACCTGTTCTGGATGTTCGCCTTTGTGCACAGACTGTTCACCCTGTTGACGGCAACACTACTCCCACACATTGCATGGGGAGTACAAGTTGGACCAATGTGTCAGACAACTGTGGCCCCGATACTGGGGATCCTGTCTACCCGGACTTTCAATTCACCTAGGAACTTGGGATTGCAAGATTCATGTACAGCACAACCCATCCTATGTACTATTAACACAAATGTATCACAATAAACACACTAATACACCATACTTGCCTCTGTCGTGATTCCAACGTGGGTGCTGTTATGGGGATGATGAACTGCAAAATTACACTGTGTATGCGAACTGCAACAGCAAGGACAACACAGGCATGTGAGTACAGGAAACGTGACACACATGAGGGAGACACACCACCAGGGCTACACGACACATACACACCTAGGCCATCTGACTCATTGCCTACACTGATGTTGCCAGGGAAGACGGTGCAATGCACAGACACCACACCCATTCCCAGTTGTAGTCAAGTAGCCCACAGGTGCAGTAAGCAAATGGCAGTCAAATGTGTGACCACAGACAACGCACATCACAAAGTGAAGCACAGGTTTATTACACAGTTGCAACATGCCGTAACCACTACAGATGCAAGGTAACCCCACCTGGCAGCGGGCACACAGTCAACAACTGTAGACGGAAGGAAGTCCATGGGTGTGGCGCACATCACCTGTAGGGACACAACAGCTACCAGCCTGGATGTGCAATCACGTCATCGGTGGACACAGTTGACCAAACGAATCTGAAAGTACCCAGAGAAGGACAGAAATGACACACAGTCAAAAGCAATAGAGTAAAGGACAGAACAGCAAAACACATGCACAATACATGTTACAAGATACCCACCCAGAACCAAGTTAGCATGTCAACACTGTTGGGGAGTACAGCCCACCTGTCACCACACATCGCAACACACATCCAGTCAAGTGGCCCATGGACACACTCCAACAGCACCAGAGCACCACCCACACATCATGGCAACTCACATCATTGACATGACACCTCAGGATACTCACATTCAGCTAAAGAAGTTGGTGATGAGCTGTGTGCGGACATCACCATCACCATCATCATCATCATCGTCACTGGCATCGTGGTCCAGGCCAGGATCCTCCACAGGTGGCGGATGTTGGTCATTGTCATACTGGATGAGAGGCAACTCCTTCCGCACTGCCAGGTCGTGGAGCATGCAGCAGACGATGATAATCTTGCACACTTTCGCAGGGGCATATGGGAGGGACCCTCCGGTCTTGTCCAGGCAGCGGAAGCGGCTCTTCAGGAGACCAAAGGTCCGCTCAATCACTCTCCTGGTCCGACCATGTGCCTCATTGTAGCGCATCTGGGCAGGTGTCACAGGGTTCCTGAGGGGTGTCAGCAACCATGGCATGTTGGGGTATCCCGAGTCACCTACGGACAGACAAGTGCACATTAGCTGACTTGGAAAAGTGGGCGGAATACTACAGATCAGATCACACACAATGGCACAAAGTCAGTACACACCGACAAGCCAGGCACGCTGGTTCTGCATCTGTGCCATCATCCTGGGGATGCGACTACTCCTCATCACAAAGGCATCGTGTGCTGAACCAGGGAAACGGGCACACACGTGTGTGATGGTCATGTCTGCAAGACACACCACCAGTGCATTGACCGAGTGGTAGTGCTTGCGGTTCCTGTAGGCCTGCTCCTGGGCCTGTGGTGGTACCAAAGCCACATGTGTCCCATCAATGGAGCCAATGACATGCGGCATCCTCCCCAGGGCATAAAAGTCACTCTTCACGTCAGTGAGTCGTCGCAGTCTAGGGAAATAGATGTACCGGTTCAGGAAGAGCAACATTGCCGCCAAAACATCGCGGAGCACACGGCTGAACATGGTCTGTGACATCCCACCAGCAGTCGCCACAGTATGTTGGAAGGTACCAGTGGCAAAGAAGTGTAGGGCTGCCATCACCTTCACCTTGGGGGTCAGAGCTGTAGGATACGGCCGGCAAATGTGGGGACAACTGCACTGCCAAATCCTCAATCAGCTGCCTGGTGAAGCGGTACCGTCGGATGCTGTCCCGTTCCACCATCGTTGCCAGGACTGGGAATGGCCGATGGACAGCAGGAGCCCTGCAGTGCAGAGGAGAAGTAAGCAAGATTGTCAGTCACCCCACATATGCGGCATTGAACACACTCAAGATCCCAACATACATCATTATGAGGCACAACTACATGAAGTGTGCAGTACCGGAAGGACATGTATGGTACATACATGGCCAACATCTGTCAACACGGTCCAACAGGTGGCATCAATTAGTCCCAGGTTGGCCCATTGGATATCATGAGGCCGTGTCACAGTTCCCATCTCCTGCTGCCGTGTCACAATAACCCCCCACAGGGACATGTGAGGACAGATGTGCCCCAGGCACCACAGCTCAACGACAGGTACATTCCCAGGGACCCTGTAATGCCACATGGACACTGGCATTACATGGAGTATCATGTATACACCACAGCAAAACAACCATGACCCCCACAGGTAGTGGCCCCACTTTCCACGGCAGGACAGACATGGACGTCTGTGACACACACGCACAACATCAGAGTCCATGCACACACAACGTGGATGTGGAGACTGTCTCCCATTGTGCACATGAAATCAGAGACATTGTAAACACCACATGCACAAAGACTGTGGAGGACCATCACTATTGTGCCACTGGGACACCCTGGCTCAAACATACCGTCCCACATGGGACTCACGGGGTATGTGACATGACATACACATACACCACTGTGAAATGTGACCATGGCACATGCACAGATATGAACAGTTGCACATCACAGTGGTCACGTACACGTAACACCCAGGATCCTGTCCCCATGAACACGTGCACAGCCTGGGGGTGGCTGCCCACAGGTGACACCCACAGGACAACATGTACACCAACATACACACAGTAGGAAATGCAGCCTTACATGCCTTATGATAAAGTTTGGACAGGCTGTCGTGATGTAGGTGTGCCCCTCACTCCCTGGGAGCTATCTGTGGCTGGCATATGTCCATCTGAGACAGGCATGCTGACATATGCCAGTCACATGTACAGTGATGCGTTGAACAGCAATGGACCGATCGGTGCCTCCGGCCGGCCCATTGCTTTCAATGTGTGCGGGTACGCGTTGTACCCCTGTGCGCGTTGAACTGCAATGGACCGATCGGTGCCTCCAGCCGGCCCATTGCTTTCAATGTGTGCGGAGTACAGCGTTGTACCCCTGTGCGCGTTGTACCGCAATGGACCGATCGGTGCCTCAGGCCGGCCCATTGCTTTCAATGTGTGCGGGTACGCGTTGTACCCCTGTGCGCGTTGAACAGCAATGGACCGATCGGTGCCTCCGGCCGGCCCATTGCTTTCAATGTGTGCGGGTACGCGTTGTACCCCTGCGCGCGTTGAACTGCAATGGACCGATCGGTGCCTCCGGCCGGCCCATTGCTTTCAATGTGTGCGGGTACGCGTTGTACCCCTGTGCGCGTTGAACTGCAATGGACCGATCGGTGCCTCCGGCCGGCCCATTGCTTTCAATGTGTGCGGGTACGCGTTGTACCCATGTGTGCGTTGAACAGCAATGGACCGATCGGTGCCTCCGGCCGGCCCATTGCTTTCAATGTGTGCGGGTACGCGTTGTACCCCTGTGCGCGTTGAACTGCAATGGACCGATCGGTGCCTCCGGCCGGCCCATTGCTTTCAATGTGTGCGGAGTACGCGTTTTACCCCTGTGCGCGTTGAACTGCAATGGACCGATCGGTGCCTCCGGCCGGCCCATTGCTTTCAATGTGTGCGGTGCACGCGTTGTACCCCTGTGCGCGTTGAACTGCAATGGACCGATCGGTGCCTCCGGCCGGCCCATTGCTTTCAATGTGTGCGGGTACGCGTTGTACCCCTGTGCGCGTTGTACCGCAATGGACCGATCGGTGCCTCCGGCCGGACCATTGCTTTCAATGTGCGAGTGCAGCGTTGTACCCCTGTGCGCGTTGAACTGCAATGGACCGATCGGTGCCTCCGGCCGGCCCATTGCTTTCAATGTGTGCGGGTACGCGTTTTACCCCTGTGCGCGTTGAACTGCAATGGACCGATCGGTGCCTCCGGCCGGCCCATTGCTTTCAATGTGTCGCGGTGCAGCGTTGTACCCCTGTGCGCGTTGAACTGCAATGGACCGATCGGTGCCTCCGGCCGGCCCATTGCTTTCAATGTGTGCGGGTACGCGTTGTACCCCTGTGCGCGTTGTACCGCAATGGACCGATCGGTGCCTCCGGCCGGACCATTGCTTTCAATGTGTGCGGGTACGCGTTGTACCCCTGTGCGCGTTGAACGGCAATGGACCGATCGGTGCCTCCGGCCGGCCCATTGCTTTCAATGTGTGCGGGTACGCGTTGTACCCCTGTGCGCGTTGAACTGCAATGGACCGATCGGTGCCTCCGGCCGGCCCATTGCTTTCAATGTGTGCGGGTACGCGTTGTACCCCTGTGCGCGTTGTACCGCAATGGACCGATCGGTGCCTCCGGCCGGACCATTGCTTTCAATGTGTGCGGGTACGCGTTGTACCCCTGTGCGCGTTGAACTGCAATGGACCGATCGGTGCCTCCGGCCGGCCCATTGCTTTCAATGTGTGCGGGTACGCGTTGTACCCCTGTGCGCGTTGAACTGCAATGGACCGATCGGTGCCTCCGGCCGGCCCATTGCTTTCAATGTGTGCGGGTACGCGTTGTACCCCTGTGCGCGTTGAACAGCAATGGACCGATCGGTGCCTCCGGCCGGCCCATTGCTTTCAATGTGTGCGGGTACGCGTTGTACCCCTGTGCGCGTTGTACCGCAATGGACCGATCGGTGCGCACCCATTGACAATGGGCTTGCCTGGCAACGGACGCGTTTTCGAATTTCGAGCGAGTCGGTTGCTGGAAAATCAGTTGGTCACCCACAACAATGTTGCAAAATCATGTATGTCATGAAGTTGAAGATTTGAAGGATGCTGTGGGCGTGTTTTGGTGCTGCTATTCCATGGATTGGCCAGATTCAGAAGATGCAAACGACTTGGACCTATCACTTTGGACACAAGGGACAGTATCTGCCTCTCCAGCACATATATATTGCTGGCTGTTCCCCTGAGAGCCCACTTGCCTGCACTACATGCTCCAGGACGACATCTGCCACTGCACTGCTGCTGTCTCTGCCCCTCTGGACCCTGCAATGGCACGTACTGTGGAGAGAGCCCCAGCCTTCAGCCTTGAAGAGAACCAGGCCCTGCTGGACAGCCTACTTCCACAGTACAGCAAGCTGTATGGGACACCAGGGGAGCAGGTGAGTGTTCTGTGCACTGCCTTTCTGAATGTGCATTTTGTCTGACTAGCAAGGCTGAGAGTCTGCACGCCACTGGCTAGCAGGCTCACTGAGTAGTTGTCACCCCCCATAGTGTGTAGTGACTTGCACTGGACAGGTATGGTGCAGTGACAGTGCATTTGAACATGGTTTTACTTCCCATGCAATGATACCATGTAGTGACGTCTGGCAAACTGTCCATGGGCAGCTTTGCACTGCCTGTGTACATCATGTGCCCCTGTGATTGAGACATGTATATACAACTGTGTCATGCACGGATATGTTGCATGTGTGGTAATGGCCTTTTCACTTTGTCATCCTGACAGGTTAATGCCCATCGGAAGCAGGAAATCTGGAAGGACATCGTCCGGGCTGTCCGGTCCGTGGGGGTCTACAAGCGCCGGATCCGCAACTGCCAGAAGAGGTGGCAGGACCTTCGGGGCTGGACCCGGAGGATTGCACGGGTCCAGCTGAAGCTGTCGCCTCCTCGCAGGAGGGGCGGAACACGGACCCTGACCCCCCACATGCTCCAGATCCTGGCGGTGGTCTTTCCAGACCTGGATGGTCAGCTGAAGGCCAGACAGCAGCAAGGAGGGGGTGAGTCAAAGACTGCACTGTGAACTCTGTATTACATGCTTTGTGCCCTCCTCTGGCCTGGTTCAACTGCCACAGTGCAGCAGTCATGTTGTCCAGGAGCCATGTCCCTCTATTGTGCACTGCCCACTGCTCATCTGATACCCAGGTGTGGCCCTCACAGTCAGGGAATTGTGTCACTTGGGACTGTGTCCTTGCAGTTTGCTTCACTAAAGGTGGGGGACAGCATCTGTTTCCCTAACTCTGTTGTGGGCATCATGGGTGGGTCCATTGTTCACACAACGCCTGTGTTTGGACATGTGATCTGCGTGTTGCTTTGATATGCGGTCCACTTGCTGAGCTGAGCCACCACATGTGCCTGGGGTATGTGGCACACGCCCATGCAGCGGGTGGGAACAATGTTTGTGCCCCAGGAGTGTGCAGATTACGTGTGTCACACATACATAGCCAGCTATCCACTGTCCAGGGCACATCCCTCATTCATGTGGAGCAGGACAGTCATGCCTACTCCAGGCCATGCAATGCACTCTGTACTCCCACTCCCGTGTATCAGCTGACACATTGTGCACAGTGATTTGACCCCTCCGGTGTCTGCCTCTGTGTCAGTGTGCTGTGGATTAGTTGCCAGGACTGCTGGGGTGTTTCTTGGTAGGGGCTCAGCATGCCCCTGGAGATGTGACCATAGGAGACGATACTTGTGTGTCACATAGGTGTTTGATCAGCTGCCCGTGCAGACTGGGGTATGCGAATGTGATGTTCAGGCAGCTGTTCCGCATTCACAGCAAATTGTGAGGGGCTCAGGTTCAGAGGGTAGTGTCACAGGTCTCCCATATGTCCAATAGGTGTGACCTGGACAGATGAGGGTTGAGATGATGTGTTGTGTGGGGGATGTACATGTGCACTTGTGCAGCTCCAGGACTTGCATTCCCCATGACCTACTATTGTGACACAGTGCATAGTGTTGTTGTCTGGCTGCCAAGTCATACATCACTGAGACAGTGATGTATGACTTAGCAGTCATGCCTCTGCCATGGCATGTGTCAACTTATTTGTGGTCCTGCAGGGGAGTGACATGTGCTACATGCACACCATAGTGGCGCTGGCTATCAGGACATGGGTGCATCATGGTGTCTGTCGCTGGTATGCATCACATGCATTTCCTATTTGACTCTGGGCATCCCTTTCATCCGGAAACCTGTACTACTCAGTGGCAAGAGCTGTGATGTGTCCACACCGTGTCCTCTGCACTGTCCAACTACTGTGTACTTGGTGCATGTGTCCACACTGGGGTGTTGCAATCCAACAGACACCAGACAGATGGGTGCAAGGCCATGTGGGATGTGAGTGCCATGCTTGGCATCAGACTGACAATTGGCTTCTCCTGTTCAGTTAGGGCACTTTTAGCAATGTACAACTAATGATGCCAGGGCTTGCTCTGTGATGTGCTGTGCTCACAGTGGTGTGTGCGTTTGGTGCAGGTGACTGATGTCTGTCTGTTTCCCCATTGTTTGCAGATACATCCACGGCCACGGAAGGGGACAGCTCCACGGACCAGGAGGAGCCAGAGAGCCAGACTGGGTCAGCAGCCGAGGAGTGGTCGGAGGGACCCAGTGGCACGGAGGGCGAGGGGAGCCACACCGAGGAATCCTCAGCACCATCCACCTCAGCTGAGGACCAGAGCAACTCGGAGGATGACTCCCTTGTGGAGGCGGGTGTCAGCAGCCACCACACCCCAGCTAGTGTTGCTGTCCCCGCCACCACCAGCACCACCACCGCCCTCCCATCGGCTCCCATTCCCAAGGTCCGTGGAGGCTCCCATGTTCGGGAGCGTGTCTCCTTTGGCCCAGGCACCGCACTCCCTGCCCCTGTGTCCCCTGCTGCCCTGAGTGAGGAGTCTGTGTACCTCCTTCGCCAGCTCCATGTAGGGCAGACAGCCATGCTGAGTGTCCTCCATGCGCACACCGCAGTGTTGACTCAGCTGGTGTCGTTCATGGAGGGCATCTCATCGGGCATGTCTGACCTACAGAGGGGCAACAGGTCCATGGACTCCTCCCTGACGGCAGCAGTGTCCCTCCTCAGACAGTCCCTCACCCCTCCTGCCTCTGCTCCATCCACACTCCCCAGCACCTTGCCCGTCCCAAGCACACACACACCGGCACAGGCACACACCAGCACACACACATCCAGCACACAGACACACACGCCACAAACTAAACGCACACGCACGCACAGTCAGGGGACTGAAACCAGACTCACAGGGGATGGGGCCCTGGTACACACACACGCATCCACGGGCACTGCACAGTCCTCAGTTGCCTCTCCCTCCAAAGCACCCTCCCTTGCCTCACCTGCAACCCCAAAGTCCCAGCGCCTCTTCCTCAGTGACCTCGGCCTCTTCCCCTCCGATCCAGCTGCCCCAGCATCCAGGGGGAAGAGGAAGCCCCCACACGGAGCAGAGTGCCCCTCGCCCCCGGACACCCTCCCCCAGGCGCAGACAGACTGAGGCCCCCACCCGCAAGTCCCCCGGAGTGGTAAGAGCAAGACCCCGCCGCCGCCCTGCAGCTCAAGCACCAGGTCACCTTCCTCCATCCCTCAGGCCCCCACTCCACAGGTGCCCCGCCACACCCTGCCCCAGGTTCCCCCACCCACAGATATACCATCCCCAAGAGGCTCCGGCCTTCTCCCCCTGCCACTTGCTCTCCCGGCACCACACCCCCGCTGCGCTTGTCTGTGCCACTGATGTGGTGAGGGTGTCCTCCCCCTCTGTCCAGCCCACCTTGCCTGTTCCCCATTCTCCTCCCCTGGTGGTAGGCACTGCAGTGGAGTCCACTACCACCCTGTCTGACTTGGGCACTGCAGTGGCGGACCTGTCCACTCCATCTGCAGGGTCCACTGCAGTCGTGCCGGCACCCACAACATCTGAGCCATGCCCCCAGTTGTGCCGGCACACACCATGTCAGACACCTCCACTGCAGTTGTCAGTGGCTCTCCAGCACCCACCACCCCTTCCCTGCTTCCTCCTGGTGAGCCCTGATCCTGTCCCTGCGGTGCCTGGCCTACCCCCCGGTTGCCCCTCCTAGTGGATTGTCCCTGGTTTTGTGCAGGCATGTGTAGGGTGGCATCTGCTACTGTCACCCACTTGTGACTTTGTTGATGGACTGGCCATTGGCCTTTGTTTATGTTCTACCGGACTTCTACTTTTAATGCCACATATGCTGAATAAAGCAACTTTCTGTTCTCTAGTGCTTTTGCTTCTGATGTACATGATGTTGATGATGCTAACAATGCCCTTGCTGCAGTGATGGTGATATTTGGTCTCATGATTATGAAGTGTTACTGTGCAGGAACCCATGTGGTCCAGGGGTTATGTGTCCTATCCTGTGGTGTATCCATGTCATCCATAGCAGCATCTGAGGGTGTCATGTGTTCAGTATTTGGCAATGAGATTTCCTACTTAGATTGGCAACTTCACATCTGTGGCTTCCACCCCTGCACATCTGTTGTGCCTGCCATTGTTCTATTCGTCTACTTCCCTGACTGTGTGGCCATCTCCAGTGAACATGCAGGTTTGGGCATCAATGGGGAAGGACTCATCTGTGTTGTCAGTGCAACATTGCTATACAAGTGTGTTGGATCTGTGCTGATGATTCCGTTGGCACTTCCATGACCAGGCTGATGGGACGGGAGCCCTCATTTGTTGCTAATTGTTGATTGTGTGTCCCATTGCTGCCATGGTATGGTATCTGTTCGCCTCACATCTGCAGTCTCCACAGGGTATCTGCATGTGTGTGCCCATTGGTGCAAATATGTGGGTCTGCATTCGGATGGTCACTTCTGTCATTGTGTCATTGATGATTGTTGACGGTGTCAGCCCCCATGGGTGTTGTTTGTCTGCACATGGCCAAAGTTATGTCTTATTTGCACTGCAGGATTTGGCTCCCCCAATTTATGTTGCAATGGGACACATACACTACTTTGCCACTGATGTGTTTGTTGTTCTGTGACCAGGAATCATCCATGCAGTTTGGCAGTTGCACCTCTTACTTTGTCAACACTTGCCTTTTGGTCACTGTGATGATGGGGGTTTGGACCCCATTGCCACAATGTTCAAAATGTGCTGCAGCTATGGACCCCACACTTGCCTTTTGGTCACTGTGATGATGGGGGTTTGGACCCCATTGCCACAATGTTCAAGATGTGCTGCAGCTATGGACCCCACACTTGCCTTTTGGTCACTGTGATGATGGGGGTTTGGACCCCATTGCCACAATGTTCAAAATGTGCTGCAGCTATGGACCCCACACTTGCCTTTTGGTCACTGTGATGATGGGGGTTTGGACCCCATTGCCACAATGGTCATGGCCTGCTTGCGTTGTGTGTGCCACACACATATTTGTGTGGCACATGTGCTAGGGGGTCACATTGTATGTTAGAAGTCATGTTCGGTGTTGTAGGCATTTGACACAGTCTACACACGCTTGTCATGGTGTTGGGGGATGTCTTCTTCTTGCATTCCCTAGGTTGTGGTGTGCTGGTTGTGTCATGCATTGTCCATCCTATGGGTCGGGGTGGTAGTGGTGGTAGGCATCCTGCCCCCCTGGGTGAGGGTGATAGTAGTGGTGGGCATCCTGCCCCCCTGGCTGAGGGTGGTAGTAGTGGTGGGCATCCTGCCCCCTGGGTGAGGGTGGTAGTAGTGGTAGGCATCCTGCCCCCTGGCTAAGGGTGGTAGTAGTGGTAGGCATCCTGCCCCCCTGGGTGAGGGTGGTACTAGTGGTAGGCATCCAGCCCCCCTGGCTAAGGGTAGTAGTAGTGGTAAGCATCCTGCCCCCTGGCTAAGGGTGGTAGTAGTGGTAGGCATCCTGCCCCCCTGGGTGAGGGTGGTAGTAGTGGTAAGCATCCTGCCCCCTGGCTAAGGGTGGTAGTAGTGGTAGGCATCCTGCCCCCCTGGCTAAGGGTGGTAGTAGTGGTAGGCATCCTGCCCCCTGGGTGAGGGTGGTAGTAGTGGTGGGCATCCTGCCCCCTGGGTGAGGGTGGTAGTAGTGGTGGGCATCCTGCCCCCCTGGCTGAGGGTGGTAGTAGTGGTAAGCATCCTGCCCCCTGGCTAAGGGTGGTAGTAGTGGTAGGCATCCTGCCCCCTGGGTGAGGGTGGTAGTAGTGGTGGGCATCCTGCCCCCTGGGTGAGGGTGGTAGTAGTGGTAGGCATCCTGCCCCCTGGCTAAGGGTGGTAGTAGTGGTAGGCATCCTGCCCCCCTGGGTGAGGGTGGTACTAGTGGTAGGCATCCTGCCCCCCTGGGTGAGGGTGGTAGTATTGGTGGGCATCCTGCCCCCTGGGTGAGGGTGGTAGTAGTGGTAGGCATCCTGCCCCCTGGCTAAGGGTGGTAGTAGTGGTAGGCATCCTGCCCCCCTGGGTGAGGGTGGTACTAGTGGTAGGCATCCAGCCCCCTGGCTAAGGGTGGTAGTAGTGGTAAGCATCCTGCCCCCTGGCTAAGGGTGGTAGTAGTGGTAGGCATCCTGCCCCCTGGGTGAGGGTGGTAGTAGTGGTAAGCATCCTGCCCCCTGGCTAAGGGTGGTAGTAGTGGTAGGCATCCTGCCCCCCTGGCTAAGGGTGGTAGTAGTGGTAGGCATCCTGCCCCCTGGGTGAGGGTGGTAGTAGTGGTGGGCATCCTGCCCCCTGGGTGAGGGTGGTAGTAGTGGTGGGCATTCTGCCCCCCTGGGTGAGGGTGGTAGTAGTGGTAGGCATCCTGCCCCCCTGGGTGAGGGTGGTAGTAGTGGTGGGCATCCTGCCCCCCTGGGTGAGGGTGGTAGTAGTGGTGGGCATCCTCCCCCTGGGTGAGGGTGGTAGTAGTGGTGGGCATCCTGCCCCCCTGGCTGAGGGTGGTAGTAGTGGTAGGCATCCTGCCCCCTGGCTAAGGGTGGTAGTAGTGGTAGGCATCCTGCCCCCCTGGGTGAGGGTGGTAGTAGTGGTGGGCATCCTGCCCCCTGGCTGAGGGTGGTAGTAGTGGTAGGCATCCTGCCACCCTGGCTAAGGGTGGTAGTGGTGGTTGGCATCCTGCCCCCTGGGTGAGGGTGGTAGTAGTGGTGGGCATCCTGCCCCCCTGGCTGAGGGTGGTAGTAGTGGTAGGCATCCTGCCCCCTGGCTAAGGGTGGTAGTAGTGGTAGGCATCCTGCCCCCCTGGGTGAGGGTGGTACTAGTGGTAGGCATCCTGCCCCCCTGGGTGAGGGTGGTAGTATTGGTGGGCATCCTGCCCCCTGGGTGAGGGTGGTAGTAGTGGTAGGCATCCTGCCCCCTGGCTAAGGGTGGTAGTAGTGGTAGGCATCCTGCCCCCCTGGGTGAGGGTGGTACTAGTGGTAGGCATCCAGCCCCCTGGCTAAGGGTGGTAGTAGTGGTAAGCATCCTGCCCCCTGGCTAAGGGTGGTAGTAGTGGTAGGCATCCTGCCCCCCTGGGTGAGGGTGGTAGTAGTGGTAAGCATCCTGCCCCCTGGCTAAGGGTGGTAGTAGTGGTAGGCATCCTGCCCCCCTGGCTAAGGGTGGTAGTAGTGGTAGGCATCCTGCCCCCTGGGTGAGGGTGGTAGTAGTGGTGGGCATCCTGCCCCCTGGGTGAGGGTGGTAGTAGTGGTGGGCATTCTGCCCCCTGGGTGAGGGTGGTAGTAGTGGTAGGCATCCTGCCCCCCTGGGTGAGGGTGGTAGTAGTGGTGGGCATCCTGCCCCCTGGGTGAGGGTGGTAGTAGTGGTGGGCATCCTCCCCCTGGGTGAGGGTGGTAGTAGTGGTGGGCATCCTGCCCCCCTGGCTGAGGGTGGTAGTAGTGGTAGGCATCCTGCCCCCTGGCTAAGGGTGGTAGTAGTGGTAGGCATCCTGCCCCCCCTGGGTGAGGGTGGTAGTAGTGGTGGGCATCCTGCCCCCCCTGGCTGAGGGTGGTAGTAGTGGTAGGCATCCTGCCACCCTGGCTAAGGGTGGTAGTGGTGGTTGGCATCCTGCCCCCCCTGGGTGAGGGTGGTAGTAGTGGTGGGCATCCTGCCCCCCCTGGCTGAGGGTGGTAGTAGTGGTAGGCATCCTGCCCCCTGGCTAAGGGTGGTAGTAGTGGTAGGCATCCTGCCCCCTGGGTGAGGGTGGTACTAGTGGTAGGCATCCTGCCCCCTGGGTGAGGGTGGTAGTAGTGGTAGGCATCCTGCCCCCCTGGGTGAGGGTGGTACTAGTGGTAGGCATCCAGCCCCCCTGGCTAAGGGTGGTAGTAGTGGTAAGCATCCTGCCCCCTGGCTAAGGGTGGTAGTAGTGGTAGGCATCCTGCCCCCCTGGGTGAGGGTGGTAGTAGTGGTGGGCATCCTGCCCCCTGGGTGAGGGTGGTAGTAGTGGTGGGCATCCTGCCCCCCTGGGTGAGGGTGGTAGTAGTGGTAAGCATCCTGCCCCCTGGCTAAGGGTGGTAGTAGTGGTAGGCATCCTGCCCCCTGGGTGAGGGTGGTAGTAGTGGTAAGCATCCTGCCCCCTGGCTAAGGGTGGTAGTAGTGGTAGGCATCCTGCCCCCCTGGGTGAGGGTGGTAGTGGTGGTAGGCATCATGCCACCCCTGGGTAGGGGTGGTGGTGCGCATTCAGGCCCCTGTGTGCATATGTGGCATTGGTGATGGGCATCCCGCCCCTATGGTGCTGCTGTTGCTGGTGTAAGTATATTCTGCATCCCTGTGTGTGTGTGTGATGTGTCGTGTACGTGTTGTATGTGTTTTGTGGTTGGTGTCTGGCTTACCTTCTGCGCCGTACGCGTCCGTGCCTGTTCCAGTAGTAAATGTAGAATATTGGTATGATCGGGACGAAGGGATTCATGGTTGGTTCGTGTCGTTCGTCCTTCTCGTTGCTTCGCGTCGTCCTCGTCGCTTCGCCTCGTCCTCGTCGCTTCGCCTTGTCCTCGTCGCTTCGCGTCGTCCTCGTCGCTGCCGTGTTCGTCTCGGAGCCGTGGATCATGTTGTGGCGCGAATCGGAGCTTATGTGCGCCTCTCCCGGATGCTTTGACGTGCCGTGCGTAGCGACGGGTTCGGCGCGTACGGAAAGCGCATCGTACTTGTCCGGCCGGACGGGGCTGCATTTTTCCTTCCGTGCGACTAGATTCGGCGTTTCCGGATTTGCCTCGGTCGGAGAGCAGGACCTGGTTTGGGTGAGTACGGCTCGGCCGGATTCTTTGCTGTTGTGCGCATCGTACTTGCTCGTTCGGTGTGCTGTACGGATCGGTCGGGAAACAGGCTTTCGCATGGCTTTTTTCCCGACCGAATGGTATTGGGTGCGCCTCCGACCGAGATCGGAATCGGCCCCTCAGTGTTTGCGGTCATACAAAAGAGCAAGAGTATGCTGATTATGCAACGGTTCTCAGGTTATGAACTGATGCCCTCCAGGCCCTCATTAAAAACTGTGGGGCATATTAGCAAGGACCTGCGTTAATTATCGCAAATCGCGCTTAGCGCGATTTGCATTATCGCCGCCTATCGCTGGAGTACATCGCCGTTTTAGCGGCGTATTAGCAACGCTTTGCACAATGGCGATGTACATTCCAGCGATAGACGGCGCTAATCAGCATCTGCGCAGGAAAAGCTGCGATAATGGCAGTGCGCTACGGAAATCCTAGCTGATAGGGGAGTGTGGATTTAACATGTCAATCCACCTCCCATTGTGGACATAGCTAAGTCAGGGTGTGGAGCAGGTGTTAATTTCCGGCGATAATCGCGGTCAGTGCAGCTTTTATTGTCGCTTGGCCAGCGTTGTTAATAGGGCGATGTTGTGTTGGCGAGGGATTTCACTCAGGATTATGTGAGGAACGCCCACTTTGCATGTCATTAGCGATGATTATCGCTGACATGCAAAGCGGGAGGGAAACGGGCGCTATTGCCAGTAAGCTGTCGCTAACAGCAGCTAGCGACAGCTTGTTAATTGGGTGATAATAATATCACCGCTTTAGCGGCAGAAAGTGCCGCTAAAGCGGCGTAAATGCCCTTGCTAATATGCCCCTGTAGGGTGTAAACTGGTGAACCCAGCCACCTTTGTAGCCCATGAAGTTCAGGAGGGGGAGGAGATTGTTGACTATGCAACGTACACCCATGATGGGATCAGCCAGGCATTAGAAGATCCCATACAAGACAGTGAGGCACTGCTCATCGACAGGTCCTCCTAGATAGACCACAAGACAGGAGTGAGACACACTGGGGTTGTGGTAGTAATGGCTCACAGCCACACACATTTGAAAAAACCTCAGGTCACAGTGAAGCTGACTCTCCTCCCACACCTCTCAGCACAGGCAGAAGAGCTAACAGTATTAATGGAAGCCCTCACCCAAAGCACAGGGAACAATTTACTCAGACTCACCCTATGTCTCCACCACAGTGCATTCCAGCATAGGGAGATGGAAAAGGTGAGACTTCCTGAAATCAGACTGTACACCCATCATGCACAAGGCCCTCTCGAGTTACTGATTGGCACATTGACCCTGCCTAAATGCGTTGTTGTGGCGAAATGCGCTGCGCATACCGGGGTCAAGGACTTTGTATCATGGAGAAATGCACTAGTTGACCAGTTTGCAAAGAGGGCAGCTTACGGAGCAGCGGGGGAGACACACATGCTTCCCTTACAACAGGCATCTGAGGCGAAAACCACTCAGGACAAACCATACACAGAACGGTAGGATTATATCTGAGGGAGTTGCAAGAGAAGGTGTTACCAGATGAGAAAGAGCGATGGAAGCCATGGGCTGCACGCAGACAGCACAAGAGCTCATAAACCAGCACACACCCACGGGAAAACCAGTCTTACCTCAGAGCTTAGTCAAAATAGCACTGCCTCAATTGCACCTCCCAACACACACAGCAAAAGAAAGCATGATAGTGGAACTTCAGACTGACTGGTTTAGCCCCAACATTGCAGAGGTGGTAACAATGCACCTAAACGGATGCACCTTTTGCCGATTGCATTCACCCAAACCCACACTCAAGGTCATACCATCATTAATTGTTTTATATGTTCTGTGTAAGACCGCTATTTCAATGGGGTCTCTGGGGTTAGCATTAAGAGCTATATTCAAGCGCCTATTGGCAATACAGCAGTCCTTATTAAACCATCTAGGTGTCACTCGATGTTTCCTAATGGGCTTGGAAAGATCACTTTGAATACATTCACAAAAGGCAACAAACAAGCGTATTACCAAATAATTTGCTCCCTCTATCTCCAGACAACTCAGAAACACATCGCTGTTACATCTAATTAATGAATCAAGACAATGATTAGGGTTTCAAAGTCACCAAACTAGCCTAAGACCATCTGAGGAAGGCGATGGGATGCGAATACCAATCATTATATTTTCTTTCTTTCTTATTGGCAACAAAAAAGCCACTTCTAGTGGGTTGTGATCACCATAATTTGATGCTAAAATTGCACCCGCTTCTAGGGAACTGATCAAGCCACTAGAGATACAAACATAATCGATTGCTGATGCACAACTCCTGCCCCTAAAAGTTGGTAAAATATTTGCACTCAGCCCTACTAATTCCATAACATTACTCAAGTCATAAGATGAAATAAAAGCAGACAATTCTGCGCCTCTCTGATCGATAATACCCATGCGAAACTCTGGGGCCACCTTTATTGTGCAGGAACCTAGTCTGGCGTTAAAATCACCTTCTAAAACCAGATACATTTCCTGACCTGAGTTACAATTCTTTAGCTTAATAAAATCAATAAAATCAAATAAGATTGAATACTAAGGGGTCCATTAGGATGTCGGGCGGTGGCACCACTGCGGTGCTGGCGGTGCGGAAAAATGCATTTTTCCGCCCGCGAGCAGCGGGAATCACGTCCGCCATATTAGAATGGCCAAACATAGACCATTTCCCGTCCGCTGCCGTGCGACGCAAACCGCCATCAAAGTGCGCCCGGAAGCGCGGCGGTGGGAGCCAATGGAGACACACCACCGTGCGGAATGACGTCCGTTCCGGTCCACAAATTAGGATGCTCCAAAAAACAAGTCGCACCGCAGCGGAGAAACCGGCCAATCCTACACGGCGGAAACTCGACAGCGGAGCGCGAAACCAGAGACCCGGCCCACAGCGCCCAGACACAACCGCCATGGACCCAGCACTCCACGTTTTCCCGGTGCTGTACCTGATACATCACCAGCAAATCATGGACCGTCGCGGACGCCGCCGCAGGTACGCAATTACACAACCCCACACACAACCACAAAACACAAACCATGGACTGGCACAGGGCCCCTAACCACATCAGATACCCTGGTGGGGATAGGAATACATCCCCAAGTGCACACCCACATGACCCACCTGCCACCAATACACCCCTCCGCATCCAGGTCACACATCGACCGCGATCGTGCGGCAATGTCACGGCCATGTCACCGCAGCGGTGAAGCCAAGGGAATACATGCGCACAATGCAGAAGGCCGGGCCAGCACCAGGCATGGGCAGGGCACAAAGACCACAGGGCCACTACTCCACCCTCACACACTAACCCCCACTGAAGGGACATGCCATGTGCCACACCTGTGCCCCCCCATGCACAACAACAAGCCAGGTGACACCACACCCTGCACCACACACAAAACAAATAGGGCCACAGCCACAGCAGGAGTCGCTGCACAGGAACACACAGCACAGAAGCACAGGGCCAGGGCTACACACACACACCACAACAACACCACACCAATGGCAAGTAAACTCAGTACAAGCATCAAATGGACACATACAAAGAACAAACATCTCACTGGACACACAGCCTGCCAAGTCACACACACATACCCCACACTGACACACAGACACATACACACACCACATGCCACCAGCAATGGAGCACACAAAACAGGAAAACAAAAGTGAGGTGCAAACAAATGGAAGGCCAAGGAGACAACCACCAAGCATGTGTACAGCACATGCAAGACAAGGAACATAGAACAACACCCCCAGCCCACCTAATCACACATTGCTTGCATAGTGATTGAAGTCAAACCACAGACAGCACAGTGCAACAACCCAAGGAAACAGAAAGGCAACACATGTAGAGGCACAAGGATGAAATGAAGGCCCTGAAGTCAAACTGTGAACAGCCACACATATGTATACAAATACTTCACAGGAATACTCCAGCAGCACAACACACAGGGCCCATTGACACACTCCATGACTGTCAAACACTAGTAGGAATCCACACACATACCCCCTCACATCTGCAGTACACAACACCAGTGTCAAACAAACAGAAGGGTGGCAATAATGTCCAGTCAATACACAGACAAACAGTCACACTCCCTGGGGGTAGCCACAAACATCACATACACACAGGGATGCCAGAACCAATGTCTGCACAAAAACAACAGACAAACACATAACCCAACAGACCCACACACAGAACCACAACAAGAACAGACATGCCCTGTGCAGCAAAAATGTGGAAAGGCAATGGGAGCACAGACACAACAGGAGTGCACGACCCCATCAGTCAGGAACAATGCACACACAACTTACCACAACACAGACAAGAAGTGTACCATCACAGATAAACACAGCCACTGCAAACAAACAACAGAAGCACAGCCAAAAAAAGAACACATAGCAAACACAGCAGGACATAAGTGGATGCATACCAGCCAATGACAAGGCAACATACCCCCACAGCACTGCATGCACAACAAGCAGTGTCTGAACAACAAGCATACTAGCCACACACAGAAATGAGTGACACAACATGAACCCACACAACACCAATCAGCACAGCACAAAGACAACATCACACACAGGAAGTGAAGCAGTACCACAGCAAACACACATACATGATGAGCCTGGCCAGCATGCCTGCAATCCTCTGGACAGAATCCCATACTGAGCTGGCAGTGCACCACAACTTGACATGTGTACAACACAGCCAACATGAACAAACAATGACAACTGCATCACACCTCAAATCTAATGCATTGCCCACACAAGTATCAGGGTCAGGAAAAACTGAAGTCCCTCACCCCTGCAAAAAATAGAGTAAGTGAGTAAAGAAATTGGCAAGGTTGAAGTGGCACACACAGCATGTGGCACAGTAAACCATATACACACAGCAAAAGAACTTTATTCAGTAAGGACACTGACAAAACAGACAACAGGAGCAACTGTCTTTATTCACAAAATGCACAGATAGGCAACAAGAGTAGATAATAGCAAGGCACAAAATGCAGGGCATGTCCATGAGAAGCTGCACAGGCAGGGGCAAAACAGCAAGGCCAGTGGCCAGTGCAAGGTGCAGAGCATGTCCATGAGAAGCTGCACAGGCAGGGGCAAAACAGCAAGGCCAGTGGCCAGTCCAAGGTGCAGAGCATGTCCATGAGAAGCCGCACAGGCAGGGGCAAAACAGCAAGGCCAGTGGCCAGTCCAAGGTGCAGAGCATGTCCATGAGAAGCCGCACAGGCAGGGGCAAAACAGCAAGGCCAGTGGCCAGTCCAAGGTGCAGAGCATGTCCATGAGAAGCTGCACAGGCAGGGGGCACACAGCAGTGAACGGCAAGGCCAGTGGGCAGGACAAAATGCAGAGTGAGTCCATGAGAAGCTGCACAGGCAGGGGGCACACAGCAGTGAACGACAAGGCCAGTGGGCAGGACAAAATGCAGAGTGAGTCCATGAGAAGATGCACAGGGAATGTGTGCAACTGTACCCAAACCATGGTCAGCAACACTGTCTGGGGTGTCACGATGTGCAGCACAGGCCATGCTGTGTGAGAGACAGGCGTGTGAGGTCTACCAGCACTCAGACTTGGCTTTCAGTCGTACTGGGAGCTGGCTGTGTGTCGGGCCCAGTTGGAGCACTTGACTGGGGAGAGGGAGGCACATCTGAGGTATACCTATCAGTGTTTTGGCAAAACGGAGGGCTGCTTGGACCAGGTGGCATAGTGGCACGTGGAGGTGGAGTCATGCAGACATGAGACACAGTGTGGATGGGAGATTGTGGAGGGGTGCCTTTCCACTTCTTGGGGAGTCGCAATGGCTTCACTGTTTTGGGAACAATGGGAAGTGGTGTGGACACATCAGGCTCACTCAACACCAAGGCTGCAGCAGGTGCAGACGCTGGACCTCCCTCTGGTGACGTGCTTGAACCTGCGAAATGCTTTGCATGGCCCTGGCTTTGCTCCTCCATCGCCTGCCTACCAGGTGGTCCCCCCACAGTGCCCTCCATTCCCTGCTTCACTGGGCTTGCTATGGGAGTCGAGGTAGTGGGTGAATTGGACTTGCAGCCCTTCTTATGCCTACCCTTGGCACTCACCACCTTCTCAGTGGGCATGGAAATTGTATGTTTGGATTTGGGAGACGCTTTCGGGACAGGAGAGTCCTTGGCTGGGGATGTCCCTGAGGCACGTGACCCTGATGCCTGCTTCTTGGCTCTTTGTCCCCTGGTGTTGCCTGATGGGCTCTTGTCTGTGTGCACTGGGGTGGCTTTGGTCATCTGTGGGGATGGTGTCTGCGGCCTGGACCGCTTGGGCTTCTGCTGCTGCTGTGTGCTACGTGTGCCGTATCGTGACTTAGAGGTCTGTGGAGCGTGGTCACTGTCGTCCGACGTGGCCACTGGCATGGGTGTGGACAAAGGGACTGTCGCTGGACTCCCAGATTGTGCCAGTTGAAGGGCTGATGTCACTGCAGTGGACAATGACTGGACAGTCCGGTGCAGCCCACCCATGTCTGAATGTATGCCCTCAATGAATGCAACCACCTGAGCCAATTTACTGTCGTGGTCCATGAATGCATTGAGGAGAGCTGTCTGGCCTACACACAGCTGGCGCAAAAGGTCTACAGACTCAGCACTGATGGCAGCAGGGGGGACCGGGGCAGGGGCTGCATGCCGGGGGTGAAGGACACCCTTCCCCTCTTAGCGGTGCGAACACGGGCAGCACCAGAGGAAGTGGCTGGGAGGGTGGGCACTGCACGCTGTGTGGTGGAAGATGATGCAGAGTCCCCATTCCCTGTGCCCGCCAACATGTCTGCGTCACCGCTGACATCAGATGACGTACTACTTTGCGTCTCGGGCTGTGATTCCTCCAGCAGACTCCTGTTGGTTTCCCCACCACTGGTGTCCGTCCCATGTTCCTCCGTGACCACGTGAGATGCTGCATGAGAGAGAGAGATGTAGGGTCAGTGCAGTGGCAGCAACATAACAAACATATGCATTACAGACAACCATTAAGATGTCTAGATCTACATGTTGCAACCCACCCTGTGCAATTACATCTCTGTCATCACAACAGTGCGTGTGCACTATCAAACCAGGACAAAGTGAGCAATGTGATGACCACACAGCACAACATCCTGCATGTGGCTCCGTTACAACTGCAACACAGATAGCTCATACCTGTCTCACACCACCCACAATGCCATTTAAATGCCCCATACCCGTTTCCCAGTGTTAAGTACAGGTAGGACACATGCATGACATCTGCACCCAGCACCGGCACAAGCTGACACTCACAGGCCACTGCATCACACTACCAACATCACATTGCCCAGCGCTGGCACATGCTGTGCACACATGCAGCCACACACAGCCATAGTCACCCTTCCCAGTACACTCACCCCTAATTGCCTGCCGATGCTCCTTCAATCGTGCATCCAGCTCAGGGTGAGAAACGGCCAAGATGCGGCACATTAGTGGTGTCATGCTGCGCTGTGCCATCCGGCCAGTGCGAGGGATCCGCCCCAGTGTCATCTCTGCAACGTTCTTTGCCAGCCGTGAGATGTCGTCCCACCTCTTGTGGCAGTGGGTGCGCCGTCGGTTTGATACTCCCAGAGCACGCACCTTGTTCGCAATGCCCCTCCACACGGCCTTACGCTGGTGCACCTTGAGCTGCAGGCATGGGAGACAAGAGGGGGCAAACATCAGTGACACAGTGTCATGTGACCAAATCATTCAGGACAGTAGCATGATACAGATTAATCACAAATGCACATATCTCACATGCAGAGACAGAAATGCTTTTCACATGGTACATCTGCATGTGAGAATCACACGTAAATGCATGCATGTATAAGGGGTGACACAATACTTGCACATCTCATGTACTAGCAGGATGCCAGCACAGAAGAGCATGTGTACTCTGCCCACATCTACTAACCATTTTTAGGTAGAGCAAGACATACGTCACAAAACAACATGTGTATGTGGCGAGACCCACTGTATCCGACAATGCGAGGGGTCAACTAACATGCACTGTGAGTAGCCCACTGTGTCATGTATATCACATTGAGTGACATGATCTCACAAACCCACCTCCTTTCTCACAGTGCAAGTCGTGTGCAATCTACAGGGTTGACCAGGCACATTGATGGGGAGTCAAATTTGAAAATGAACATGTTACACTCTGTACAGTCAGTGATGTGTTCTTGTTGTATTGGGCGGTGACTGTGCAGGCCAGGTGGGCTCACACTGAGATGGACAACAGGGAAACGCAAAGACATGCACACTAGCAATGACTGGCCTGAATCCTCCATTAGCAACTTGCTGCTTCACTGTATGGCTGACAAGACAAGACATGTCCCTCATATCTTGATGTGCAGGCAGGGAGACTTGAGGAGTAAGGTACACAACCCTTCACCCAATGGAATGCAAGTTAGACAATGCATGACACAAACCCACACTCACATGCACATGCTGCATCAGACCGACTACATGTGTGCCCCCCCTGCACTCTCACACCCACTGTGGAAGACTTACCACGACATTTGGGGCACCATATAGCCTTGGGTACTGTGTGAGCACCTCGTCCACCAGGACCTCAAGCTCCTCACCGGTGAAGGGACTGGCATGGATCTTCTCTGTCCTTGACATCACTGTTGGTTAGAGACAGCAGCGGCAGCAGCAGGTGAGGGTCTCAGGCAGCAGTCCCTGGAGGCAGCAGCAGGTGAGGGTCTCAGGCAGCAGTCCCTGGAGGCAGCAGCAGGTGAGGGTCTCAGGCAGCAGTCCCTGGAGGCAGCAGCAGGTGAGGGTCTCAGGCAGCAGTCCCTGGAGGCAGCAGCAGGTGAGGGTCTCAGGCAGCAGGCTCTGTGAACAGTGGAAATTCTGGGCACTCTCCCACACATATATAGCCCCCTGGTGTCGTTCCAGTAGTCCTGGGCTGCTGCAATTGGTCTACCAGGTCACCCTTTTACAAATGCATCCAATGACTGGCACCGCAGTGGTGTAGCACGCCTACCGCTATTTTCAAAATTGCATCGAGCTTCTGCGATTGCGGAGCCCATTGACTGTAATGGCATGGACCATGGCGGTGACACACCGCAGGGGCCAGGCGGGTGCTACCGCGGTATTGCATCTTATGATTGCATCCAAAGACCGGCACCACGGTGGTGTAGCACGCCTACCGCTATTTTCAAAATTGCATCGAGCTTCCGCGATCGCGGAGCCCATTGGCTGTAATGGCATGGACCATGGCGGGGACACACCGCTGGTGCCAGGCGGTAGTTTCCGCAATTTGGGTGCCATAGACACACATGAAGCACAGCCATTTGGGTGGCAGAGCATGCCAACCGCCATTTGGCCATGTCTCTGGGGCTATCAGTACCGCGCCTGTGCATTGGGGTGTGTTGCACACACACCGCTGGTGCCAGGCGGTACTTTCCGCAATTTGGGTGCCATATACACACATGAGGCACCGCCATTTGGGTTACGGAGCATGCCAACCGCCATTTGGCCATGTCTCTGGGGCTATCAGTACTGCACCTGTGCATTGGGGTGTGTTGCACACACACCGCTGGTGCCAGGCAGTAGTGTCCGCAATTTGGGTGCCATATACACACATGAGGCACCGCCATTTGGGTTACGGAGCATGCCAACCGCCATTTGGCCATGTCTCTGGGGCTATCAGTACCGCACCTGTGCATTGGGGTGTGTTGCACACACACCGCTGGTGCCAGGCGGTACTTTCCACAATTTGGGTGCCATAGACACACATGAGGCACTGCCATTTGGGTGGCGGAGCATGCCAACCTCCATTTGGGCATCACTTGTCTCTCAGTACCGCACCTACAGTACACTACACTACACTACACTACAGGACAGTGTTGGTATGGACAATACAATGTGCACACATATCAATGTGTTGATGTGCATTGTCAATCACAGCATTTGTTTCCACAATTGATGATGTTTGTTTTAGCATGTCCTCTCATGTTAGATCATGCACACACTCGTCATTGATGCTCAGACTGTGGTCATTGTGTTGTTGAGGTGTGCCAGGTTCAATTGACGCCTGAATGTGTGTCATGTACAGCAGCTAGGTAGGATACCGTGTGGTTGCCTTGTCACACATGTGCAGGATGACAGACTCCCAGGCGTGCCCATGGGGAATGTGGCCATATCCCAATGTCCATTCACCTTGACCGAGGTGTTGTTTGGGGGACTTGCTGTGTTTAATCTGACAAGTGTGTGATTTGTGTAGTTGTAGGGGTCCCTATATGTCAGCTGGTCTGTGACTCTATTCATATGACATTCTTTGTTGCCGTTGTGTCAGCCATGATGTGAGATGCTGTGCACATCCCATGATGTATTGCATAACAATGTGTCCACTCTCATCTCAACTAGGAGGAGACCAAATCTGCATCGTCACTTGACAGTGCTGGCAGACATGGAGGATGAGGCGATCATCCGGAAATGCCGTCTGGATAGAGCCACCCTCAAGACCCTTTGTGATTTGTTGGAGCCCCACCTGCAGCCTCGCCAAACATGTCCAACAGCTTTCACCCCATCGTATAAGGTGATGGCGGCACTGCATTTTTTTGCGACTGGATCATTCCAGAACACGGTGGCCGAGGCAGGTGGGATGTCACAACCCATGTTCAGCATGGTGCTGCGGGATGTTCTGTCCGCCATGATGATCTACAAGGACAGATACATCCATTTCCCCAGGGGGCAGAATTGGCAGCTGTAAAGGGAGATTTCTATCCCCTTGGACACATCCCCCATGTAGTTGGTGCCATTGATTGCACCCATGTTGGGCTAGTGCCACCACAGGTCCGTGAGCACATCTACAGGAATCGTAAACATTACCACTCCATAAATGTCCAAGTGGTATGCCTGGCAGATATGATCATCTCCCACGTGTGTGCAAAATTTCCAGGCTCGGCCCATGACTCATACATCCTGCATAGCAGCATTGTACCCCAGCTGATGGCCAATCTGCTTCCTGAGCGTGCATGGATTGTGGGTGAGTATGCCTAGTCATTTGGCGTGCTGTGTGTGTGACCTGCATCTGCAACATTGCAATGTTTCTTTGTGTGTCACACATAGGTGACTCTGCATATCCCAACCGTCCTTGGTTGCTGAGCCCACTGCGGAACCCCAGGACACCAGCTGATGTCCGCTACAATGATGCCCATCGGAGGACACGTCGTGTGGTGGAGCGTACCTTTGGACTGCTGAAGTCACGTTTCCGCTTCCTGGACAAGACCGGAGGGGCACTGATGTACTTGCCCAGGAAGGTGTGTCAGATTGTAGTGGCATGCTGCATGCTCCACAACCTAGCCATTCGCAAGGAGATTCCCCTGCTCCTGGATGCTGATGAGCAGCCAAGGCCCCCGCCTGCAAACCAACCCGTGTCCAGTGATGATGACAGTGGAGAGGAGGAAGGTGTTGACCTGCATCAACAGCTCATCACCCGCTACTTCACTTGAAGGTGGGTGACAATGTACAACGTACCCATTGTCTGATGATGTTGCTGTTGTTGTGAGGGTGTAAGTGAGATTTGTGACAGCAGCCAGTTGTAGACCATGGGGCCGATTCCGATTCCGGCCGGAAATCTCTCCGACCGAGCCGGACCCGGAGAGAATTCCGACCGAATCGGACCCTAGCAGTCCGACCGGACGAGTACGATGCATTCGCATGCTATCGGACTCGATTCGGTCGGACTCCCATTGAATTCAATGGGAGCCGGTCGTACAACGCGTACGCGGGCTCCCATTGACTCAATGGGTGCGAGGCGAACAAGGGCGCCCCCTACAGTGGGTACGCGTCCATGCGCATCGCAGCGTACATGCACAGGTAGGGGGGACCCATGGGTCCCCCCTGTGTGCGACTCGCGCGCCCACGCGTACAGGGGGGTCCGACGCAGACCCCCAAAGTCCGGCTCCGACAGCTTTTTCGAGCCGGACGGCGCGAGTCGGTCGGACTGCTCGCGGCGCGCATCGTACTTACCCGGCCGGGAAACGTCTCCATAGCGCGGTGCGAGTCGTGTCCATGCGAGTCGGTCGGAGCGTGTTGAAGCCGCGTACGAGTCGGTCGGCGATTTCGCGGGTGCTTGCATCGTACTCGCTCGGCCGGACCCGCATACTATTCGGTCGGGAAACAGGGCTCCGAATCGGATCCGGTAAATCCGAATCCGATTCGGAGCACTACCGGCCGAGATCGGAATCGGCCCCTCAGTGTTTGCTGTCAATGTTGATGAGACAGTTAATTTCTGAACATCTACAGGATGTGTATGTTGGCACTTGTTGCCCATTGTTATGTGTGCATGTGGGTTGTTCTTGTTGTGAAGTGTTGTGTGATGTCTGTGATGCCACACCCAGACTAGTGAATGTTGTTCTGTTGTTTTTTCCTAGGTGCCTTTGACCTCTCCTTGCCTACATACACTCCGTCCCCTGGTACATTGTATTCCTGTTGAAAATTGTACATCCTGGAATAAAGACGGTGCAGGTACAACAACGTGTGTGTAAGGATTTGTTTATTTACAAAGGTGACATGTGAGGGGGTACATTGACAGTGAGGTGATTAGTGGAGCAGTGAGTTGACATTCATGGTAAATGAGATAATCGAGTGGTCACCACATAGGTGTGGTGACCCAGTCCAACAGACAGATGCCATTCACAAGGCAGTGTGGGGAAGGACAGTCCAAAAAGTCAATGCAGTGGTGCAGAGGGTTGCCATCATGGCTGGCTGCGTGACTGGCGTTTGGCATGTGCTTTGCCAACAGATACTCCCAGGGTTTTCTTCGGACGGCCCCTTTTCCGTTTGGCAAGGGGGGGCCTCTGCTATAGGGCCAGTGGGGTCTGAGGACTCACCACTCTCTGTGGCCGCAGGGGAGGAGGGTGAACTGTCATCCTGCGGACCACCAGTGGGAGGGGGAGGTGTTGTTTGTGGCGCAGGCCTGTGCCTCAGTACCACCACTAGTTGGCCCAAGAGGTCCACAATTTGTCCCATGCGGGTGTCCATGGACCTCATCAGCAGGAGGAGCTCACGTGAATCTTGTTCGGACCGGGCCGTTTGTCCCTGGGCCCGTTCATATGCCCCAAGGACTCTGTGGATGTGGTCCAGGGATTCGGTCCCAGGCTGTGTTCATGTGTGGGTGACCCTGCCCCTCCCACCTGCTCTGCTGCCACGAACCGGTTGCCTCTCCACTGTCGGACCACACATCCTCTCCCTGCCCTCCTCAGTTGCTGGGGTGGGGTGGTCATCCTGTGGGACAGGGAGGGAGTTGCAGGCAGCACTGGTGGTTGTGGTTGTGGTGGTGGTGGAGGACGCACCGGACGTAACAGCAGGGGCCTGCAGATTGGTTGTTGTAGCTGCAGGTGTGGTGGGGGGGACGATGGGGTCCTGGGACCTGTTGCGCCCTGGAACACCAGATGGCACGGCCTCAGTCTCCTCGTCCGAAGATTCCTGGAAGTCAACATCCGAGAGTCGATGTTACGGGGGGGGTAGACTGGCCCTGCAGGTAGCTGGTGTCGTCCTCTGCAGTCAATTCTTGGTCACCTGTGGATCAGATGGGAAATGGTCATTGGGGTGCACCACGTAAGATTTGTGTTAGCTGTGTGTCATTCACTGTTAGTACACTACACAGTTGACTGATCATCACATTCTTTCCTATGTGCACTACTGTGCCTCCTGACATGCTGCGGTGGTACATGCATTTCTTGGCCATGGTGTGAGGTGTCAATATGTACCATGCGCCACGTGCATGATTTGTGATTACAGGGACATGTTGACATCTAGGGCCTTGCGCTAAATATGATTTTTGTGCGGACTGTATGTGGATTTTCATGACCTGTCAGCCGTCACATCTGGGCATGTCCTGGCCATTGTCATCTCCTGCATACCTTTGTCTTGTCATGTGCATATCTGGATTGGTACCACATAACATGCTTTCTTACTGTTCATATGGTCGTTGTTACTCTGGCCCCATGGCACTGAACCTGTCATTCATTGCTGTGCATGATTGTTCCCAGTCTTTCCTCTACATGTGCATTGGTGTGTCACACTTTGGTTGCTGTGACAGTTTCCTTTGCTTAGCTGTGTGCACACTGTGCGTGGCAATATGATCGGTGGGCATATTTGTACATTGAGAGGACTGGTGTTGTCATATGGCACCATTCTTTTTGTGTCAAATGGCTAGGTGCACGTACTGCCTACTTGCCTGTTGTGTGTTAGCATTTGTGTTTGTTTTGTGACACATCTGTGTGTGCGTGGTGGAGGCTTGCATCCTGCTCAGTGGTGGCACAAGACAGAATAATATGTCTGGCTAGCTGTTTGTTTATTTGGAGTGATCCATTATATGCCACATGCATCTGGGTGGGGTGGGGGAGTGCCCCATCCTGCTGAGGTGTGGGGCAGGGGGCATGGTGGGAGTAGTAGTACAGGCCTCCCTCCCACATACAGCCCTCCATGACAAGATGGCTACTTACCTGTAAGTTTGTTTGTTGGGGATGTAATGGCTGACACATGCTTCTGGGTGAGGTGGGGGAGTGCCCCATCCTGCTGAGGTGTGGGACAGGGGGCATGGTGGGAGTAGTAGTACAGGCCTCCCTCCCACATACAGCCCTCCATGACAAGATGGCTACCAACCTGTAAGTTTGTTTGTTGGGGATGTAATGGCTGACACATGCTTCTGGGTGGGGGAGTGCTCCATCCTGCTGAGGTGTGGGACAGGGGGCATGGTGGGAGTAGTAGTACAGGCCTCCCTCCCACATACAGCCCTCCATGACAAGATGGCTACCTACCTGTAAGTTTGTTTGTTGGGGATGTAATGGCTGACACATGCTTCTGGGTGGGGTGGGGAGTGCCCCATCCTGCTGAGGTGTGGGACAGGGGGCATGGTGGGAGTAGTAGTACAGGCCTCCCTCCCACATACAGCCCTCCATGGCAAGATAGCTACCTACCTGTAAGTTTGTTTGTTGGGGATGTAATGGCTGACACATGCTTCTGGGTGGGGTGGGGGAGTGCCCCATCCTGCTGAGGTGTGGGACAGGGGGCATGGTGGGAGTAGTAGTACAGGCCTCCCTCCCACATACAGCCCTCCATGGCAAGATGGCTACCTACCTGTAAGTTTGTTTGTTGGGGATGTAATGGCTGACACATGCTTCTGGGTGGGGTGGGGGAGTGCCCCATCCTGCTGAGGTGTGGGACAGGGGGCATGGTGGGAGTAGTAGTACAGGCCTCCCTCCCACATACAGCCCTCCATGGCAAGATGGCTACCTACCTGTAAGTTAGTTTGTTGGGGATGTAATGGTGACCCATGCTTCTGGGTGGGGGAGTGCTCCATCCTGCTGAGGTGTGGGACAAGGGGGCATGGTGGGAGTTGCAGTGCAGGCTGCCCATCGTAATGTTGCTAGGTACATTGGTGGTGTTTGGGAGGGGGTGGATGTTGGATCTGTGAGACAAGTTTTAGTGAGTGTGTGGTGCAGATGAATGGAATTGTTCCTAGGAGGTGTATCTTTGTAGTTGTGCAAGGCAGTACATAGCAGTGTGGTGGTAGTCATTTGTTTGTACTTACCAGCCTCCACTCCCCGGGTACTCCTGTGAGACTCTCTGGATGCAGTATGGCAAGCACCTTCTCCTCCCATGGGGTGAATGGTTTTGGTGGTATGGGAGTGCCACCGCCAGTCCTGTCAGCCAGCTCACGGTTCTTGGTCCTCCTCTCTTTGACAACCCTCTTCAAGTCATGCCACCGCTTCATGATTTCCTTTCTGGATCTTGGGATGGTCCCTACTGCATTGTCCTTCTGGACTATCCTTGCCCACATTTGAGTCCTTGTGGCTAATGGTGTCTGTTGGACCAGGCTACCAAACAGTTGTGGTTCCACTCTGACTATCTCATCTACCATTACCTTCAACTCACTCTCTGTTATGTGTTGACATGGTGTGTGATGTGCAGAGGTGTTGTAGGTGCAGGGGTGTAAGTGGTGGTGGTGGTGGTGATGTGTATGGTGTGTGATGTGCAAAGGGGTTAGGGGTGCAGGTGTGGAAGTGGTGGTGGTGCTGTGTGTGGTGTGAGTGGTGATGGGGTGTAGCTTTGCCTATCCTTTGTTCTTAGGGGTTGGGCCCTTCAGTTGTGGGTTAGTGCAGAGGATTGTGGTCAAGGAAGGGGCTGGTTTTATGCTCTGCTATGTGGGTGTGTCCACATGTGGGAGTGCTCTCAGGTGTGTTGTGTGGGTTGTCCTTGTAAATTTTTTGTGTGCAATGTTGTGTCATTGGGGTGTGTTTTCTGTTTTTGGGTGGCATGGCTACTTTGGTGTGGGCACTGTGTGGCCTTATTGTGGGATTTTTGATTCATCTGCCAAAATTGTCACGGAGCGTCCACAGCGGTGGCTTTGCTGCAGCTCTTCCGCATGCTCTCCCATTCATCACTGTTAGCGATCGCGGCGGTTGGAAAAAGCGGAACGTGCCGCGGGACCAGCGGGGATATCCTAATTTGCTGTGCGGTGTCTCCGCTATCCTTGCGGCGGGTTGGTGTTTTTCCGCAGTGGATCCGTCTGCCGCGGACGTGTTTTGGCCATCTCCGCACGCTACGGGCGGTTTTTGTTCCCCCCGTACCGCCGCGGTCGGTGTTTTTTGGCGGTTGATCATAATTTGGCCGCCGGTTTCTCCACGGTGCCGGTGGGCGGTTGTTTTCCGCTTCCATGGCGGTCGGGGTGATTTTCCGACCGCCATCCTAATGAGCCCCTAAGTATTTGGTGTCTTTAAAAAGTTGTTGTTATAAAAATTGATCAAATTTTGCAAAAACTGAAGTTCCCTCTTACAGCAATGGCTTGAAAATCCCATCTAGGTGTTTCCGAGGCCTGAGCTTTAACTTTAAATTGCAAATTGATAGACCCCCAGAGGCACGCCTTTACATGGACATTGTTAGTCACTATAGGTCAGATTTCCAGAGACTCAGGTTTTTGAAAATATATGTCATACTCTCTTATGAATAATTGGCAAGTACATCTTAGTACGAAGTATCGCTACATTCCAGTTCATGGTCCCGATGGTAGTCAGATGCCTAGTAAAAGTAGTCTTCGACATTACACTTTCAGGTGTACTGACAGTTTGCTCAGTGTCTAACTCCTGGGTAATGGCCTCCCTACAGAGGAGTCAATCAGAAGATATCAATTCATCTAGGACAGCAAATCTGTTCCTATCCTCCAGAGGGAATAGAGGGCCTTGTGGAGAAAGAGGCATTGGTGGCTTATAGAAAAAACCCAGAAGTAAAATGGCGACCTCAGTGAGGTCAAGCGCCCGGCTTTCCTGATGTTGCAGTAAATTATTCGCAATTGTGGGATTTTTTAAACTAACAACTAAACTGTCACCAGCAATGCTTCTTTGAGAGGCGCCTAGCAAGCCCACCCTTCGTACCATTGGGATTTTATTACAATCCGCCAGGTTAAACCTCCTGTGTCTACATAACCAGTGGACTACTTTATTTTGCAGCTGGATTCAAGACTCAGTTTAGTTCTGTCGTAGGGGCGATACCCTCGCTAACACCACCACATATGGACTAGAGGAGGGTGGCAAATTCATAACCGTCTGATTAGGGAGAAATGGGTCTCCTTGTTTGTGATCTGATATTGGATTCTGGAGTGGCTAATTGCCAACTTGGTGATGGCTGTCTATTAAAATCCTTTGATTGGTATCTTCTAAGGGTATGTTAGCCTTAGCCTCAGAGGTTGAGTCAGAAGAAGGGTCGTTAGTTATGCCCACAATAATAATTTTAGTCCCGCAGTATTCAGATACGGGCATCTGTGCTGGCAGATTAATTGCATTCAAATTACATCATGCACAGGTGCTCAAAGCTGGGAGAAAATGATTCTCTTTGGATTGAGCAATTTACAGTTTATCAAGGTGGGACTCAATGCGGCTTAATCGTTCCGAGAGTGGATGAAGCTGCGCTTGTAAGATCTCTGAAAATTTGCTGCAATATTGCTCAAATGGTGAGGCATCAGGACTTCTAAAACCTCCTCCAGAAGCTGGTAGAAGGGATGGCTGAAATATACATTTTTTCTGCTTAGTTGCGGTCTCGCCAGGTGACTGAGCTGCTTCTGAACTCAGAGAAACAAATAAACTATTGGTAATACTAAGTAAGCTATCAGTATTATTCTCACCGTTTTCTGCTGTCATCTGCTCCTCACCAATGCCATTGCCAGCACCAACACCAGCAATGGGTACATTATCAGTACTTGTTTCTCCCCCAAGCACTTGATCCTTGATCAAGTGATAGTTGTCGTTCGGTCATGGGATAGAATAGAATAGAATCCCCACCTGTCTTTCCCCTCCCTCTCTACCCCTTAATCAGGAAGATGTCAACCAACATAAGACCCCACCAGAACTCCCCATTAAGCCCAAACCCCCTACTTCTCACCACCCTTAAACCCCATGGCCCCCACTCCTTCTCCATCACCTACCCACCCAACCTCTCAGCTAACGCCGCCAAAATCTTTAAACACAGACTACTCAAGCAACACCCTGAAACACTCATAGCTGACCTCTACCATAACTCCTCCAAAGGTAAGACAAAAACAGATCTCATCTTCTACACCACCCACCAGGCCAAATGGAGAAATAACCTAGCTAACCACCTGCGAGTTACCAAAACCACCAACACCCCCCACGGCCAAATACTGATTATCTCCAAGTCCTCTCCCTTCAGAATCAACTCCACCATAACAGTATACAGAAATGGCAAAGTCATGGTCCAAGCCAACGACTTCAACCTGCACCAATTTGAATTCACCTTCCCCACGCTGCGAAACTCCATCTCTACCCGGTCCAACTACCCCACCCCTTCCCAACATACACCCCAGAACCCGACCCAAGAAAGAACGGCCATGAAACCTGACTCAAGCCCTCAACTACTGAACTCTTCATACTTACACCCCACCCCCATGCCAGATCCCTCTCTACCCTCCACCCCCATCCCCCCAACCACACCTCCCACCTTGAGACATCGCCACCTGTCCCACCCCCTCACCCCACCCAATGCATCTACCCCAATCTCCCTACCCGCGTCAAATCGAACACCCGCCTAACCAACGCCCAACCCTCAGACAAAACAACACCAATACACTTGAAATGAACCCTCCACAATCCCCCCACCACCGCCCATCAGAAGACGCTTGTCTCTCCATTTACCCTAATCCTACCAACCCTCGACCCTCCTGTCCCAACCCACACCCGACTCTGCCCCTCAACCCCTCCCCCTAATCCTACCATCCCTTGACCCTCCCGTCCCAACCTACACCCTCAGCCGAATCTGCCCCCAACCCCTCCCCTCCCCCTAATCCTACCTTCCCTCGACCCTCCTGTCCCAACCCACACACTCAGCCGAATCTGCCCCCCAATCCCTCCCCTCCCCCTAATCCTACCATCCCTCGACCCTCCTGTCCCACCCTACACCCTCAGCCGAATCTGCCCCCCAACCCAACCCCTCCCCTCCCCCTAACCCTACCATCACTCGACCCTCCTGTCCCAACCTACACCCTCAGTCGGATCTGCCCCCCAACCCCTCCCCTCCCCCTACCCCTAACCTAGAGTCTATGGCAGAACTAACTGAACGCCTCACACGTATAGAAAAACAACTCAACACCCTCTTACCAATGACCCCTACGCATCTCATAACCATAACTGAAAACCTATCCCTTCTCCATAGCCAAATCAACACAATCATGCAGGACATAAACAAAATCCTTCTCAACACCAAAGCCCCCCCCTTCCCCGCCCAATACTCAATACTCCCCTCCCCCATAAACATCAGTGAGCCACCTCAACTGCCCAATCACCAGACGACCAGCTGGCGCTCCACCCCTAGCAGCATCCAATCTCTCAGACCAAGAAGAGCGAATCCTGAGATGTCTCTGAGAGAGGCAACGACTCTCGCTAAAACCTACGACCCCCAGAACAACCCAAACCCCCCCTCCTACATACAGGTAATCACCGGAATAGGTAGAGCCAACAACCAACCTAGATCTACAAGACTTCCCTCCCAACGCACAACCATTCCCCAAGCTCCCCCCTCCTCCCAAAACCATTCCAAAAGCGGCAAGGTAAACTGCATGCTTATAAACTGCAGATCCGCAGTCAAACACGCAATAGAGCTGGCTGATGCCATACTGAATCACGACATTGACATCGCGTTCCTCACCGAAACCTGGTTCAATGAAAAATCCTATCCTTGACCTTCTAGTCCCCCCTGGTTTCTCCATCATTAAAAAAGACAGAATAGACCAACGCGGTGGCGGCATTGCCATCATCCATAAGAACAACATCAATATAGTTTAAATCAAAACCCACTCCTTCTCTACCTTCGAATACCTCAACACCAACATAACACGTCAAAACAACAAAGTAACAAAATGCCATCTCATCTACCACCCCCCAGGAAATTCTCCTGCATTCGGAGATCAAATATCAGACCTACTTACACATTGCTCCCTAGCCAACACCGACAGCATCATCCTGGGAGAATTCAACCTCCCCTGGAATAACGAAAAGGACACTGTTATACACTCACTAAATGAACTCCTTCTCACTATTGAGCTCACCCAACACTGCAAGGGTCAAACCCACAACAAAGGCTCTACCCTAGATGCAATCATAGCCAAAAATGAAACAATAACCATCAATAACATCCTCCCAATCGACTGGTCAGACCACCACATCATTATATTCAACATCAATCAAACCGCAGTTCCACAAGTCAAAACACAAATTACCCATCAAAGGAGCAGAAACCTCAATGCCATCCCCCTCACTGTCCTCGAAGAAACCATAACATCACTTATCCCACCCTCCACAGACAACCTCAACACGGTCGAGCTCACTACACTGTACAACAGGACAATGACAACTGCTCTTGACCAACTAGCCCCCTGAAACTGAAAAGAGTCAGAGACATCCCCTCCAGAGCCTGGTTCAACAAAGACCTCAACTCCGAAAGAAGAAAAGTAAGAGCCGCTGAGAGACTCTGGAGAGGAAACCCATCCACAACCAACCTCTTCCAGCTCAGAAAAGAACGCAGCAATTACAAAAAACACATAATCAAGGAAAAAGCCTCCTTCTTCCGGAGTGCACTAGACAAAGCCAAAAACCGCCCCAAAGAACTTTTCAACATCATCCAGAAACAGACCTCCAAGCCCACCAAAGAAAACCCCCCTGCCTCCAAACTTCAGTGCAACAACCTGGCCAAATTCTTCAATGACAAAATCACCAATATTGAGCTCTCCCTAGACCAGCACCCTCAATCGCAACACAGCAAATCCTCACCCATAACGAAACCTAACCCAACCCCAGGTCACGACATGCTCCCCGAAGCTGAGGCCCCTCTTCTGTCAACCACTAGAAGAAGCCTACACCCTAGACCCCCATCTTCCCCCAAGTGTTGGAAGGACTTCAAACCTCTCTCCGAAGAGGACATTTCCAATGTGATTACCAACTCCAAACCCTCCAACCACTACGCAGACCCTCTACCCTCCACCCTGGCTAAGAACCTCAACCTCACCCTAACCCCACTCTGGACAAAGATCATCAACAGCTCCCTAAACAACAGGCTGATGCCTGACTGCCTCAAACACGGCCAAGTCACCCCCCTTCTAAAAAAAACAGATGCTGACCCGAATGACCTCAAAAACTTCAGGCCCATCACCAACCTTCCTTTCCTAGCTAAAATCCTGGAGAAATGTGTTCTCGCCCAACGGAACCAACACCTGGAATCTAACAACCTACTTGACTCACACCAATCCGGGTTCAGGAAGGGATGCAGCGCAGAAACGGCTATACTGAGCATAACCGATGGCATTCACAACTCCCTTGACTCTAACAGATGCTGCCTACTTGTCCTCCTCGACCTATCAGCTGCTTTTGACACTGTAGATCACAAGCTACTCTTAGACGCCGTACAAAAGCGTAACGGAGCAGATGGCAATGTCTTAAAATGGTTCTCCTCATTTCTACATAACCGATCTCAATTCATAAAAATCAAAAACTCGATGTCCGACATCTCCCCCTCAACTCGAGGTGTCCCCTGCCCAGGCCCAAATATGTATGGGGTAACAAAAGGCTAGTGTGAAGTTCTTTGTGAGTACAGGAGGCAGCCCCTATTGTAGTGCCAATATACTGGGTGACAACTACGACCCCATCCATCCTGTCAGTATGGCCCACTTGCCAACACTCAGCCCCCCCTTGTGACACTGTCTGTGGGGAATCCACAAAGGTCAGCTGCTAACTAAACATAGTCATGTGACCCAGGACACAGGCTGCATGCACCAAATGGTTAAAAGAAGAAAATACTAACTTCCTGAAAGTGGCATTTTGAGATTTGTGACTTACAATTTGAGTTTCCCATTAAAGAGGATTTCAAATTGAAATTCTCTAGAGCCCAAATATAACATTTCTGCATTTTCTCAAGCAAATGTCATCACTTATTAAATGTAATATGGTAACCCAATATTATCCTATGGGAGAGATAGGTCTTGTAGTAGTAAGAAAAATGAATGTAAGAGCTTTTCACTACCAGGACATGTAAAACTTAAAATTAAATGTCAAACTTTTTAACCCCTTGACCGCGATCGGAATTCCGCTCGTGCGCTGGACATTCCGATCGCGGGTGTGGTCGTGACGAGCTCAGCTCGTCATGCGCACAGCGCTACCGCGCAGCATGACGATCTGAGCTCGTCACGCGCATCGAAGGGGTTAAATACACTGCACCCTGCCCTATGGGCTATTTAGGGCCTAAATTAAGGATGATTTATATGTATTAAAAAGGGAGATTTGGCCTGGCAAAATGTTTAGTTTGCTAGGTCGTAGTGGCAATTTGAAACTGCACACATGCTGCAGTGGCAAGCCTGAGACATGTTTTAAAGGATTATGTAAGTGGTGGCACAATAAGTACTGCAGGCCCACTGCAGTATTTAATTTACAGGCCCTGTACTCGACTACGGACTTATAAGTAATTGTAAATGTGCCACTTGGGTCTAATTCAATTCTACCAAAGATGTCTGGGTAGATAAAAGCCTAGTGTGAAGTTTGTTGTCAGTACAGGAGGCAGCCCCTACTGTAGTGCAAGTATACTAGGTGACAACTCCACCCCCACCCATCCAGTCAGGATGGCCCACGCCACCAGCCAACACTCAGTTCCCCCTTGTGACACTGTCTGCGAGGAATACACAAAGGCCACCTGCCAACCAAACCTAGTCATGTGACCCAGGACACAGGGTGCAGGCACCAAATGTTTAGGAGAAGAAAATACTAATTCCCTAAAAGTGGCATTTTCAGAATTGTGACTTAAAATTTGACTTTACCATTAATGAGGATTTTAAATTGGAATTGTTTAGAGCCCAAATATGATACTTTTACCTGACATCAAGGAAAGGTTGTCACTTATTAAATGTAATAAGGCAACCCAATATTATCCTAAGGGAGAGGTAGTCCTTGCAGTAGATAAAAAACGAATTTAACAGTTTTTCAGTACCAGGGCATGTCAAACTGAAACTTACATGTCAAACTTTTTAAATACACTGCACCCTGCCCTATGGGCTATTTAGGGCCTACTTTAGGTATGATTTATATGTATTAAAAAGAAAGGTTTAGGCCTGGCAAATGTTTAGGTTGCCAGGTCGTAGTGGCAATTTGAAACTGCACACAGGCTGCAGTGGCAAGCCTGAGACATATTTTAAAGGATTATGTAAGCAGTGGCACAATAAGTGCTTCAGGCCCACTAGGAGTATTTAATTTACAGGCCCTGTACTCCACTAGAGACTTATAAGTGATTGTAAATATGCCACTTGAGTATAAGCCAATTCTACCAGGTTTAAAAGCACTGGTCAAAGTGCAAAAAGTCCTACAAGCCAACAAAAACCGGTTCAGAAAAATGGAGATGTAAAGGCAAAAAGTTTAAGTGTGTCCCGGTAGAGAGGTCCAAGTCCAAAACATAGCACTCCACAGTGGTTGCAAATGAATTGTTCATATGTTATATCTACTACAGTTACTGATTTCAGCAGATAGTTTTAAGTTCTGTGCAACAACAGTTGCAAACCTCAGCTGTCACTGAATGATGCCCGGACTGCATGAATGAGAAGTGTGTGGAAACTTGACAAGCATGCCATTGCTTTGTTTTGTGAACTAAGCAATGAGTTAGTATGCATTATATTTTACTGGGAGAAGAGAATACTGAGTTGGATTGTGTTCTCAATTTGAATGTTTACTGTTTTGGTTTAAAAAAGAAATCATAATACTTTTCCATCATCCATCTGTACAGGAAGTGATATCACTGCATTTACCATCATCCATCTGCACATGAAGTGACATAATTGGATTTTACATTATCTATCTGCACAAGAAGTGACATCACTGGTTTCTTGCTAAAATGTCTTTGTAATAAAAAGCAAAGCAAGAGGACTTCATTTCCCATCACACATCTGCACCAGAAGCAACATCACTGGATTTTACATCATCTATCTGCACAGAAAGTGACATTACTCTCTGGCTTCTCCCCATTTAGCTCTACAAACAGGCAGAATTATCGTCTTGTCAGAGGCAGAAAGGACCTTGAGTCAGAACTCCTGTTCCACTGAAACTTACAAGGTAAGATAAAACCACGTGCCTCACATAGGACTCCATACTGCCAATCCCTACAATCACACCAAGATTTAGACAACCCAGATACTCACATAGCCTTCACACAACACATAGACCCAACATTGTACACATCCCACTAACCACAACACGCCCTCGAACTACAGACCACACACTCCAACTTATGCTCATCAATGCTCAGACTGCAGTACTTCAAGCACCAGACAATGCAGACTTCATCACCTATCACAAGTTTGACGTCCTCTTCATCACCGAAACATGGCTCAAGCACACATCTCCGCCCATACTAGCCATCCTTTATCCCTCAGGCTACAGCATTCATTGTGTGAAGGCCTCACTGTCATCCATAAGTTCTCCTGTCCTGCACCCTAGGCAAACAAGTTACACTCAACTTCATGGAGCTGCTGTCATGCCATTACCCACTCTCTGCAACTGAGACATCCACCTTCCATCTCATCTACAGGCCTCCTGGACAGAACAAGGACTTCATTGATGAATTAGCAGATCTCATCACCACCTCGTCTATCTGAAATGCACACACAACCCTCTTGGGTGACTTCAACCTCCCAGACAAAAAAAACACAAAAAAACAAGAGAAACCTCTTCAACCTCATCCATACATTCAATGTGGTACAACATGTCACACACCCAACACTGCTAAATGTGTAAGGGCGGGGGGGTGCTGGTGATGCCGCAGGTAAGAGTGGGAGGAGACCACTGCCCCCAAATTTGCCCCACAGCTTGCTATGCCACTGATCCACAATATGTGGTTTGAACAATGCAATAAATGAGTTGCTGTTCTGAGTGTCTCTCAATATTGAAATAAAAAAATAACCATATTAAATAAAGTTTGTGTCATTAGGCCAAGAAATGTAGACAATTAAATTTACTTTATATAGGTGATAGGTGTACTGTTTAAATCATAACCTCTGTAACAAAGGCGTTATTCTACTTATTAAAATGTGAACGCTGAAGCCAAGCTTGAGTAAAAGGCGATTGATGTGTTTTACAGTACACAAGAAGTATAAATCGTGAACATCATCTTGAGCGAATTTTCTTTTTAACAAGAGTTTGTTTAATTTTTTTCAGTCATTTTTTCAGTCTTTTCAACCCTCCCCCTTTCTTTCCGTGGTACAAAAATCTATATGAAATATGGGCAAGGGGAAAAGTTGTGTAATCCTGACCAGGCGCCCCCGGCAAATAGCAGAAAGGCTCCCTTAGTCGCGCCATAGGCAGGAGCCAAAGCAGCGAACCCCTCGTCTGTTTCGCCGGAAAAGGTTTGCCAGTTCAGTGACGTCATCTGGGGGCACCCAGAGAGGCAACATATAAGGATCGTAAGTCAAGGTCTCGGCCTCTTTTTCTCTTCACCGCGCACCAGTTAACATACCTCATCAACCACCCACTCCTGGAGCACGGAAGAATTGGCGGAATTTCATGAGGCCGAAAAAGGGGGCTACCCAAAATGTGGACTGCTTTACTGAACTTACACCTTGGAGGGGTGTTATTTTGTGCAGGCACTGGGCAGGCAGGAGAGGGGACTGACCCGCTAGTGGTCCTGAACTTTCTGCCCTACCCAGGGATGCCTGCAGTTGAACATTTTGGGGGGTTTTGCCAGGTGACAGGTACTACCCCGGCAGGGACCGAGCGCTTGGCGGTGCCCTGGTGTATGTGGAAAGGTGCCCATCCCTCCGAGTGATGGAGGGTAAGTTGCCACTAAGTTATGCCCCGGATGCCCTTGGTTGGGGGCGTGGGTGATGGATATGGAAAAGGGGCCTGCTGTCACTTTTGTATTCTGAAGTGTTCTCAACTGTTTTATTGCTTGCGCAAACTTTGTGCTGTTTTTGCTGATCTTATGTCCTGTATTCTCATAACAGTAATGTCTCGGACCAATCTTGTATCCTGTATTCTCATAACAATAATGTTTGCTTAACTTTAGTTATTATTACTCACTGATGCGATGTGACTATATGAATAAAAGGCTATGCACTTGGTTAAACCACTCTAATGGTAGTTGTCTATCTCCTTGGGAGTCATTTCAGTGTAGGGGGCAGCGAGTTGCACGCCAGAGTGCACTATTAAATGGAAACACTTAAATTGAACCTGAAAAGCCATTTGCTTAATTATTTTGTACCAGTGACACCGTAATTTTCTACTTTATATATCTAATATCGATGGTAAAGCCAGCGAACCTATTTGCGCAAGCACACTGTTAATAAAAATAAAAATAAAGTATTTTGAAGCTTCAGCATAATAAGAAGGTAATGGCCAGGACCTACCTGCCGTAGCGGGCATCGGGTGTTCCCCTAGGAGGATGGAAAGATGGGGAATGGTTTTGCAGAGGTGGGGGCCGGTTTTGTTACTGGGGGCAGGTTTTACAGCAGAGCTGCAATATCGGCCCCCAGTACCAAAAGCAGCAGAGTCCTTCACACTTGCACTTGCTGAGGCTGGTCCGACAAAATTGCCAGGGCTGCTTTGGGTTCCCAGTCCTCCCTTGGTAATGGCAATTGTTGTACACTCACTACCTTTATTTTTTCTCTCTTGCTCTCATTCACTGTTCAGAGCAGTAGTTTTTGAAAATACGGTAAAGTTCATTCATCTCCTGCAAAAGAAGGTAAAGTGCAGTTTTCGCTCTGCTGAGCTATTTCATGGCACTGTGCTGGTAGGATCCACAAGAAAGTGCCTCGCAGTTGCACAATTCTAACTCTTCTGAAAATACTGTGAATAATTTAAGTATGAAAAGCCCTAAAATTAATAATAATGGATAGTAAGATCTATAAGATCTATAATTCTGGCAGAGAGTTTTATAATGGAATGTGTGCAGTACTGTCACATTGTACCAATTTTGTGCTTCCAGATTGGCATCATGGTGGAACTGCTTTCTCCATGTGCAGTCAGTATCTTACCGCCAATTCAGCGGCCAGACGTTAATGCCAGATGTACTATTTCCATTTGCAAACTAGGAATAGGAAAACTAACAGGGTTATGAAGGGGAATGCAATTTCCAATGCAACCTAGGCACTAATTTATTGCAGAGCAAATTATGTATGCGCACCGGGTAACAAACAACCTGCATCAAACTGCATAAAAAAAATTTACATCCCTCGATGAAGATAGGGATGGAGGCCTGCAAGGCATTGCAGTCTTCTGTCCCGGCATTTGCTTTCTCAAATGGGAAATATGTTCTTTTTTTAAAGCAGCCTAAGTCCATTGAAAGCACATGCCCACTTAAAAAAAGCCTCCTATTTGAGAAGACATCAGGTCAGCAGGCAGTGGTCCTCCTTTCCCAAGCCATTAATGCACCCCTTTCATACCCTCTCCTGTTAGCAATTTGGAAAGTGTCAGAAAGGACCATCAGAAAAGCTCACACCAATCTATTTGGAACAGACAACATCCAAGTGATTCATCAGTTTTGGCTGCTAACCACATTTTTAAATAATGACCTCTCTCCAATTTGGCAATTATTTCCATAACCCCACCTTATTAACCAAAGGAATGGGGGAATGCCTTCCATCTCTTAACTATCGAAGGAGTACCAGCCAATGTTCCTAAAAAGGACATGCTAAGAGGTCTTGCAAAAAGAAGGCAATCCTTTATAAGGCAGCTTTTGCCATCAATTTCTGCCTTACTACCCTTTGCTGTAAAATATTATTAATCTCATCCCCTAAAGTTCTCCAGCCAGACACAATTCTACATCATATGTTCCCAAGATCCCAGTTGTATCCTTCAACGTTAACAGTTTGGACTGTATGATGGACACCAATTATGTATTTTATTTAGCTCAGGTTTTCAGGTCCTCATACACTGTGGCCACTCTTTCCTTTTTGGATCATTCTTATATGACAGTCTTTTGTCAAATACTTCATAGGGCATTGCTGTTAGCCAAGACACAGTGATGTAAATGTTCTTGAAAGAACAATAAAGGGGTATATTAAAGTTTATGTGCTGCAGTCCTTGAAAGGATCTGAGCTGTCCTTCATTCACAATTTGGCCCCTTGTATCTATCCAACTAGTAAACCAAGCATCAGCCCCTCCTGACAATGAAGGAGACAGTAAGCGATTTGACATGAGAGAAGAGAGGTTCTACCACGAAGATCTTTTCACTGTTTTAATGACCAGGGAAAACAATGGGTGCAAATTCTCAGATACTCAAAACATATTTTGAAACTACATTTTAGAAAGCCAAGCGTAAACAGACAGAATTTCAAATAATGAGGTAGTCCATAATTTAATTGTACACATTTTAATGAATTCAAACCATTGCTGTCTGATTCACCCAAGGTGACCTCCCTAACAATCTTGAGCCTGAGATATGTGGTCAGACAGGCCCTGCTACCCAAACCCGAGCCTACCGATTGATAGGTCACATGTGGGGTTACACTTAGCCCAAAGACAAATACGCACCCAGGGAAAACCCTGATCTATTCCACAGATTGGCAGTTCCATCACAAATAGGTCAAAGGAAATTGGCCCCAATAAAAAACATCTGACCAAAGGCACGCATTCCCAAAATACCACAAAGATAGATGTGACATAAAGTCAGGAACACTCAGCCAATCAGGACACAGCATACACAACACACGTAGTGATTGTGCGCTCCCCACGTCGGACAACTGGACACATACACAATGGTGTACACTAGCTCTTCCCGAGGTCGAGAGCCACCTGAGTCCCCTTTATCAGATGGTTGTACTTGTTGTTTATCACTAGGCCAAGAATGCCAGATCGGTTTATTGTACCTCACGAATGGTATAAATGGTCGGCCAAAACTTCTGTACAATGAGAGAGTTTCTGCAGATGCTACTCTTTGGATACTCTCCTGGCAGAAGCGTTTAGTTACACCAACTTGTTCCTGTTTTGCCAAACACCTCTTGGCTTTTCATTTTTTAAGGTAAATTCATATACGAGCAACATAGCTATGGCTTTAAACATGTGCTTCTTTGCAATAATGGGCCGTATATGGATCCTAGCAAAAGCACTGTCTCATCAATAGACAATGAAGACATAATTGTCCTGTGGGTCCCTCCACACATTACGGACCCATAGTGGTAGCTTTTTTTAAATCAGTGTGGTCAATGTGTCTTTCTGGTGTATTTTCTAGGAGAGATTCCCATTGACCTGCTGGATTAACTTACAGGCATGGTATTCCCCTCACCCCCCACCCCGCCCCAGTTTCTTCTATTTTTTTGATATTTCAGGTCAGTGAGGTGAGTATCTTGGAGCAGGGCTATATCCAGCCCTAGCGTCTGCCTGCAGCTCAGAATTTCTTCTGTTTTATATAATGGGTTAGAGACCATTCACATGTAGTGAGATTATGGGAAGTCTAGTAGTCTAGATACCAAACACAGTGGAGGGACTTTGTTTAAACATAAGGAAACGTGGCCATATTACTGTACATTTAAGTCAAATTAATTGGCTCGGAGTTGACCAAAGATTTACATCCAAAGTAATGTGCAATAAAAATTGTCAAACACTGTTCACGAGGCCACAGGCAGGTAGGGGCTACTTTGCAACAACCATAGGGGTTGAGGCCTTCTGCCACTGCTGACCTGGGGCCTGCCTTGTCATTACTCTGCAAACTGAGCCATGTAAAATCCTTTCTGCACTTGACTCTCAGTGGTAGTGAGACGAGCAGTCACATGCTTCTCAGGGAGGTTAATGTGGGGGGTTACTCTAGCTCAAGAATCAATATCCCCCCAGAAGCCAATAACCCATGTCCAGCCCAGTACTTCTCTCTGTAGCAAAGACAAGTATTTTATTACACAGAAAAAAATTGAATTCCACTACACACTCAAAGCACAACTATCGGTTTCACGGGTGCGAGTCTGTGTGCTCCAGAGACCATTGCCATCTAGGCTGCCACAAGTGGGTCCCCCAACTTTCACTGTTTTGCTAGTAGCACATGACAGTGCAGTACAAATTAAGCACAGTACATGTGCTACTAGCAAACTACAGCTGAGGCAGCTCCATGTCTCTCCATAAAGGATCCCATTGATAAGGGATAACATTGGCATTTGCACCAAACTGGTTTACTTAATGATTGGGAATATCATAAGGGAAATTGCAGTTTACAAACAGATTTTCTGGCTTTTGGCACTTCAGGAAATTTCCAAAGAAGTTGGTGTCACTGAAAGGATGCAAGGGCTGCTTCAGAGTCTATCATCTCTTAGGCTTGCTGCTACAGTCCTAGCATCCTTTCACCGACAAAGGCATGTTGGGAAGTCTCTCATTTATCAATACACCTGTCTTCATTTGGTCAGCACAAACAACCGACTGAACTGCTATTTGTACATCACAAGTGAAACACAAAACTCTACAAAGCATTATTACTTATATTTAAAGAAAATGTAGGTTCAGTTGTTGATTCCGGGTCTGGTGGCTCAGAGGGCTAATGCATTCTTACTGCAAGGATAAGTGTTTAGCCTCATTGGCAAAGTTTTGACTACTCAGCCTTTAATAAAGTGGGTAACTTTGACTTGGCAAACAGTAAACATCTATTATTTCTTTGTGTTGTGTAAACCACGGCCCTGTATCAAGGTCGATTTGCTGGGCAGGAGCACATGTGATATGGGAAACGGACATCTCAACGCGTGAGCGTTCTTGTGATCAGGCTAAATGAGAACGGAGATAATTCATGAATGCATGAGCCCCAGCACCTTGCGAGGGGATGTGTACGTCTTTCAGAGCAATTAGTAATGCAATTAGTGTATAGACGCAGAACACGTGGGAGCCATCATGGGTATAGTGCTCTACATAGGAAATATAAATAATACATGGATCTATACGTTAATGTTTTATTAGTCTTAAGACAAGCAATATTGCATTCATTTAACTGCAAACCACGTACAAGGACGTGTGCTGGTGAACCACTCAGTGTAAGAAATCGACAAAAATCAAGTTATGGTTCTAGCTAAAATGTTTTTTACTACACATACCTATACTGTACATACATAAATCCTTTACCTACATACACGCATCCTTTACTTAGCGCTCTTATTGCTCAAGTTGACTGTATGTTATTACAATTGTGCCTGCACACCAATGTACCTGCACCACATTTAAAAACTCGGCATTTACATTCCAATAAAAAATAATGCTACCATATTTTCATATAGTTCTTCATGCAGCTCTTCCTGTGGTTTCTAAACTATTGCCCAACCTAACAAGACTCAATTAACCAATCTCGGAAAAATGGAAGGCTAAGTAAGTCAGCCTATCCGGGGTTCGAATCTGAGACCTGCAGAACTTCACGTGCTTCTGTGGTTGGTATCAACCAGCAACTGCACCCACAACGCCACCGTAGGACCTACTTATCCACCAACCACTATGCAATATATGTTTCCCTGGCACCTGCATCAATCACTGCTTATGCGCTGCACTTAGGACAACTGCACCTTCTGCACCTATATTACACCAGTACCACTCATCTCCCTCTTTTCAGCTTGCCCCTCTCTCAATAGTCTCAAACACAGTGAACCACGGCCACATATTTTCTGGAAAGTACTAATAATATGCACACATGTGCAATGTCATGGACCCCATCCTTTACAAGACGTTAGAAAAAAAGGAGACTTGACAAGTTGGTGGTGTTCAAAGGAAGAACCTTACTTAGATTAATTCACAACGCAGCAGACAATTGCATGCTACAAGTTACACAGTTTCATTTGCAAATGCATACATCCAGTAACATATCGTGACAAAGCACTGATGCAGCGGAAGCAGTGGGGGGGTCATATAATATCCCACACCAACCTTTACAATACCTAAGGAAGCATAAATACTATAATGACGGGCCCATAAGTCATTACCATTTCTGTTAGCAATAACAAAAGGTCCTCCAATGGATCTTTGGTAGAGCTAAAAGGGACTAAGTAGAGAAATCAGAGAACTATTCCTTCATGAGGACCTGTAATGAAGAAACAGCTATACCATAAATACACCACAAAATATCAATGATATGGCAAATGATATCCTAAAAATAAGTCATGACTCAGGAAATAACGACAGACACTATTCTTTCTAGGTACCTTTTTGGTATTATTTCAGAAAATATGAATGGTCATACACAAATACAAATCATAAGGAAAACACTTTGCTCATAGTATCACAGGCAAAACAAAACATCACAGTTATCACAGGCAGAGTAACTCAGAGATCATCAAAACATCAGGTGAGAAATAAGGGAGGAAGAGCGGGAACAAGGAAACATCACAGTTCAGTTACCTCTCGGTAATTTAGAGAAAACTAATGCACAGCGTGCGATTAGTCAAGAAAACTATCTCCACGGCCATAGGAGAATAGTGTAGTCAGCATCACCAGCCGATGATGTGCAAAGTCTCTACGGAAAGAGCTCTCCGCAGTCAGGATTGCCAGCCAGATCAGGAATCAGCACAGCACAGCATACAGCATACCACGGATGCAGGACAGGTCACCAGAATGTGAACGAGCCGATGATCATCTTTCCACCAGCGTCTTTATACTGACTTCGCAACTTTGTTATACTAGGTTAGAAACTCCTAAATCCTACAAGCCACTCTCATTGGTCAGAACTAGGGGAGGAAAACATCTCCTGACAATGACTTTACAAATTTCTCTAAACAGTCTTTGTCTAAAATTGTATAACTTCCTAGAGAGGAAGCAGAAAACTACAATTTACATATTTTGTAACTACATGGCAACAGTTTCATTCTAAATCCTCGCCTAGGCAGAAAAGAGTCGTACTATTCTCCGCTCTCTAAGGATGTGAATGTTATTCTTTACAAGGACATCAGGAAACGACGAGAGGAGAGACAAAGGAGCACGGAAGCACATCCCCTAACTAATACATTTGCTGAGGCCTGCATGTTTTTAGCAAGGAAAGACAGAGAGAAATGAAAACCATTTCTACATTTCTAGGCCTACTCTACTTTCACAAAGAATAAAAGAGCTTTTTCTTGTTTGTGCCTGAATATTCCTGCAGTTCAGGAAACATAAGAACATTAATATTAGACACCCAAATTAATAATTTCTTCTCATTCTAATATTATTCATAACCCTATAAAGAAATCTTCATGCTACATGTGTTATTCTGACTCTAACAAAACTCGTGCAACTTTGCACATTTTCGGTCGTACACTTTAGTCTTCACGTTTTAGTAATTTTGGTTTTTCACACACATTAGTAATTATTAAAACACACACATGGGTGGATTTTCCCGAGCAGATTTTATTTACAAAAATCATGCTCCATCAATCGCCCATTTGATGGTATCCCAAACCATCACACCAACCCATATCAGATTACTATCTGATAATGAACAATCAGAATGCAGTAGTTCTCATCTGTTTCAGCCTAACACCCTCTATGTCCTTCCAGGCATCATAATAAATCCCCCTTCGATCTTCCATTTCTATTTCTTCTCTTTTCCTTTTTCTTGCTTATCGTTTCCCCTCAATAGGCTTACTCCTGCAACACTTATAAAGCAGCATTATCATTAGTATGCTTGTAGCAATAGCAATTATCGGTGTTAGTATTCTCCCTAATAAGCTGTTAGAAAAATTAGAAAACCAGCTACCTATGGAAGAAATACTCTTACCAATTTTCTCCCATGCACCATCAGCCTTCAGTTTTGACAGATCATCATGTAAATGAGTACTGTTACAAATATATCCCTCCAAATCCTTACTCTTATCAGGGATATAAGTGCAACATTGATGAATCTTTAACATACTACAGACTCCGCCTTCTTTTGCCAATAATACATCTAAGGCAAGTCTATTTTGTAAAACCATGGTCCTCATAGCAACCATTTCAGTATCAACCATCAAGAACCCTCCAGCGGTATCTGTTGATAAACGATCAACCACCGTAGACGATTTTTGAATTTTCTGTGAATTTAGAATAACCCTGACTGAAGGTATCAATGCACCAAATATATCCCGAATTATTTCAACAGCACTCAAAACCCTTTTGCTCCGTGTTAGTTGCTTCTCATTGGTTCCTTGTTTATCATTCACATGGTAGATTTTAGGAAAGACAATTCCCATATAACAACATCCATACCAATGTGGTGGCAACCTATAGTAGGCATTTTTACCACAGATGAAATATACCCCAGGGTAAACAGGATCTGTACCACCCTTTAATCCCCAACCACCAGTAATTAAGAAAGTGTGTTCACATTCACTAGAATCAATGAAATGATTATTATAATCTGTTTTCTGCCTTAGTATGCAAAGCTTTCCCCTATGGGGCCAATCCAGAGCAATTGCAGCATAAGTCTCAGTCTTCTGATAATTTCCTTCTTTATGTGCCCATGGAGGCTCTTTACTCTTCTGTTCAGCAGCCCTGCGTTTAAACTCTCTACGTCTATCTTCTGCAGAATTTATGAAGTCAATCTCTACACTGTGTAACCTACAGGTTAGGTTATGCCTATGCGCATAAACTGTATCTATTGTTTTAATAGTGTGAAAAAACTGCCCCAAATATTCTGCATCTTTAGCACTATATACTATAATCATATTCTTTCTGATAGGAATTTCTGAAAACACTAAGTCATAATTTGAATATTAATACTGAAAAACCCCTTTAGCATAAAATAGACTGGTTAGTACACTACATGATATACCATATGTTAGTGGTAAGTGGTGGTAAGTTACACCCTCAGACACAGACGTAGGTAGTTGTATGCACACATAACAGTCTCTCGCATCCATTGTATCCACATACTCATAAAGCAATTTTGTAAAGACATTTAACGAATAGTCACTAGTAGATTTATCCATATGCAAGACACTACTGGTTATTTCTTTCATATTAGTCTCAGAATCTTCTTTCAGATCATTTTTAGTAATCAAAGTCACATGCTCATTATTATTAGTAGTAGTATTTACTATATTAATAAACATAAAGCGTGGTAACACAAATGTTAAAACCAACCATACAGACATTGTTAATAAAACACAGAAAACACAAAAATTGAAGCATTTTCGCCTACACATTCCCTGATTCTGTTTGCCAGTCTCAGTTCTAATCATCTTCAAAAATTATGTAAAAGAAAAAAAATAAACAAAAACTCTAACTAAAACAACATTTTAACTAAAAATAGGCAAAAATTCTAACTAAAAAATTTACTCCAAATAATTAGTAATTTACTAGGCTAGTTTAGTTTGTGCACTCCACACCAAAAGACTTGAGCCTTGAGCCCTTCTTCAAATCCGCAGCTTCTGAAAATCCTGGAAAATTATTACATAAAAATGTATTACATAAATCTCCTCCCTCTTTTTGAACACCCTCTTCAATTTAACAGTCCACTTAGGGCGGCTTAAAAGAACTGTCCTTTTTCACACAGAATTTTAGAAATTCTTTTTCCCATTCATTATTTGAAACACTTTCACTTGCACCTACAACCACATAAGTCCATTTCGGTGCTGAGTATTTCTTGCTTGGTACTTTCACTCTCTTTGTTCTCCGTACTTGATTCTCTTCTTCTGCTTCATTTTGCTCTGATTGACTCGATACTTCAAGTATTGTTTCATTAACTTTACTATTGACAGTGTATTTCAGCATTTTCACTCCTTTTGGCCATTTGTCTCCCTTCTTTGTCCTTTTTCCATTTTCATTTTCAACTGTAGTTTCTGAACTTTCTTCAGATGAGTTCCTCTTTCTTTTGTCTTTGGCAATTGCAGGGGCTGAAGGAATCACCTTGTTCTCACCATCAATAACAGCAGTGTTATCTTCACTAGTCCCCAGTAACTTGTGCCCACTCTACTCCAACTTCAACCTGCTCTGGAACATTTCCTTGTTCGCGTCTTTCTTCTCCAGCAGCTTCTTCGTTTTCAAGTGGACTTGGGACTTTTCTCGTGTGACCTGAGTGAATCCAATTCGGCAAACCACCACACCAGTATGATCTGGTAAGGGCCATGCCTGCGAGGCTCTAAACAGGACTTTCTGACATGTTTCTTCACCACAACCCAGTCTCCAGGGCTTAGATCGTGGCCTTGTTCTTGTTGTGTTGTTGTCGCAACCTCTCCAACCTGGTGAGACACAGAACGCACCACATCAGCCTATTCTTTTACAATAATCCAGTACCAAGTCATCAGTAATGTTCATTAGTTGATTTGCTGGGGCTGTTGGCTGTCTCATAGCCCTGCCCATGATTATTTCGTGTGAGGACAATCCAGTTTTCTTGTCTGGAATTCTTCTTAAGCTCATTAACACCAATGGCAGTGCATCAGGCCATTTCAGTGTTGTGGAAGCACAAACTTTAGCCAACCTTGATTTTATTGTGCCGTTGATTTGCTCAACTACACCTGAAGCCTCAGGTCTATAAGCACAGTGCAGTTTTTGCTTAATCTGTAACGCTGCACAAAGCATCCAAATTATTTCATTATTAAAATGTGTCCCTCTATCTGATTCCAACGAGACTGGAAAACCAAACCTAGGAATAATCTATCTAAGAAGCAGTTTAGCAACCGTTAGGCTGTCATTACGTCTTGTTGGATATGCTTCAACCCAACGAGAAAATAAACAGACAACCACAAGGACATACTTTAATCCATTGCAAGGGGGTAATTCAATAAAGTCTAACTGCATTCTGGTAAATGGACCAGCTGCTTTCCCAATTCGTCCCATGCTAGCCACTGTCTTTCTTCCTGGGTTTTGCTGCTGACAAGTTGTACATCTCTGACAGAGACTTTCTGCAATCATTCTGGATTTGAGATTAAACCATGTCTGTTGAAGCAATCTAATCATTGAATCTCTTCCAATATGTGTCGGCCCATGATGGACTCTAGCCATGTGTGAAAGAAGACTGTCTGGCATGACTATTCTCCCATCAGTGTACACCCAGACCTCATCATCTAACCTGCGAGTGCAACCCAATTTAATCCACCCTTCCTTTTCAGGGTCACTTGCCTCTTCTTGTAAGTCTCTCACTTCATCCCAAGTCTCAACAGATGTGAACAATAATTTGCATTCTGTTTGTTCAGTTTGCTCATTTACTGATGGTTCCACATTAATTGAATATGCATTCAAAGCACAAAATTTAGCAATTTCATCTGCATATCTGTTATCCAGTGTGATGTATTCACAACCAGATCTATGTGCACTGCACTTCACCACCCCAATTTGTGCCGGCAACTGTAATGCCATCAGTAGATCTTTTACACACTCTCCTTTTCTGATTGGTAAACCCGAAGAGGTCAAAAATCAACGTTGGGACCACAACTGCCCAAAGTCATGTACGACACCAAAGCCGTATTGACTATCCGTAAAGATTGTAACCCTCATTTGTCTCGACAAGGTACATGCTCGGGTGAGAGCTTTCAACTCAGCCACTTGTGCAGAACTCACTCCTTTCAACCACGATGCTTCAATCACATTTGCTACTGTGCAAATTGCATAGGCAGCTTTCAAACAACCGTCTGAATCTCTCAAACATGAGCCATCCACAAACAGAACCACATCTGATTCAGGTAGCTGTGTATCTTTGATATCAGGCCTTGGTTTTGTGCACATTTCTGTCACATCCAGGCAATCATGAAACACTTCATCAAGAACTTCCTCACAGTCTGGAGTTGGCAATAACGTGGCCAGATTTAAACTAGTACATCTCGTTATTGTCACATTCTCAGCACCCATAATCACTTGCTCATATTTTGTTAAATGGCTACTCGTGCAGTGTTGCGTTCGAGTGCGCGTTAACAAAATCTCAACTGAATGTGGAACAAACACTCTCAATGGATGTCCCATAACAATTGACTCGCTTTGTTCAAGACTCACACAAGTAGCAGCAACTGCTTGCAAACATCCGGGTACTGCTGCAGCGACGGGATCCAAGGTAGCAGAAAAATATGCCACTGGTCTTCGTGCTGTTCTGTGTGTTTGCGTTAGAACTGAGAGTGTGCAACCCTCACGCTCATTGCAAAACAACGCAAATTCTTTCTCAAAGTCTGGCATCCCTAATGCTGGTGCTCGACATAAACTGTCTCGCAACTCTAGGAACGTCTTCATGCATTCCTCATCAAGATGTATTGGATCTCTCACATCTTTGTATGTCAGTCTCTGAAGTGGTTTCGCAATCAGTGAAAAATTCATAATCCACTGTCTGCAGTAACCAACCATTCCCAAAAACATTCGAACCTCTTTCTGTGTTTTTGGTGGATTCATTCGCATAATGGCATTTATTCGATCTTGAGAAACTTTTCGAATTCCCTTTTCAATGATGTGTCCAAGATAAAGCACTTCAGTCTTACAAAATTGTAATTTTGTCGGTGATACTTTATGACCACCTACTGCCAAATGATTCAGTAAGGCAATTGTATCTGTCACACAATGTTCTATAGTCCTTGATGCTACTAGTAAGTCATCAATATACTGGACCAGAACTGTATTTTTGGGCATGACCAATGACTCCAAACACTTCTTCAATATCTGATTGAAAATTGAGGGGCTCTCTGTATACCCTTGAGGAACTCAGCACCATGCCAAGACACGGTTTCCGAACCGGAATGCAAATAAATATTGGCTATCCGCATGCAAAGGTATCGAGAAAAAGGCTTGACACAGATCGATCACTGTGAACCATTCTGCGTCACATGGAATTTGATACAGGATTACTGCTGGATTTGGTACTATATGACAACAAGGTATAACAATTTGGTTAACCTTTCTCAGGTCTTGTACAATCCTGTACTTTCCATTAGACTTGTGAATTCCCATTATAGGCGAATTGCATGGACTCCCTAGTATCTCTCTCAGAATTCCTTGTTCAATCAGCATATCTATCACAGGTGTCACTCCTGCAATAATATCAGGACTCATTTTGTATTGTGGGGTTCTCGGAAACTCTGCATGAGGTTTGACTGTAATCTGAATCGGAGCAACTCCTTTCATCAGAACAATATCCTTCCCAGAAAAATCCCACACATCAGACAACACAGTTTTTCTCAACTCAACAGGCAAATCATTCTCTGAAAGCAAAGGGTACAACTCATTCACTTCTGTCCTGTGATTCAGCATTTTGAAGTCTACATCTTCGTCTTTTGTGTGAAATGCTATTCCATCTGGTGTACAGTAAATGGAACAATTCATTTTACACAATAGATCCCTACTTAGTAAATTAACAGGACTTGAATCACACACAACAAATTTGTGTAATTCCTTGAAGTTCCCAATTTGAACTTTCATTGGCTTAGTTATTGGTGTTCTAATGAGTTTGTTTGATACTCCGACAACTTGGATATTTTCTCCCGAGAGGGGTAGGTTTGGAATTTCCACAGTTCTCACAGTGGAGCAGGTAGCACCAGTATCTACGAGGAAAGTAATTGCATTACCATCAACCTCGTCATTCACATATGGACCGACTGATCCACCACTAGAGATGCGCCAAGAACGCACGCTTCCTCCCCCCTCAGGCACCGTCATTGTGATGAGTCCGAATCACGCCCATCTGTCTGTAAAACATACTGTGAAACAACCTGCACATTTGAACCTGTTTGAGCATTTGTACATAAACCAGTATTTACACTCTGTCTTTGCATTTGACCATTCACATTATTATTAGGCATTGGAGCTTGTGGAATTTTCAAATTCTGTCCCCTGTTTGTCATCTGCACCTGTTGATTTTGATTCTGCGCCTGATTCATCTGCACCTGATAATTCTGCGTCTGGTTCTGCATCTGCTCTTGTCCCTGATCAAACGAACCTGAGTTTCCATTATTATTCAACACCACCTTACACTTGCGACGCCAATGTCCAAACTTGCCACAATTAAAACAAGGACGTTTTTGTTTAACATCTTCTATGTTCGCAAAATTACCTCTACCTCTTCCTTGACCCATTGGAACCATTTGTGTCACTGTATTGCCATTTGAAACTAAACCTTTCATAACAGTTGTAGTCTGACCATCATCAGTCACATCTCCGCTCAGATATCCTCCTTTCTTAGCTGCTCTCATTTGTGCTAACATCAATTTCTCCTTTAGTTTCTTATGTCTCATCTCTATGTCATCTCTACAATATTTCACATAACGAAGAATTTCATCAACTGATTTACTCTGCCAACATATCAAATGTTGTTGAATCATGGCACTTATTTCTGGTCTCAAACCATATACAAAACGATACACAAAGTGTCCCATGTCCTTTTCAGGGATATGTTCTATACCACTATATTGTTTAAACACTTGAAGAAGCCTTTCATAATATGCAAGCACTGATTCTTTTAATTCTTGAGTCGTTCTATCAATCTTCACCCAATCTGTTTCTTTTGGAAAAATCTTCCCTTTCAGGTATGTAATAACCTGATTGTATTTTTTCATAACCTCATCCGAAGGTGCTCCTGTTTTTGGATCTCTCTGGTATTTTTTATTCGGCCAATCTTCAGCAATTTTACACTCAATCCACAAATCAGCTGGAACCACTTTATCAAAAAGACCCTCTAAATCTACCCACAAAACCTTCGATACCTTCACAAATCTTTCAACCTGTCTGTACCATTCAACAGGCTTTTCTCTCAATCTCGGAATATCATTTGTAAATGACAAGATGTCCTGTCTTGACCATGGAACGTGGACATAACCACCTCCAGGTACTTCTCTCATTGGATAAGCCCCAACAGCATCATCCAATTCTGTCTTTTTCTCTGGCTCCCTCAAAGGGTACGACGGAGAAGCTACATTCACTTTGGTATTTTCATCTTTTTTCTTTTTAGCCCATCTTCCTTTTCACTTGTCCAATTCACCCCAACGCTTTAGTGTGCTAATCAACTCCTTGATTTGCAATCGTTTCCCTGAAACATTTAAATTTTCCAAATCTCTGTCTGCAAAATCAAATCTATACGTCTTTTGTAATGCTTTTGACTTCTCAATGTCCACTCCATACTCTTGGGCTGTCTCAACAAATGTCTCATGTAAATTTCTCGTTCTTCGAGTAATAGTCTTACAGAGAAACAACAACTCATCATCCTGAAATTTACTCAATCTTTCTGGGCTAATTGTACCTATAATCATTTCTTCTAGTACTCCTTTTAATTTAGTCACATCGACACAGTCATCCTTACTCTGACTACTACAACCAGGAAGTATATCTCGAATCCACTGATCTAATTCTTCTGGCGATGGACCCATTGATCTTTGTACATCTTCACCCGATTCACTTCTAGGTTTAGCAGGTGTTTGTGTATTCAATCTCTCTTCAGTCTGTATTAGTCTCCTAGGTTCTTGATACACCACCCTTTTCGGTGTCTCATTATTCCCTGAAACAAATTGTTCTTCTGGTCTCGAAACTATACTCACATTTGTACTGTTACTTCCACTACTTCTTTCATTAATCCTAGTCACTTTTGGGACTGCCAAAGCATGTACTCCCGTAACACTCTGTCCATCACTATATAATGGAACTACTGGACCAATTGTCACTGGCACTGACAACACTTCTGGGTTTCTTACTGCATCCATCCTAGCAATCGTCCTTTGGCTATTCTCCATCTGAACTGGTCTCACACCATTTGTCACTCCACTCTGAGGTTGTTCTTCAATTTGAATCAAAGGAGCACTAGGTATAACATTTGAAGTATGTGAATCATCTGTACTCAAACTAATCTGTTCCTCTTGATATGGAGGTGGCGGTCTGTTCATTCATAATTCATTTAGAAAATCCTCATCAATATCATCTGAATCCATTAGATTCACATTCTTATCTTGTGTTCCAGTATTATTCTTTTTCTCTTTGGACTTTTCTCCATCCTTCGCCTCAGCTTCTCTAACCGGATAAATTTTTAAACCTATAGCAACATCTTGTCTCCACATTTTCTTTTGTGCATCCCATTTAGCCTCTCAGTATCTACTCACTGTATTTTTATACCTAGTCTGATGCTTATCTCTTTCTCTCTTGTATGCTTCATACTCCCATTCTTCTAAAGCCTCATACTGCATTTGTCTTTGGTTTGGATTTAAACTATTCATCCACAACCTTAGGTTTTCCAAAATCCTTGTATTGAAAGTACCATTCTCAGGGAAAGCTAATTCACCTTCTTCCTCTGTATATTTCACCCAATTCTCTAACCATGCATACGTATGATAACCCCTTTCCAATGCCATAAATGCTGCCGGCGAACCTTCAGGAGCTATTGGAATCCCTTCTCTAATTGGAATTGGTTGATCCTTGATAAACAATGTCTTTAACAACTTTATTTTCTTCATTTTCTCTGTTTACTGTAAGTAAAATATTTATTTATAACTCTAATCTACGTAAATCCTAACAACACTCTCTTCCGTGTTATGTTTTTCACCTTCCAATCAAAGTTATTTTCCGCTGTCCAATAGCAGCGCGACTCACACTATCTAACCAGTTCCAGCGCGGCACCTCTGTGACGTTGCTCACCAACTGCCCAATACCAGCGCGGCTCTTTGTGACGTCAGTATCGCTCCTTCCACTGACCCTCCCTTTGCAAAATCAGCGTCAATGTCTTTAAGGTCTTTTTAAACAAACAAAACAAACTACATAAACACAAAATTGTCTGCTCCACTAAAAGAAAAATCAAAAGTATATTCATACGCTCAAAGAGAAAACCCTACACTCCAACAATAAACCGCGACCAGCGTGATTCTTGTTCTCTTACAAACCGAGGACTCTCGGGACTTCCCCAGTTGCGCTTACTGAAGTGACCCAAATTACCCCACTATCTCATTCAACATCAACAAAGTTCCCTTTACAATACTTTCAGTTTGACGACCACCTAGTATTGTATTACCAGCAGACAATGTACATCACCTTAGTGTACGCAAACACTAAGAACAGCCCTTAGGCATATCCCGGGATCTCAGGCCTCGACGTACCCGTACCAAAAACTCAATGTGACAAAACTAACTCAACATATATTTGATCCATCAATTCCGTCTAGTCAGTAAAAACTCCTTTTTCTCCACCTAGTATTTTAGTCTAAACTAACCATCCGATGCGACTACCAAAAACTGATGCAGCGGAAGCGGTGGGGTGGGGTCATATAATATCCCACACCAACCTTTACGATACCTAAGGAAGTGTAAATACTATAATGACGGGCCCATAAGTCATTATCATTTCTGTTAGCAATAACAAAAGGTCCTCCAATTGATCTTTGTTAGAGCTAAAAGGGACTAAGTAGAGAAATCTGAGAACTATTCCTTCATGAGGACCTGTAATGAAGAAACAGCTATACCATAAATACACTACAAAATATCAATAATATGGCAAATGATATCCTAAAAATAAGTCATGACTCAGGAAATAACGACAGACACTATTCTTTCTAGGTACCTTTTTGGTATTATTTCAGAAAATATGAATGGTCATACACAAATATAAATCATAAGGAAAACACTTTGCTCATAGTATCACAGGCAAAACAAAACATCACAGTTATCACAGGCAGAGTACCTCAGAGATCATCAAAACATCAGGTGAGAAATAAGGGAGGAAGAGAGGGAACAAGGAAACATCACAGTTCAGTTACCTCTCGGTAATTTAGAGAAAACTAATGCACAGCGTGCGATTAGTCAAGAAAACTATCTACACGGCCATAGGAGAATAGTGTAGGCAGCATTACCAGCCGATGATGTGCAAAGTCTCTACGGAAATAGTTCTCCGCAGTCAGGATTGCCAGCCAGATCAGGAATCAGCAAGGCACAGCATACAGCATACCACAGATGCAGGACAGGTCACCAGAATGTGAACGAGCTGATGATCATCTTCCCACCAGCGTCTTTATACTGACTTCGCAACTTTGTTACACTAGGTTAGAAACTCTCCTAAATCCTACAAGCCACTCTCATTGGTCAGAACTAGGGGAGGAAAACATCTCCTGACAATGACTTTACAAATTTCTCTAAACAGTCTTTGTCTAAAATTGTATAACTTCCTAGAGAGGAAGCAGAAAACTACAATTTACATATTTTGTAACTACATGGCAACAGTTTCATTCTAAATCCTCGCCTAGGCAGGAAAGAGTCGTACTATTCTCCGCTCTCTAAGGATGTGAATGTTATTCTTTACAAGGACATCAGGAAACGACGAGAGGAGAGACAAAGGAGCATGGAAGCACATCCCCTAACTAATACATTTGCTGAGGCCTGCATGTTTTTAGCAAGGAAAGACAGAGAGAAAAGAAAACCATTTCTACATTTCTAGGCCTACTCTACTTTCACGAAGAATAAAAGAGCTTTTTCGTGTTTGTGCTTGAATATTCCTGCAGTTCAGGAAACATAAGAATATTAATATTAGACACACAAATTAATAATTTCTTCTCATTCTATTATTATTCATAACCCTATAAAGAAATCTTCATGCTACATGTGTTATTCTGACTCTAACAAAACTCGTGCAACTTTGCACATTTTCGGTTGTACACTTTAGTCTTCACGTTTTAGTAATGTTGGTTTTTCACACACATTAGTAATTTATTAAAACACACACATGGGTGGATTTTCCCAAGCAGATTTTATTTACAAAAATCATGCTCCATCAGCACATAATCCTGCAATAAACATTTTACATGTTTGATTTTACATTTCCTAAATTGGGCAGACCCAATCGACAATAAAGTGTGTATAAAATGATCATGACGTCCCACTGAAAACAGAGTTGAATTACTGCACTAGTAACCAGTGAACCGCTTTCAGCACAATCCCTGCTCAGGGCACTAAGTGACCATAACCAATGGCACCGTGTAAAAGATCATACTGTGTGCAACCCTGAGGTGTAGCTAGATTCTGGACCACCAGTTGATCAGTTCCCCTCCTCTAACCAGCCCTGGACCGAGCTCAAAACCTCATGAGGGTTTATACACATCAAATGAATATGTTTATCTTTATAAATAGTCACATCCAAGCTGTGAAGGACAGGGCCTGATTAAAAAATATTTTATCCTGTTGGGAGACCGTATCAGCAAGCCGCCCAACATTTACTTTGGGAGGGGGACTCCAACCCCCGGCATCCAGCACGGCACGGCCTGAGTGACGCCAGCGCTATGTGATCTCCATGCCAGGAGGCACTCAAAAGTGTCTCGGGTCTCCCGCAGCACGGGAGAACATATCAGCAAGCCGCCCAGCATTTACTTTGGGAGGGGGACTCCAACCCCCGGCTTCCAGCACGGCACGGCCTGAGTGACGCCAGCGCCACGTGATCTCTGCACCAGGAGGCACTCAAAAGGGGCTCGGGTCTCACGCAGCGTGGGAGACCATATCAGCAAGCTGCCCAGCATTTACTTTGGAAGGGGAACTCCAACCCCCGGCATCCAGCATGGCATGAGTGATGCCAGCGCCAGCACTACGTGATCTCCGTGCCAGGAGGCACTTAAAAGGGGCTTGGGTCTCCCGCAGCACAGGAGAACATATCAGCAAGCCGCCCAGCATTTACTTTGGGAGGGGGACTCCAACCCCCGGCTTCCAGCACGGCCTGAGTGATGCCAGCGCCACGTGATCTCCATGCCAGGAGTGCTTAAAAGGGGCTGGGCCACCTCCTTTGGTCCTTTTGTGTCCTGTCTCGTTTGGAACGTGCAACCTGTTTGTGGAGCCCATTATTGATAATAGGGGGCAATTCTTATCCCCATTTTGCAACGCGGATATTTACGTGTTTTTGTGCCTGGAGGTGCATTCTAAACTGGAGCAGGGCCCCCATCAGTGGCAGGAGGGGGCCGGGCTGGACCTGCTCTCCTGGTTTTAAATCTGACGAAGGAATAAAGCGTTGCTGTGTGGAACAGCCACCCCACATCCAAGTAAGTGACATTGCTGCTGACTCAGTCTCAGCCCTAGGTGTTGGTGGGCTGAAATGGTTAAACGCAAGGCTGGTGGGACTAAGGCCTCTGCTGAGCCCAAGGCCGATATCAAACGGACCACAATAGACACCTTTTTGACGGGAGCAGTGAGACCCCTAAATAAGGAGATAGATCGGGCCGAACGGCGCTTATAGCTGTGTGTACCTGGGTCGATGGGAGAAGGTAAAGCGACAGCACCTATAGCGGACCAAGCCCGGGGGACACCAAAGGACAAGGAGTGCCAGAGAGATAAACCCGTAGAGAAACGGTCGACCACCACTGCCACTCAGTTACAATTTAAACAGGGGGGGGGGGTGAAACCTATGCCGGCTATAAACTTGACATCACCGTCACCTACCATCTCGCCTGTAGCAAAACAGACAAGAAAGTCCAAGAACATTCAATGAGTCCTTTCTGGACCCAACAAAGACTCAGGATTTGTTCAACCACCTTAATGATGTGGACAATCCCATCTGGAAACCATTTTGGGACAAGTTAACAGTCACTGTAAATGAGTTACTAGCACCATTAAAAAAGAAAATGGATAAAATGGAGGGAGAGCTGGAAACTTCCATCACCTGCTGCAGTAACCTACCTTGTATTTTGAACACACAGTCTCCGGGGGACAAGGAGGTGCTACTTAAAATCCCCAAAGCTAGAAATGTCTATACAATAGTGGGGACTGGTGATCAACCTGCCACGAGTTCAGCCCCTAGTCAGCCACGGCCACACCCGACAGCCAGTGTAGAGTCAGGACCCATTAATATAATTTCTACCCAGACATCAACAGAAAATAAAAGCCATACATCCAATAACTGTAACTATTTCAAAGAACAAGTAACCATCAATCTTCCCCCAGCCTGTTGCCCATATGTGGTCGTTTTGGCAAAAGTCCCTCCATTAACAAATGGTACTAGATAAACGGCGGAAGGCCTAAAGTATAAAGTGGTCCACTGGCTTAGCACTAAACGCCTGTTATCACCTACTAACGCAGACAAGATCCTATTCACATGAAGGGTAAGGTGAATTGGCACCCAGACAAAAACCTACGAGGGGGATTGTATTATTATTAATTTCCAAAATCCCAGTAAAGCTGGTAATATCCATGCGAAGGCAGCACTACTACCTTTGGCTGGCCGTAGCATGGTTGTCTTACCACTAGGATTTTTTTACAGCCATTTAATAAATCATGACCAACCCCAGGCTTATTCTCAAAGTGTTCAGGCTCCAAGACCTGCATACCACTATCCCCAAGTGCTACCCCTGTCAAATAGGTTTCAAACACTAGGGGGCTGATAACGATGGTGGGCGGACTTGGTCCGCCCGCCACCATAGCGGTGATTGGGACCGCCCGCCAAACATGCGGCGGTCCCACCACCGCGACTAGGATGCGCCCGCCATACTGGCGGGGGCATCCTGGGCCTTTAACATTGCGGGCAGTGCTGCAGGCTGCAGCACCATCCGCAATGTTAAAGGTGCTTGCACCGCATTTCCCTGCACCACGTGGCAGGCACCATGCGGTGCCTGCCACTTGGTGCATGGAAATGCAGGGAGGTACCATGGGTATCCCCAGTGCAGCGACCCCCCCCAAGGAGGGCCCGCAACGGGCCCCCAAACCCAATCCCCGCCAGCCTTTCCATGGCGGTACCATTGGAAAGGGGAGATTCTCCCCTTTCCAAAGATACCCCTCCCATCTTTTTCGGTGCTCGGGGGGCTGAGATAGCCCCACAAGCACCGAAACTGAGAAACTGAAACTAAGTTTCAGGTTCGTTTTCATTGCAATGACGATTGCGTGCCATGCGCGCGATCGTCATTTCAATGAAAATCAAAAATATGCCTGGGGAGGTTGGGGAAGCTCTTCCCCACCTCCCCAGGCAAAAAAAAAAAGGGAAATCCCTCTGCTGTCTGCAGCAGAGGGAGCTGTCTGCAGCAGAGGGATTTCCTGAGCATATGCTCATGACGGAACCATTCGTCATGAGCATAGAAAGGGTTAACTGGGGCGGGATGTTTTATTGTGTCCATTGGGTCTTATATAATAAACAACTAGGAGATCTGATGAAGGAGTGTGGATTTTATTGCTATGTTTATATGTGTGATTTTAGTTATGTACTTTTATGGCTGTATTTTTTGATTCAGAATAAAGTTTATGAACGAACAACAGTTTTAGAACCAGCCATCTTTACCAAGGAAAAACATTTGTAAATCCGATCTGATAGTCTTAAGAGCAAAAAGGACTGTATTAAGACTACGTCGAACCAGTACAAACCTTTGTAAATCATGTCCATCTATCCTTGCTTATGATACTCTTTAAACAGGGGGGCAGATCTACAAGGAAGTGCCGCAGCGCGGCAACGCAAGCCCTTTGGCTGCGCAACGCTGCGGCACTTCCGAAGCTCAGGAATGCGACATATTTACAATAATATGTTGCATTCCTGTGCTCTCCCCTGCGCTGGCGCACAAACTGCTGCCATGCGCCGGCGGAGGCACCCTTGCACCATGGTGCAAGGTTGCCTGCATCATGGGGAGATTGTTTTTGTGCAGGAAGGGTCACTTTCCTGCACAAAAACAATCACTACAGGCATTTTCCTCTTTCAATGCGTGCTGTAGAATGCAGCACGTTTTGAAAGAAGAAAAAACTAGGAGAAACGAAAACATTTCTCCTCGTTGCGCCTCGCTACGCCTCCCCTGGGGAGGCGTAGCATTGACACGCATTTCCAGATTTATGCTTACTTGTAAATCTGGAAATGTGTCTCGTTCCATGGGTGTTGCGTGGGAACACCCACAGCAACACCCATGGAACGCCCCTTCCACGCAAAGTGCTGCGTGTGAAGGGGCCATATTTACAAGGAGAGGAAAAGTCACGCATGGTGGCTTTTCCTCTCCTTGTAAATATGGAGAAGTGAAATGCGCCTCCAGTACGTCACAAAAAGTGACGTACTGGTGGCGCAGGGGGGTTGTAAATCTGCCCCCCTATTTCTCAAAAACATCTAAGTACATGGCGCCTAAGAGTCAGGCTTCCTCCTTGGCGTGTCATCACACAACAAAATAGAAAAAATTAATATCCGACGTAGGTTAGTTCTGGAAATAAATTGAACACTCGTTAAAAACACAAACAAACTCCCTAGAGCAGCAGAATTGAACTACTGGAAACGTTTTGGGAATTACTAATTATGTCAATGTGAGGGCAGTTCTACATGTGCACATGCAAACATATCTTTACAATGGTGCAATTGCAGTTTTATTTCATATTGCTCTTTTTTTACTTCACTACAAAAATGGTTTTCCTCACGGAGAAATCTGCTCTCTACACCTTTGTTAATTTAGGAGTGTTCCCTTCCCAGTCCCACGATGGACACAGATTTACTCAAGCCATGAGTAAGATCCGTCTGAAGAACGCCAGATGTATTTAATATAAACAGTATATAATTAGTATGATTAGAACGGTTACGGCTGCTACCGGACGGGATTGCGGGGGTGGGAGTGGGGAAGAAAAACCACTTACCTGGGCCGGCCGGCCGAGGTCTCCATCCTCCGTTCTCTTCTTCCTGTCTCAGCCGGCAACATGAAGCATCTAGGCTCCCCATAGCCAATCACAACGCTGCAACGCAGCATTGTGATTGGTCAGTGTGCCATGGATCAGCGCTCAGATGAAGAATGGGAGTCTTTGCTTGTTCCTCACCAGGCTATATAAAGCAAGCCTGGTGAGGAAGATGCAAAGTGTGCAGGACTCTTTAAATGGACTGAGAGGGCCGGCCAATCAGTCATGAGCACTTAAGGAGTGTAAACCACTCCTCTCCCTGATCTGGCCAGCCCAGAGAGCCACTGACTCAATAGGAAAATAAAATGATAATAACAATACATTATTATCATTTTATTTTTCCTTTTGAGAAGTGGGGCGACGTTCCTCCGCCTTAGTGGAGGAGCCGCCACTGGATTAGAAATACAAAATTGAACAATTAAACAGATCTGTTTATTACAACTAAAGCAAGTGTTCAACAAATTTCCATCCAGTATGGTGATACAGTCTTTCAAGCAGATGTAAGAATGTTATTTTGATCGCATCGGCGAAAAATATACACAAATAAAGCAAAATGTGTTATAGCTTTTCTTGTGGATGAGGTGAGCAGTTATGAATTGCAGCCAAGTCAGATTAGGTAGACAACTACAGCCAACATGCATTTTGTCAAAAATACTTTTTCAAAGCTATGAAAAGATACTGCTGAAATGGCGACAAATGAGACTTAGAAGAAAGACTGAATTTGAGATGTGGGAAAATTAAAGGTGAACATACAAAAAGAGCACTAAAGGGACCTGAGCAATAATAAAACAGTATACATCATGTGAAATGACAAAAGTTAAGAATAGAAACTGAAGACCTACAGTGAGACTAGAGTAAAGGAAGGAGACGGCCACTGGTTTTTATTTAGTGACCACAGTGTAATGTGATACAAAAGGTCATGTCACCCATGTTTGCAGAACACGGACTCAGTATGGTGTGTAATTAACAATGACATAGCTACATAATTGTTCCTATAAAACATTCAGAGATAGGTAAGGCTTGTTATAATGCAGAAGGGCTAAGAGAGAATAATGGTAACGTGTCATAAATAGGAGCGGCTAAGATTATAGTACGGTGCTAAAATGCAAGTAGCAAGAAATGAAATTATACTCTTAATACAGTACTGTGATCAGCAGTAAAGTTGCAGGATTGTTGTTGGTAGCTGGCAATGTTAAAAAAATATTCTGATAGAAGGTGGACCAGTTATTTATAATGTCCAAAGGGAAGAGCATCTCTAGGATAATCGTTGAGGGAGAAAGGAATTTAGATGAGACAATTTTGTAGTGAAGAAAAATGAAACAGGAATCTTTTGGACCCTTTAATTGGAATGCACACAATTTAAATCCTTTAATGAGGACCCATCAGAGAGCAGGTTTGGTGCCAGCGGCCGTGCTAAATCCAACTCCAATAGAGTACAATAAAATTGCTGCATTTAAAAGCTTGCATTTAGATCTTCGCTAGGACTCCAGAGCAGTGCATCTCCACTCCAGTGCATACCCCTCGGTGCCCTTACACGCTTCTGTAAGGGCACAGAGGGGTATTTGCCCTGCAGTGGTACTTAAACAGGGCTGGACTGGGAACAGTCCCTCAATGCTTAAAAGTCACCTCAGATTAAAGTTTAATCTGCAGATGTTTTTAAAAATAGAGGGACTGATCCCTTTCAGCCCTGTTTAATTACCATTACAGTGTTGATTTAATTCCGCACATGGAACGGCGGAATTAATTGGTAATTCTGCATTACATGAGTAATGCAGAATTACTCATTTACTCCAATTCCACCAGCAGAATTAAAAATTCCACCCATCCCTAGCGTCAATAGGTTTTATACTGTTAATGCATTTATACATATTTACCATTAACATGGTCAATGGATGATGACCTCTAATTAATTTTGTTGGCCTACTGTTAGAGCTGGCACCATTGGCGTGAATCTCCCCTGCATTTTTGCCTTTGCCTCCTGTGTTTTTGCTGTGTGCTGGACTCCGTTTTGCTGGTCTAGATGCTTTGGGCACTTTGCCACTGCTGTTCAGTACCAAAGTGCAAGTGCTCCCTTTGTAAATCATTGTTATGGACTAGTGATTCCATGATTGGCATATATGATTTACTTGTCAGACCCTAGTATAGTGCACTGTGTGTGCCCAGGACCTGTAAATCAAATGCTGCTAGTGGGCTGCAGCACTGATTGTGGCACCCACAGAAGCAGTCCGTAAAATGTAACTCTGGCCTGCCATTGCAGAGCCTGTGTGCAGTCTGGGACTGCCATGTCGACTTGGCAAGTGCACAAACTTGCCAGTCCCTAAACCTTCCCTTTTCTACATATTAGTTACCCCTAAGGTAGGCTGAAGGTACCCCTGTGGGCAGGATGCCTTGTATGCGAAAGGTAGGACATGCCCTGATGTGTGTGGCATGTCCTGATAGTGAAATACTGCCAATTTCGGTTTTCACTATTGCAAGGCTACCTGTTCCCATAGGACAGCATGGGGAGTTTGTTTATAACATCTTATAAACATAACTGGCCCTGGCCACAAGGTAGAAAAATAAAGTTTAGTATGCCTGAACTCAGAATATTAAAATGCATCTTTTAGTGAGGGTGATTTTTACATTCTGTGTTTGAAAATGCCACTTTTAGAAAGTAGGTATTTTCTTGCCTAACCATCCAGTGTGCCTCTGCTAGGTTTGTGTATTGCACATCTGGCTTTTGGATGACAGGGACTGGAAAGGGACAGCGGCTCCAGAAGTCTGATGAGTCAGGGCTGGCCTGAATAGACCTGGGCTGCATTTAGAGTAGGGGGAGGAGATTTCCTTTCACCTGAATGGACCTGGTCTGGCTTCAACAATGCTGTCTCCACCTCCTGCCTGGAAGCTGCACCAGTGAGGACAGAACTGGTTTTGGATGGGTACAGACACTCTCTGTCTTCAGAAAACAAAGGATTTTTGTGTATAAAAAAGAGGGGCCCAGACCCCAGACTTTTAGATCACTTCTGGGAATCAAGAGGAACCTTTGCCGTGGAGAATAGCCGGAGAAGCTGAGGAGGAATACTGCCCCTGTGCTGTTTGCTGTCTGGGGTTGGCCTGCAGTGGCTACTTGCTGCCAAGGAAAGGAGAAAAGGACTTTGCTGTTTGCTTTGTTACCTGCTTGAAAGAAGATCTCCAAGGGCTTGAAACTGAGCTTGCCTTCTGTTCTGAAGTCTCAGGGACATAAAGACTTCACCACCTGCTCCCCTTAATTTCCTTGCTGGGAATTCTAATCTGCAAAGAGGTGCCTGCTGCTGTTCTGGACCTCTAGAGACTGTTTTCTGCTGGGAGTTGGAAAATCGACGCAACTTTGAAGAAGCAAGACGCATCCGCACCTGTTTCTGTTGCATCGCCGAAGAAACCGTCGCAGCGCCTACCGCGGCTCGAGAAATCGCTGCACGCGGCATCGAGTACACCGATCTCTGAAGTCCGAGATCATCGCCCCGAGTTCAACACAAGGCCTGCTGTGCGGCTGCCCGAGTTCACGCACCGTCACCGGATCGTCGCATCTTATGGAGGCGCCAAGTCTGTCGCATCGTTGGGGGACGCAGTAAGAAACCGACACATCACCTCCCCACGCAGTAAGAAACGGAGGCATCACCTCCTCTCCAGTAAGTAACCAACACATCACCTCCCCTGCGCTGCAGTAAGGAACCAACGCATCACCTCCCCCGGAGCAAGGAACCGATGCATCCCCTTCCCTGAGTGTAAGGAACCGACGCATCACCTTCCCTACGGCCCGTTTTGTTTGTTTGGTTGACGCATCCCAGGTACTTTGTGAGAAACGTGTCGCATCTGCAATTTGCTTTGAACTGAACTATTTCTACCATCTGAAAGTCATATTTTTATTACTGTATTGTGGATTTTCGTCGTTTGGTCTTGTTTTGGTTTAGATAAAGATTACTTATTTTTCTAAACAGGTGTGGTGTCCCTTTGTAGTGTTTTCACTGTATTACTTTATGTGTTCACAAATGCTTTACACACTGCCTCTGAGATAAGCCTGTCTGCTCGTGCCAAGCTACCAAGGGGGTGAGCAGGGGTTATTTTAGGAGTGTATCCCCCTTACCCTGACTAGAAGCAAGGGTCCCTATTTGGACAAAGGTACCTACTCTGCCAACTAGAGACCCCCATTTCTAACATTGGTGGTCAGCGGTGAAGATCTGGACTTGCATTTGTGACTTACATACAGTGATTGGTGTACACTACTAGTATAGTGCAGACCATTGTCATTGCCATTGTCAACCATGTACATTTGGTAGAGTTTTTTCTTTGAAATTTTTTGCATCTTGAGAACTGCCAGTTTTCACCATGAGTAAACCAGCATCCATTGCAACTGTGGATATTTAATTTGAAGAGGAGAGGGTTGATACCTACACTGTGCCACAACTTAAGGCTGTCTGCAAAAAATTTAAAATCTCTGTGAGAGGCCTCACCAGAAAGGAGGAATACCAAAAGGCACTGAGGGCCTGGTTGGAATCAAGGAATGCCAGTGAGCATACCGAAGAGCCTACAGTGGAGGGAGAGAATTTAGATGGGCAGCAGGAGGGGCTGTTGAGCCTGACAGGGGGGAAGTGGTCTTCCAGGGTGGGCAGCAGTGTGTCTTCAAAGGGTCTGTCTCCAGAGGAGTTGGAGGACAGGCTGAGAAACAGAGTGCATGAATTGGAGCTTGCTAACCGCAAGCTGGGGAGCCAGGCCAGGGTGACATAGAGAATGAGAGATTGGAGTTGGAGAGCAAGAAATTGGCCATGGAGGAAAAGAAGATGCTTTTAGAACATGTGAGAGGGTTGAGGGAGTTGGATCTGATAGCAAAGAGTTTAGAGATCAATCCCTCCGGTGGCAGCACACCATCAGTGCCTGGGGAAGGAACGGTATACATTCCCAAAGATGTTATCAAAGATTTCATGAAGCATGAGGACATTGGGCAGTGGTTTAAGGCCTATGAAGTAGCAATGAGGTCCCTCTGGGTCCCTGAGAGAGGGGTTGTGGGGCCACTTCATCAGTGAAGGAAGGGAGACATTTGAAGGAAGTGGCCCTCTAGGGCCACTCGGGTTTTCTTACAACCACCTTCCCAAGAATGAAGATTCGGTCAGACAGTAGAGAATGCAAACTTACATTTTATTAGCAATGCTCTGCAGAGGAGTCCATCATGACCTGCACCCTAAGATGTCTGCCGAGGGACTGACTCCCCAACAGCTCACACTGAGTAATCATTCCTCTCGAGAAGCCCCCAACCACGCCCACAATGGAAAACTACCGGCTTGGGCCGATCATGAACAAAGAGGCACAGTAGGATGAGCTAACACCTGCCAGATGGGTACATTTTATCAGGAAACCAAGGCCACAGTGCTGGGTCTCAGCATCTCCTAACGTGGGAGCAGAAACTACACATTCGGATAAGTATGCGGGGGCAGAACGGCCTATTCATTAGTAAGTCGAGAAACAGCCTTGAACAGAAATAAAAAATAATAACGAAATACAGTGTTCTGCTGAGGCAAGCAATACGAGCAATGAGGCCTAACTCAGGCACAGTCTAAGCAGCCTAATAAGGATTACGAAATGCAAAATGGAGTCACACTTGCTAACTGAAGCCTGCGCATTACGGGGATTACTCAGTGGGTTGCATAGCGTGAATACAAATGGCATCTATTTAGCCACACATTGCTAACCTAATGTAACGTGAGATGAGTGCCTTGCAGGGATGGGAATTTGAAACCTAACAGACCCTCCTTTTAGCATGGGTGGCTAAATGCTTTATTCGCTATCCGGTAGGGTCTTTACAATTCTAAGGGGGAGAGAGAAATTGCATAGTCACTCATGTTACAAGGGCAAAACAAGCAACACATGAGCATTGAAATCACCTAATACTCAAAGATGCCCTCATCTATGAGCATCATATCCTGAATTTCCTGCATCATCATAACAGAAATCTTGTTATCACGTCTTGGCAATGTAGGGGTAAGTTTACTCATACAATAGGTGCAACAGGCTGGAAGGCAATTAATGCATAAGCAACAGGTAAAGATGACTCCTCCGATGGCTATTAGGACAAGTAATATCTTCCAACCCCATGATGTCATCAGACCCCAGAGCCACCCTGTGAGGGACCATGAACCATTATCCTGATGGATATCTGAGGCAAGTCTGTGTAATTTCTGTATTGCGGAATACACATTAGGGGCACTTTCAGGGATGTACACACAGCAGCTGCTGCCGATAACGCGACAGGCTCCACCCCTATCAGACAGAATGATGTCTAAAACCATCCGATTTTGAAGAGAAACGAGCCTCGTAGTCTGAAGCTCGACTGTAATCTTAGTCAGTATACCGGCAGTAGTATTAATAACTCCCTCAACTACTCTAGCAAGGCGACGAATATTACGACTATTGAACATGGGACCCCAGAACGGCAGAATGCCCTTCATTATGTCAGTAAATTTCTGCAAGGATGTATCTGTCTGATCAATATCGTCTGGATTGACAACTCTCTTAACTCGGGGTGCTGGAGTACTCCAACGCTGCAAGCGATGAGTTTTGTGGTAGTTGGGAGGGGCTATAGAGACTGGGGAAAGGAGGTAAGAAAGGTAGCATTGCCCAGACCATCCCTCAGGGAGCCACACATAGCCACGAGCACCACAAACAAAATAAACATTAGGTGGTGGGATCAAGGGCGGACTTTTGGGCATTCTCAATATGGAAGTGGTGTTGCATCTACTGACCCCCACCTCTATGTCTCCCGCCCCTTGAACACAAAAAGGGGCCAGTACGTCTACCACCACCAGGGGTATGGGCTTATCTAAAGTGACATAGCTGGCTTGGAAGGGTTGAGTAATATTCAGATATATTGAACTGTGAAAACCTATCTCTATCCATCCCTGATCTGTTTGCCTTTCTACCTCGATCTGCTGCTCTGAGGCAAGAACTTAAGAACATCTCCAGGGGAAACACCAGGTGGGGACCTATGTTGAGAGTATACATTCATTGTCAGAGAGCTGGAACTGGTTCCTCTGCGTTCTAAGGAGTCTGGTTGAGAGAATTAGTGAATCAAGCTAAGTAAGGTAAATCATCCCTCACAGCTATTAACATGGGATAGAGGCATAGGCAGCAAGTTCTCACTTCGATGCGTGACAGAAGGTAACAAACCACACACCCAACATTTTGTTGTATTATAAACAGCATGCGTTTGATGCAACGTCTGAATAAAAACATTGTCCTTATAGGACTTCCGGTGTTCTTCTTAGTGAGGCGCTAAGGTACCAAAAATATGCTCAGGAGGGGCTGGTGTAGTACTTATCTAAGCATGCACAAGATATTTTTCTTCCAGGAAAAACAGCACCCCAAATACAAATATCAGAGAAAGCAAAATTATCACCATAAACACTATTTTAGTCTTGGGGGATCAAGAGGACCAAACAGGACCATCTGGAGTGGGACGCGGAGCCGCAAAGGGCTGCTACTCATCAGGGATAGGACGACCAAAGGGATACATTTAGAAAACTTCAAGGGCAACTTATAGGTGTCACAAGGGAAAGAAAAATTCACAGGCTAGAGCCACTATTGCAACAACGGTACCAGAGGGCACAAATCACCCAGCGTCGGTCTAGAGCCTCGCTGGCAGGCTCCTATTGTTCATCAACGATGGTGCAATGAAGCACTCCCATGGAGGAGCTGCGCGATCGCAGCGCTTGCAGAAAAAACAAATCCTTCTTCTTTCAGGATAGGGCAACCTCCCTCCTGGGCAAATGCCCTCAACTATCCTGTCAGTGTCCAGGGCAGTGCACCAGTGTAGTTCACCCTAGTCTAATACAGGCACCTTAGGCACAGCACCTGCGCCCTAAACTCAAGTTCTTCCCTAACTCCTAGACTGTTCGGCTGGTGCACCGTCCTTCTTTCGGGGCCTCAGATTATATTTTGTTATTCCAGGCACTGTTTCATCAACAAAAAGGGGCAGAAACTCAGGATCAGATGGGCATCGAGACTCAGATTCCGGTGTATTAGAGACAGTTTTATCCGGGGCGGCCCTTATCTCTGGTGGGATCGCCTCAGACAGGACTGCATCACTTTCTTCGTCTGTCTGCGCCCACCTCAACCGGGCGTCAGAGAAGGGAACGAAGCGTGGCACCCTCTCACATTCCTGATCACCAATGCCTTCGTTGACCCACCGGTCGTACGGGAGCGGTAGAGGTATCCGTTTAACGTGCGACCAGTGGATCCAGTGCTTTCTGCCGTCTACTTTCACCGCTGTACGGGTGGCAAGAAGGATGAGGAGAGGCCCTTTCCACCTCGGCTCCAAACAGCTTTTCCGTTGAAAGTTTCGGATGAGCACAAAATCGCTGGGCTATATTTGATGCCCGGGCCCCTCTGGTACTGGCTGCAGCGTGGCTTGTATCTGTTGGTGAAGAGAACAAAGATCTTTAGACAATTGATTTAGATAGTCTACAAGCAGGGGGTACTCTATCTCGGAAAAGCGCTTGGGTCTTGGGACGCCCCAAACATTAGCAGGGCGTCCGAAGACCACCTCATACGGGGACAACCCTGTTCTAGAATGCGCTGTCGCTCTGGTAGATAATAAAGCCAAGGGTAACGCATCTGGCCATCGCAGTCCTGTGCTTTCTTGAATCTTTGCTAGCTTCAGTTTGAGATTACCATTGTACTTCTCAACCAGACCTGCTGACTGGGGGTGATTCGCTGCATGAAACTTCTGCTTAATATGCAAACCTGTGCACACCAATTCAATGACTTTTGCATTGAAGTGACTTCCGTTGTCACTCCAGATCACGCGTGGCAACCCATAGCGTGGGAAGTACTCTTTTAGAAGTGCCTTTGCGCCGTCGCCATAGCTGTATTCTTTTTAGTGGGGTAAGCCTCAATCCATTTACTGAATGCGCAGATCACTACTAGCACATACTTTAGGTTATTAACTCGTTCCATTTTGATGAAATCAATCTGGAGAACCTCGAAAGGGAAGGAAGGTGGTGCAAAGTTACCAGCGGGTGTAGGAGTACCTTTCCCAGGGTTATGCTTCAGACAAATGATGCAATGCTTCACTAGGTGCGTGGCTACCCTAGTGATATTATCATTCTGCCATACTGGGTCCAGTAACTTGCATATTCCTTTGGCACTAATATGCGCTGGGCCATGGTAACAACAGGGAGCACATATGAATTAGGCAGCAACCATCGCTGCTTCCCTGACAAGTCAGTCCAACACCCATCCTCATCCAAGCGACTTGTTCTCTCCTCCCACATTGCTAATTCATCTAAAGTCGCCTCACCTTGGATTTCCCTAACGTTCCCCAGTGTGTCCTCGAACAGTCCGTTGTCTGGGACCCACCTAGCGGGACCTGCCTCCAACATCTTTGTCATCTTTGATCGAGCTGTCTCCTTAGCTGTCTGGTCTGCGAAAGCATTTCCCCTCCCAACATCATCTGTAATAGCCTTATGAGCGCTACATTTCACTATTGCTAACTTACTGGGAAGTGTCAGTGCGGACAGCAATCTATGTATCAATGGCCCGTTCTGTGAAGTCAAGTCAAGAACCCTCTCTCCGCCCAGAGGCGCCCAAAATTATGGGCCACCCCAAAGGCAGACAGGCTGTCGGTATGGATATTAACAGCCAGTCCCTCACTCAACTCACAAGCCCTGAGGAGGGCAACCAACTCTGCAGCTTGGGCCAATTGGTGTGGGATACGGGATGTCTCAACTACAGTGTGTAACGTTGTGATTGCATAGGTTGCAGTGGTTGTGCCATCTGGTAATTTGAAACAAGAGCCATCGACATATAGTTCCCCTTGGGGGTCAGATAAGGGAACGTCAGTCAGGTCTACCCGTCCCTTCGTTTCTTCCTCAGTCCGAAATAAACAATCATGGACATCATTGTCCTTTTCTTCCGACGGGAGGGGTAGTAACGTGGCTGGGTTCAGAGTAGCACATCGTTTGATGGTAATGTGCGGGGCAAACAGAGTCAATTCATAGGCAGTCAGGCACGCACTAGTAAGGTGCTGCGTCTTTGTCTTATTCAATAGCGTATCCACAGCATGAGGTACCATGACTGTGAGGTCCGTATCAAGGACGAGCCCTGCCGATTGTCTGATAGAAACTGCCACCGCCACGGCAGCTCTCAGACCGCTCGGGAGCGTTCTGGCAACATTATCAAGCATGGCAGAGAAGTAGATGCAGGGTCTCTGCTTACCACGAAACCCTGTGTTAGAACAGAAAGCACTCAACCGTCCACCTCATGCACGTAGAGCACAAAAGGCTTCTGGTAATCAGGAGTACCAAGCACAGGAGCAGAGCAAAGCGCAACCTTTAATTGTTCAAAAGCTTGCTGGCATGCAGGTGTCCAAGGCAGGGGTTCATGCACATCTTTGGTGGTCAGGTAAAGAAGGGGTTTTGTTAGTAGGGAATAGTTAGGGATCCAATGCCGACAATACGATGTTATCCCAATAAACGCGCGTACCTCGCGTTGGGTCTTAGGAACAGACATATTAGTAATAGCAGCTATGCACTCAGGTGTTAGACTGCGACCCTCCTTCGACAGTAGGTGACCTAAATAGGTGACCTCCTGTCGACAATATTGAAATTTGGAAAGTGACACCTTGTGGCCATGATGCGCCAGATGCAACAATAATTTAACTGTGACGTCTTTGCAACCATCCTCATTGTCCGAGGCCACAAGGAGGTCGTCAACATACTGCAACAGCACATTGCCAGGGGGAAGCTCCAAAGAATCCAATTGAGCTTTCAAGGCTTGGCTTTAAATACTAGGACTTTCAGTATAGCCTTGTGGAGCACGACAGAATCTAACGCTCCGACCGGCTATTGCAAATCCAAACAGATATCTGCTATCTGTATGGATTGGTATGCTGAAGAAAGCATTTTTTAAGTCAATTACAGAGAAGAATTTTGCTGATGGGGGAATCATTGTCAAGATCGTTGTAATGTCCGGGACCACAGGGTATTGGGGAACTACGATCTTATTGACCTCTCTGAGGTCTATCACAAAACAGTAAACATCAGGGTGGGCATCAGAAGAATCCAAGGGTGTCTTTTTGAGAATAGGAAGAATAGGGCTATTACACACATTCGCCACAGTCTCTTCAACCATGCCAGACTTAATCAAATCCTGTATTATTCGCAATAGGGCCTTTTCACCTGCCTGGGATTTCTTGTACTGGGGAATACGTGGCAATTTAGCATTGTCTCTGATCTGTATAGATACTGGCGGGATCTGGAGTCACCCCACATCCGTGTCTCCTGTAGCCCATAACGTACGTGGCACATCTCTGAACTCAGCTGGAAGGGGAGCATCCTTTGCGAAGCACTGTTTGGCAGGAGCTACCTGCGGTCCAATAGTCATGTAAACACCGTCTGGAGAACAAAAAATTGTCGCATGCAACCTTTTTAACAAATCAAGTCCTAACAAATTTTCCCCACAATTTGACGTCAGTAAAAATGTGGAATCAACCGTAAAGGGGCCAATAGTCAAAGCAAGAGGCTTGGAAATGGGGCTAATGACCGGCACGCCTGAGAAACCCACTGACACATTGTTTTGGCCAGACAGAGCTGCCCCCGGGACAGGGAACGGGAAACAGAGCTATTCATAGCCCCTGTATCAACTAAAAATCTTTCATTAGTACCCTGTAAATCGGCAGTGACATAAGGTCCATGTTGATCTATAGGCACAGGAACTGGTCCCTCGCCCTGTACTCGGCTGTCCGAGCTGTGAGACAACCCTGTCACTTCGTCCATGTCATAGTCGTCATGATAGTACTGTCGTCCTCGGGGGTCGTCAAAATAATTCCCGCTCTGCCTATTTTGTGATGCATCCTCTGACTGCATCCCCCCCTCTACCTCCTGTTCCTCACCCGCGACCTCGAAAACCCCAACATCTCGGGGCCTCACCTTTCTGTAGCAACTCCGGACACCCGTTCCGCCAATGTCCCTCCTGCTTGCAGTACGCACATTGATTGAGCCTGAGGGGTGTGTTTGAAGCACCTCCCCTGCCAGACCGGGGCGGCCGTTGGGCCGAACCCGAACCTCTACCTCGTCCATTTCCCCTCGCAACTTGCTGCATCAATACCCTCATCGTCAAATCCTTTGACTTTTTCTCCACCCTTTCCTTGTCCTCGTTCTCTCTATGTTTGTAATATTGTGCCATACTCAATATCACTGACGGGGATGATGTCGTCCAAGTACTTTCCGAAGCCTACAACCGTGTTGCAATCTCGGGAAGCAAGTTAGTGACAAATCTGTTGACAAATAAACAAACACCACCCTCCTGTGACAGGTCCTGACCACTAAAATCTAAAAACACCCCTTCAAATCTGGTAAAGAAATCCGACACACTTTCATCCTTCTTCTGGCGACATGCAGTCAACTTATCCCAGTCCACTCTCTTTGGCGGAATAAGTGAGTGCAAGTATGTTATAATACGCCCCGGCAAAGCGTGGAGCTCCGCTTTTGGATTGTCGCCGGGCTTACGCTCCTTATCCCAAGCCCTGATTTCATCCCACATGCCCCCCAACTCTAGTGCATGATCCTGCGTTTGAACCTGCCTCCCTATATCCACCGGTACCAACAGACCGAAAAACAACTCTATGTCAGCTAGCGTCATTACTGTGGAGGAGGCCGCCTCCGTCAATTCTTTATAATATGCAGAAGGGTTTTTCCGGGGGTCCGGCAGCTGGCTCTTTAAGGATAGGACCTCACTGTGGCGTGGCCAGACGCCGATGGAGCAGGGAGCCTGAACCGGAGCTCCTGAGGGGTGATCCCCCATACAAGCCCATCCTGACTGCTATGAGGGAGCCATCAGCATAAATTGCCCCCCCTCCGAACTCTGAAGGACAGGGGCACGGCCAGGGGTTGACGAATGGGGCAGAAAGACACGTCCTCGCAGCAAAAACATGCCGGACGGAGGACCCACGAGGTTAGCCAAGATGGCGCCCGCGGTCTGAGCCCCGGCTCCCTAGGGCCGACTAGAAGTTGCCAGTGGAGTACAGTGGGGCCAAATTGTCGGTCCGGGGCAGCGGAGCACTGGGACCGTGTGATCCTGTGGCCAAAAGAGGGGACAGGCAAATATCGCCGGAGAACCGACCATTGTGAGGGAGCTGCGAGGTCTGACAAAATGGTGCCCGCGGCCTGAGGACTGCCCCCGAGGGACGCCCTGTGACGGCCGGCTACACAGCCACACAGTAGAGCTGGTTGCAGACATGCGTCGATAGAGAGCTGGGCCCCCGCACCTGCAGTGCACAACGAGGAGTAAGGAAGTGCAACGGAGGGGGGCTCAGGTGGCGGCGGCGCGGGGGGAGCTGTGAGCACCTGGCGGCGGCAGATCCGAGCACTGCTGCGGGCGACCTCGGGACAGCACTCTACAGTTTACCCAACCGGGCATGAGAGCCTGATCATCAGACGCGCTGTGACCTATCTGCCCGACGCGGCCAGGGGGTAGGGGGACGCTGCTACACAGCCCTTGCCGGAGAGGGCCACGTCGCCCCCTCGGAGAGCCCACCTCCCGCTGCTGGAGCAGCGCAACAAACCAGTGCCGCTTTGTCATCCCACTTCCTCCCTGCGGTCTCCGCGGGTGGCCTCAGGCTGCACACGCTGCGGGCTGGCGCTTCACCGGCGGCCCCCACCATTCCCAGCAGTGGCTGCAGCGCATACAGGGAGACAGATGTCAGAAACTGGCCTCCTTCGCTCTTGCTCCGGACGCTTGCATGCGGCCCGGCTCAGCTACAGGTGCCGGAAAAAACTGTGATAAAATGTTTACTGCTCAACGCCAGATCTCTGGTGAAGCACAGCATAGAGTGTGCGACACTCATAGAGGAAGGAAATATCAAATTGGCTTTTATCACAGAAGCATCGACAGATGAAGCCTCAGGCCCAGATTTAGTGAAAGCTACACCACCGGGATTTCTCTGTCACACTCTAAACAGGCCAATTAGGAGAGGTGGGGGCTTAGCAATTATTTATCACGACTCACTTAAGGCTTCCTTTCGTACAGCCTCAAATCCAGGTTGTGAGGCACTCTCCTTTAGCTTTAGTCTATCCCATCACCACACGTTTAAGGGCATTTTACTATATAGACCCCCTGGTCCTAAGAGCACCTTCTTAACATCCATTGGCAATTTGCTGGAAGAGGGGCTCTGCACTGGCTCCTTTACTATCATGGGAGACTTCAACTACCAGCTGGAAGCATCTAGGGAACCAGACACGATGGCCCTTATAGACATGATGAAAAGCGCTGACCTCAGTCAACAGGTGACAGGCCCTACCCATGTGACAGGCCACACTCTGGATGGGATCTTTTCAAACCATCCACAACTCTGCTTCTCGAGGTTGCTGCCTCTCACCTGGACCGACCACTCAGCTGTACAATTTGAGTTGGTCCTTCCTGTGCACTGTACGGGTAGGGAGGGCCCTAAGAGTCAAATCAAAAGCAAAATTGAGGGCACTGCACTGAAAGATGCGCTTACGTCAACTGCGGGTCAGCTACCCACAGGAATAGAGGAGGCCACTACTTATTACACTGATTGGATAGAAACAGCTTGTAATGAATTAGCCCCAGTAAAAGTTTGGTTTCCTAAAAGATCTCAACCAACGGCCCCCTGGTACATGTAGGATCTGAGGAAACAGAAACTTACCTGCAAATCCCTTGAGCAAAAATGGAGAAAAGAATACAAGGAAGCTGAGGAAAAGTGTTATAAACAAAGTCTTGCTATTTATAAGCAACTTATATTTAATGCAAAAAAAGAGTTCTTGGCAAATTGAATCAATCATGCTAAAAACTCTATCAAAGAACTTTTCAAAACTGTATCGAAATTGGCCTCCCCCTGTCCAGCGAAATCCAGACGAGCCAGGAACTATGCAAAGATATTGCCAGGTTCTTTCTGAATAAGGTGGAGGTCATCTTCTCAGCTTTTAATCCCCCAAGCTTCATAGGGGCTGTAGCTCAGTTGGAGGGAAGGAGCCCAGCTGTGGACCCCCGCTGTCTTTGACAAATTTGGGTCACTATCCATTACTGATACAGAGAGGCTCCTATTGGCAGCAAGGTTAGGCTCCCCCTATGATCCCTGCCCAGTCTCGGTGATCAAACGTGCCCCGCGACCCGTTGCCCTTGCACTTACCTCCCTGTTCAATACAATGTTCGAAGCAGGGTATTTCCCTAGACTCTGGAAGGTGGCCTCAATATTGCCTCTGCTAAAGAAGCCCAATCTCGATCCCAAGGATCCCAATAGTTTCCGCCCAATCTCACGCCTCCTGCTTCCAGCAAAGCTGATCGAGAAAACAATGACTGTGCAACTTAGTGCCTTTCTACGTGAAACCCAAGCTTTAGATCCTACTCAATACGGGTTCAGAGAAGGGCATAGCACAAAGTCCGCCCTCATAAAATCTACTGAAGAGATTAGAGAAGTTATGGATAGGGGAGGTAAGGCCGCCCTGATTATGCTGGACCTGTTGGCGGCCTTCGATGCGGTCCATCATGATTTACTGATGGACCGTTTGTCGGCATGTGGGGTCCAGGATAAAGCATGGAAGTTGCTGAAATCCTTCCTAACTGACAGATCTCAAATTGTGGCGCTGGATGAATTTCATTCTAAACCTTTCTCCCTGCCTTGTGGAGTGCCACAGGGGTCTTCCCTTAGTTCCACACTTTTAATGTGTATGTTTCATCCTTAGCCTCCTTAATTGGCTCCTTTGGTTTTAACCTTACCTCCTACGCAGACGACACACAAATTGTTGTGGCTCTGCGGCCAGGACAGGGAGCTGGAATAGACACTCGGTTCCATGACTGTATGGAAGCAGTCGGGAGGTGGATGGCACAAAATTGCCTAAAACTTAATTCAGGCAAAACCGAGGTCATTCTATTTGGAAATGATGCCAATTTCTGGACCCCAAATTGGTGGCCAGATGCATTGGGCATTCTTCCTATACCCACTAGGAAAGTAAAGAACCTAGGAGTTATAGTTGATGATAAGCTCAACTTTGGTGACCAGATTAATGCAGTGGTATCAGCCACTTTCTATACCCTTAAAATGATTAAGAAAATACTACATTTTCTGCCGGTGGACAGTCAGCGGACAGCTGTCACAGCACTTATTATGTCTAGGCTAGATTACTGTAATAGTCTCTACCTAAACATACAAGAACGTTTTCTGAACAAGCTCCAATTGTTGCAAAATGCGACAGCGAGATTACTCACTGGTATACCTAAATTTGCCCCAATCTCTAAGGAAATCAAAAAACTTCATTGGTTACCTGTCAGGAAACGGGTGCGTTTTAAAGCCCTATGCACCGTGTACAAGGCACTCCAAGGCACAGGCCCAGGTTATCTGAAACGGCAATTGCAGTGGTATCAGCCCAAAAGAACTCTTCGCTCCCTTGGAGCCAAGCTGGTGTCAGTACCACCTATAAAAAAGCTTCATGGGGTGGGAGAAGTTTCATTGCCTGTGCTGCAAAGGCCTGGAATGACCTCCCTTTCCATCTGAGAAACGCCACTAACCGCCTGACATTCAGGAAAGGATTAAAAACCTGGCTCTTTAACCTGTAGTGTTGTCTTCCCACTTCAAAGCCTAGAGGATAGCAGCTAGCGCCAGGACACCCTTGGGTAACCGTCGCGCTTTAGAAATATCCATAACATAACATAACATAACATAACATACTTAAAGCACTGGCCCATGCAGACTCCTCAGTCCTCGCACTGACCACTGGGCCCATTGCTGCAGGCACCACCGGGACAGGACCACACTTTCCTGCTGAGGCCTAGGTTACACTTTCACCCGCAACGCCTCAGTCCGAGCGCTAAGGGTAGCCCCAAGAGTAACGCAGGTCAGGGCTGCACACCCTACCAGCAGAGAAGTACTGCACAGCCACGCAGCTTCATGCCGGCCTAGATTACTACTGACCGCGAGGAGGGGCGTACATGCCCATCATCACCACCGCCACTCCGGACCTTCTCATAGCCTGCGCCGCCTGCTACATCTTTACGGCGCTGCCTCTGCGACTCGCGGTGAGAACACGCACACCAAGCATTTGACCCCAGTAGCCTTCACACCCTAGAGGGTCCTCTGCGTAATCGCCATCAGAGCCACTTGACACCCTCATTAACCAGTCTGCTGCCACACAGAAACCAATATGGGGAGAGTCAGCAAAAGGCGGGATACGGAGCAATAGGAGCCAGCGGGAGAAGATGCTGGAGAGTCGCGACCACGCACAGTTGCTCGTAGCGACAAGACTGCGACCCAAGACGACCTATCATTATATGACATACTGCAGGCCATAGAGACGTCACGGACGGCCGTAGAATCTAAAATCGACATGCTCCGGGAGGATCTGGGCCTACTACGGGCAGATCACAGGAAGCTGGCGGACCGGGTCACGACAGTGGAAGGAGATGTCAGAGACCTGAAACCGCAAGTATCCATGTCCACCCGCAAACTTACGGACATCGAAAAAAGGGTGCATGTGCTGGAACTGCGAGCCGAGGACGCCGAAAATAGGGCAAGACGCAACAACATCAGAGTCAATGGGCTGCCAGAAAAAGTCGAAGGGAACAACATGGTGGCCTACCTTGAGAACTGGATCTGCACCGAGGTGGCAGAGGAGGGCCTATCACCATATTTCACTCTAGAGTGGGCACACAGAGTTCCTGCCCGGGCACTCCCGCCTGGGAGGCCGTCAAGACCAGTGGTGGCTCGCCTCCTCTGCTACAAAGACAGGGATCATGTGCTGAGCCAAGCGCGACTCAAAGGTCAACTCAAAATTGATAACAGCATCGTCCGTATCTTCCCGGACTCCTCCCGGGAAGTACAGAGGCAGCGCGCTTCCTTTGTCACGGCCAAACGGAAACTGCGACAAATGGGGGTATCATATTCTATGGTATTCCCAGCTAAGCTCCGGATAGTGCACGCAGAGGGGACCAAGTTCTTTACCACACCCCAAGGCGTGAGGACTGGATTGAGGAGCAGGGACCGCGAGACCGGAGGCAAGAAGGCAGAGCCCAGCTAGAGAAAGATCCCACAAGGTCCCCTGGAAAAGGCGGGAAACTCAAGTGCCTCCCAACACTGGAGGAGGCTCGACGAGACAAGGAGAGTGCGGTTACGGCAATAGCATCCCTGAGCGCTGCAGGCCCATGGGGCACCTCCTCCCTATCAGGAGAGGATCAGAGAGACTCGGACTCTGACACCAGCTCGAGCACCGTGGGGGATGCCAGCCAGACCCTACCAGAAGTGACTCCCAGAACGGCGGACGACTTGATCTAATTGACACATAGCACGCAAGTACCCGCTGGACATCTGAGTTAGGGGGGTGAGGCGCCCTGATTAGGGGCTGATTTGAGTATGGGAGGGGCCCAGAATGGGCACTATGAGGCCAAATTACCAGATGGGGGGGGACCCAGGGGGCGGGGGGAAGGCTTTCCTCCAGGCGAGCGTTAGCCTAGCCACCACCCGAATGTCGGACACTTGTTTGTTTTTATGCCAGAGCGCAGTTTAGATGGGGGAGTGTTTTCCACTTGTCCTGGGGAAGGGGAGTTGGGGAAGTTCTATTGTTTTAAGTTGGGGGCACTGCTGTCTACACATACACGGGGCCATGAGCTGCAGCGGGAACGTTCACTTCACCCAGAGTATGTCACCGGAAGCAAAGCAGGGGCGAGGGGCCAGACAGAGGTGGAGAGATTAATCTGTAATGCCAAATCAGAAGGTATATAACCTCCTCTCTTGGAATGTCCAGGGGATGCACTCCATGCACAAACGCTACAAAAATTTCTCCCATCTGAACAGGCGTGGAATCCATATAGCTATGTTGCAGGAAACGCACACATTGGCCTCTGAGGGGGTGGCACTACACCGTAGATGGAGAGGTCAGGCATACTATACTTCATTTTCTGCATTTGCCAGGGGGGCCCTGATATGGATCAGGGCAGGCGTCCCCTTCCAGCACACCAAACACAAAGTAGACCCAGAGGGCCGTTACGTAGTGGTCACAGGGAGACTGGACGGGCAGGATGTCACGCTGATAAATATTTATGGCCTGAATGCGGAACAAGGGGCTTTCTTGGAACAACTGTCTGGGACTTTGGCACCATACATGATGGGGTCGATCATCGTGGGGGGGGTTTTCAATTGTATTGCGGATCCAGATCTTGACCGGTCCCACCCACCACTCCGGGATGCCCTGGTACACAGGACAGCTAGGATGTTCAGGAACTAGCAGTCTCACTGGGGGCTGGTGGACACACACACCCACTGGACAGGGAATATTCCCACCTCTCCCATGTACATGACTTGAATGTCCGCCTAGACACCTTCCTATGCTCACCAGACATGCACGCACAGCTCCATGACACGGAATACCTCACTCGAACAGTGTCGGACCACAACCCGGTGCTGACTCGACTGCATTGGGGGGCCCAGCAGCAACCCGTTCCCACGTGGCGCCTTAAGCTCGAGGCCCTAGAGGATCAAGTGTTTTTACATGAGATTAGGGGCCATATTGTTACATATTTTGCCAACAATGCACAGTCCACGGACTCCAGGGTGACAGAATGGGAGGCCTTTAAGGCTATAATTAGGGGGAAATGCATGGCGCTATCAATTGGGGTATGGCGAACACTACTCACAGACGTAGAACAGGCTGACCGAGTGCTGAGGGAGGTGGAACTCTGATGCCCAAACCACCCCAAACTCCGCCAGGAGTTGCTAGAGACGAAGGAGGAGGTGGCCGTGCAGGAAGAAAGATTACAGTGTTTTGACTATCAAACATATATGGACAGGACTCACGCTGAGCGGGACAGGGTGGGCAGATTGCTGGCGTGGCTTGCTAACCCCACCCGCAGGGGGAACACAATCATAGAGCTAGCGGACTCAGAGGGGCAATCTCTATATCGACAGGATGCCATCAACAATAGGTTCCGCAGCTATTATGAGCAGCTCTACAGGAGCTCAGGGCCACGGAGGGAAGGAGAAATAGAGGAATATTTGGCAGACCTTCCTCTTCATACCTTGAAGGGGAGGACGCAGACCAACTAGGTGCAGAAATATCAGAGCATGAAATCAAAATGGCCATTAAGGAACTGGCGAGAGGGAAAAACCCAGGCACAGACGGGATCCCCAAGGAATTCTACAACGCATATGTAGAAGAACTAGCCCCCAAACTAGCAGAGATGTATGCGGAGGGGGGGAGAGGGGTCACTTACCGGGCACCACTAGAGAGGCGGGGTAATACCGCTGCTGAAGCCCGACAGGCCCCCTCTGGAGTGCACGGCGTATAAACCCCTGTCGATGTTAAATCTCGACTTTAAAATTTTAAGTAAACTACTGGCAACGCGGTTGCTCCCATATATGACGTTCCTGGTGCACCGGGATCAGGCAGGCTTCATTTCACGCAGGAATACGATTCTGAATATACACCGCCTGTTGTCCATTATCGAGCTCGGTGCGACAGAAGAACGGGCAGGGGCGGTGTTCGCCATCGACATAGAAAAGGCATTTGATAGCCTTGAGTGGGGGTTTCTGTATGCCGTCTTAACCAAAATGGGCCTTGGACCAGGGTTCCTGCGCTGGGTGCAGCTGTTATATGCCACTCCTGTGGCGAGAGTCCGCACGGGGCGCACGATATCGGAACAGTACCAGGTGGAGAGGGGCACGCGCCAGGGGTGTCCCCTCTCCCCACTAATGTTCGCCCTGGCCGTGGAGCCACTGGCATGCGTGGCGCGATCTGAAAGGGCTTACCGAGGGCTCCAGTTGGGGGAGCAGAGGCATCACATAGCGTTATACGCCGATGACCTATTACTCTTCCTACAGCATGCGGAGGAGGACCTGCCAGGGGCAAAGACTATGCTGGAAGAATTCGGAGCATTGTCGGGCCTCCGGGTGAATTGGCAGAAGTCCAGACTATTCCCACTGGTGGAAGACATGCTACTTCCTGAGAACTTGGGGGACTTGCGATGGGAGCCCCGCTGTTTCCGCTATCTGGGAGTGCGCATCTTCCACACCGTAGAGGATGTGAAAGAAGGGAACATAGGGAGGGCACTGCGCTCGCTCAAGAACAACATGGCATTCTGGGGAAAGCTTCCCCTGTCCGTGATGGGCCGCATCTCCCTACTCAAAATGGTGGCTCTCCCTAGGCTGCTGTACTTTTTCACCACACTCCTGGTGTGGATATCTGGGGCTTGGTTCCGGTAGCTGGACTCCTGCCTGTCCGCATTCATATGGGGGGCGGGCCGGAGGAGAGTGGCCCTTAACACACTGAAAAGACCGCGGTCAGAGGGGGTCTCACCGTGCCTGATATGGAGGCATACTATCTGGCAGGGCAGTTGCAGGGATTTACGCAGTGGGTGGCGGGGAGTATAGACCCGGATAGGGGGGTGCCACCCTTTGCCCCGGACAAACTGAAGGTGTTCCGCACCCTACTAGGGACCCCCAAACCTCAGCAGGTCTGCGTAACAAGCATAGAGTGATACGCAGGTGCTGGGGTAGGTGCCAGCAGAAGACTAAGACAAGATGCCCATATTCACCGGAACTAGCAATGACACTGCTAGGGGCTCTTGCCCACGGGGGACAATGGAGGAAGATAGGTGGTTGGGCACAGGCAGGAGCCACGAAGGTGGGAGATCTCTACCGGGTTGGGGAACTACTTTCCTGTGAGGAATTCAGCACCGAATGGGACATACCACAAGGGCACTTCCTACTCTACAGGGCAGTTACGGGGGCCATAAGACGACATTGGGGCACGGGCATGACTGAACCGCCACGACACGCCACCTGTGAGTACATAAGTCTCGCAGGGGGGACTATAAAAGCTGTTGCATGCCTCTACAGAGCCATAGGACGAGACTCCATACAGCCACTGGAAAGGGTGAGAAACCAATGGGGGGACGACATTGACAGACCACTGGAGGACAAGGACTGGGAGAACATACTAGTACGGACAACCAAAGTGTCCTGAAATGCACGTTTCAGCCTGATTGGCTTTTATATACTTCACCGAGCATACATGACCCCAGAACGTATTAATCAATACTTTGCTAGAGAGGATGCCAGATGCCCAAGATGTAATACACAAGGGGTGACTTTTATTCACATGATATGGAGCTGCCGATCCTTGATGCACTACTGGCAGGAAGTGACACGGGAGACAGCTAGAATAATGGAGAGGGTAATCCCATGCACACCGGAACATGTTTTGCTCAGCCTGTTCCCACACACTGCCAAAACTAAGACCACGGACAGGTTCCAAGATCTCGCCTTCATACTTGCGAAGCGAGAAATCACTAGCAGATGGAAGAATTCAGACTGCCCTAATGTACACACATGGAAGCGAGAGCTGGTGAAATGAGCTGGATGCGAGGGCAGGGTCTTGCTTGGAAATGCGAGACGGGGAATAGGCAAGATGGAAAGAGCTTGGGCGTGGGAGGTGCTGATGGAAGACCTGAAGAGAGATGGTCGGACATCTGAGGCCTCCACTCCCGAGAGACAGTCACAACAGGAGAACCCCCAGAGGCCAGACCAGGATGGAGAACTAATGCAGATCCTGGGAGATGGGGACATATAACATCTTTACACAAGGGAGGGCCGGGACCTGAAAATCAGGCGACTGCGAAACGCAAAAGCACACCGCAAAGTACAGAGGAAGGGACTTACTGGGCTCAATAGATGGAGTTAGGAGACAGCAGTGCGGGCGGGACGGGGAGAGGGTGGGGGGTAGTTACCTTGTTGAGGAGGGGAATGGGGGGAAATTGAGACCCACATAGAAGAATCCCTACTAAGCAAAGCCTGAGACAGATGGAACAGGGCTCAATACAGACATGGATATGTACAATATGTAATGGAATAGTCTGACCATGTAAATGCTATGCACTTACTTGTACCACAATCAGCAGAATGGCAGAATGATATGTAAAAGGCAATAAAGTTTGTTTACAAAAAAAAAAAAAAGGATAGGACCTCACTACTCTTCCAAGGTGTATAGATCCACTGTTCCTGAAACCGAGCGTTGACCCGTGGTCTAATCACAGCATGGGTGGAATCGCGCAGTTCTGGAATTTCAGGGTGGTAAATGGGATGAACTTCCCTCATGGGATGCTGTGCCCCCATCGTCGGAACCTTCTGGAGCAATCTGCCTCGGTAACCCACTAGTGTCGTTATATTGCTAAAAACCTCATTGGGAGCCATACCTGCAGCATATACCCTATCCTGTATGTCATATATTATTTGCGGTGCAACACCTTGAAAACACTGTTCCCACAACCCTATCAGCGTTGCTGACATGTGCTTAAGGGCGTGCTGCTGTATAAACTGCTCGCAATCTTTCATCACACTCCACACATCCTCCACACTATAGATCGGGTTCCGAGCCCACTGAGCTGCTTGATTCGCCACCATTTGCTTTTCCTCATCACCCACTGCAGAACGCACCAACACTTTATCCATTCGATCTCGCGCTGCTACCCAGTTCAACTCATGTACTCCACGTGCAGGAGTTTCGACATTCAACTGTGCCTGGGGTGTCACACTCACGGGGGAAAGAGCAGATGCAGAGATTGGTACCATCTTGTAGGGAGACAGGGAGGTAGGGGGAAAGGGGGAGTAGCAGTCGATACAGAACTGATAGACTGGGCGGGGGAGCTAACAGCACCTGTCCCGGTGACTGGTGTGAGCAGAAGAGAAGCAAGAGGGGCCGGGGCTGAAGCGGTAGCGCTAGAAACAGGAACGCTCGAAGGGGCGGCACTAGAGGCCAAGGACTGAGAGGTCGGGACTGCCGGGTGTATCCGTTCAGGGGCATAAGGAGGAGGAGGACGAGAATCCAATAACTCTTCGACGAAATCATCACCTTCCTCTCTAGTAACATAACATTTATCTGTCTATAACCGAAACTTTCTATCTGCGCATTCTATACCCTTCTCTATCTTTCCTCTTTCATAGGCTACTGCTTTCTGTGGTATAGTTTGCGTCTGCCTCTTCCGGGCCTCTTTCACTGCTCTCAGTCGTCGCTGCTTTGCTTCTTTCTGCCATACTCTTAGAGAATCAAACATCGGCTGTCTGCTCCTCCCAGCGAACAACTTGTCCTGCAAGAAATTCAATTTCTGTTCATCAAATGAGTCAGTAAGCGGCCACTGTAACTCAGCATTGTCCCTCGTATATTTATGCCACAGTGTGCTAAACATAACAGGGCCAATACCATGTTTAACGTATACGTCAAAATTTGGAGAACCCTCTTCCAATCGAGCATCAGTAGAACAACATCGGCATCCAAAACACCCCAATTTGCTGAAACAAGGCATCTTAATATAAGACACATGCACTGTCCCTAACGTACAAGTATAACACCAACAATAGGCAAACTAAGACAAGATAAAGTAACAAATATTAGTCACGAACCAAACCAAAACGGTCTAGAGACCACTCCCTACAGTCCAGGGACTGTATCAAATTCAAGAATACAGGCTCCAGCCCCAGACCTTTTCAAGCATTAACCAAATGACCAGTTGGTCTGGCAGATTGTTCGCGGGCAGTCCCGGACCTTTTCAAGCACGGGCCAAATTTTCAGGCGGTCCGGTGAACTGCTCGCAAACACTCTGTGCCTTTTTCAAGGGTCCGCAAACCCACCAAGTTCAAGACAAGACAGTCCGGAGACCGTACCAAGACACAGCCCATCGACTCGTGTCGTTCAAGCAAGGCAGTTTAAAAACTGCAGACAAGACAGTCCGGGGACTGTATCAAGACACAGCCCGCAGGCTCGTGCCGTCCAAGAATGGCGCCATTTTCCCAAGAGTCAAATCACTCACCTGGTGCACACAGGTTTGAGTCAAGTTATTCACCACTGCCGACTCTTCGGACCAAACGTCAACTCCAAGGTTTCGCCTTCTCAGGACCCCAGCCGGTGACCAGTAGACGAGGGGGCACCCGATCAGCCGGGCGGGGCAGCTGCGAGAACCAAGCTCGGTCTTGTGTGGGGTACCCGGATCAGCCCGACCAACCAAACGCACCCGTCGACCCTACAACCTGATTACGGGTGAGTCGGATCACCTTGCGGGGTCCTTTTTCGGGCGCCAACTGAAGGAAGTGGCCCTTTAAGGCCACTCGGGTTTTCTTACAACCACCTGCTATGACTTCCCAAGAATGAAGAGTCGGTCAGACAGTAGAGAATGCAAACTTACATTTTATTAGCAATGCTCTGCAGAGGAGTCCATCATGACCTGCACCGAATCACTGACAGAATATCGATGACCACAATATCGAGGTCCGAAAATATCGGGACCTAAATATCGATGTCAAGAATATCGACATCCTATCTACATCATGGTAAGTGTAAAAATATCGAGAAAAAAAATTTGTTGTAAAAAATATCGTTTTTTAAATGTTTAAAAAATAATATAAAATAAAGTAAATAATACATATAATTAAAAAAAGATAGTTATAATTATTATAAAATGTTTAAAATTAGAAATAAATATAATGTAATAAAAAATTAAACATACATATACATAAAATCAAATATATATATTTACTTATTAATATTAATAAATAATTATTATAATAAATTATACCATGTTAGAAACATATTAAAAATTATAAATACATATATATATATACATATACCAGTAAAATAAAAATGGAAATAAAATATATATATAATAAATTAAAATATTAAAATATTTGTATTCTTTTACAATCACATTTTACACTACATTAACAGCAATAGTAGGAGAAATATTGGAAAGCGGAGGGGATAAAATTACAATTCCCACTCCAGGGAGTGCAACAGTAGGGAAAGTGTTGAATAGCGGAAAGGTAAAAATTACTATTCCCACTCCAGCGAGTGCAACAGTAGGGAAAGTTTTGGATAGCGGAGCGGAATAATTTACTATTCCCACTCCAGAGAGTGCTTTAGTAGAGAAAGTGTTGGATAGCAGAGGGGAATAATTTACGATTCCCACTCCCGCAAATACAACAGTAGGGAAAGTGTTGGATAGCGGAGGGGAATAATTCACTATTCCCACTCCAGGGAGTTCAACAGTAGAAAAAGTGTTGGATAACGGAGGGGTAAAAATTACTATACCCACTCCAGCGAATGCAACAGTAGGGAAAGTGTTGGATAGCAGAGAGGTAACAATTACTATTCCCACTCCAGCGAGTGCAACAGTAGGGAAAGTGTTGGATAGCGGAGGGGAATAATTTACTATTCCCACTCCAGTGAGTTCAAAAGTAGGGAAAGTGTTGGATAGCGTAGGGGTAAAAATTACTATTCCCACTCCAGCAAGTGCAACAATAGGGAAAATGTTGGATAGCAGCGGGGAATAATTTACTATTCCCACACCAGCGAGTACAACAGTAGGGAAAGTGTTGGATAGCGGAGGGGAATAATTTACTATTCCCACTCCAGCAAATACAACAGTAGGGAAAGTGTTGGATAGCGGAGGGGAATAATTTACTATTCCCACTCCAGGAAGTTCAACAGTAGAAAAAGTGTTGGATAACGGTGAGGTAACAATTACTATTCCCACTCCAGCGAGTGCAACAGTAGGGAAAGTGTTGGATAGCGGAGGGGAATAATTTACTATTCCCACTCCAGTGAGTGCAACAGTAGGGACAGTGTTGGATAGCATAGGGGTAAAAATTACTATTCCCACTCCAGCAAGTGCAACAGTAGGGAAAGTGTTGGATAGCGGAGGAGAATAATTTACTATTCCTACTCCAGGGAGTGCAACAGTAGAGAAAGTGTTGGATAACGGAGGGGTAAAAATTACTATACCCACTCCAGCAAATGCAACAGTAGGCAAAGTGTTGGTTAGCAGAGAGGTAACAATTACTATTTTCAATCCAGCGAGTGCAACAGTAGGGAAAGTGTTGGATAGCAGAGGGGAATAATTTACTATTCCCACTCAAGTGAGTGCAACAGTAGGGAAAGTATTGAATAGAATAGGAGTAAAAATTACTATTCCCACTCCAGCAAGTGCAACAGTAGGGAAAGTGTTGGATAGCGGAGGGGAATAATTTACTATTCCTACTCCAGGGAGTGCAACAGTAGAGAAAGTGTTGGATAACGGAGGGGTAAAAATTACTATTCCCACTCTAGCGAATGCAACAGTAGGGAAAGTGTTGGATAGCGGAGGGGTAACAATTACTATTCCCACTCCAGCGAGTGCAACAGTAGGGAAAGTGGAGGATTGCGGAGGGGAAAAATTTACTATTCACACTCCAGTGAGTTCAACAGTAGGGAAAGTGTTGGATAGCGTAGGGGTACAAATTACTATTCCCACTCCAGCAAGTGCAACAGTAGGGAAAGTGTTGGATAGCAGAGGGGAATAATTTACTATTCCCACTCCAGCGAGTACAAAAGTAGGGAAAGTGTTGGATAGCGGAGGGAAAAAATTTACTATTCCCACTCCAGCAAATACAACAGTAGGGAAAGTGTTGGATAGTGGAGGGGAATAATTTACTATTCCCACTCAAGGTAGTTTAACAGTAGAAAAAGTGTTGGATAACGGAGGGGTAAAAATTATTATACCCACTCCAGCGAATGCAACAGTAGGGAAAGTGTTGGATAACGGAGAGGTAACAATTACTATTCCCACTCCAGCGAGTGCAACAGTAGTGAAAGTGTTGGATAGCGGAGGGGAATAATTTACTATTCCCACTCCAGTGAGTGCAACAGTAGGGGAAGTGTTGGATAGCATAGAGGTAAAAATTAGTATTCCCACTCAAGCAAGTGCAACAGTAGGAAAAGTGTTGGATAGCGGAGGGGACTAACTTACTATTCCCACTCCAGTGAGTTCAACAGTAGGGAAAGGGTTGGATATCGTAGGACTAAAAATTACTATTCCAACTCCAGCAAGTGCAACAGTAGGGAAAGTGTTGGATAGCAGAGGGGAAAAATTTACTATTCCACTCCAGCGAGTCCAACAGTAGGGAAAGTGTTGGATAGCGGAGGGGAATAATTTACTATTCCCATTCCAGCAAATAAAACAGTAAGGAAAGTGTTGGATAGCAGAGGGGAATAATATACTATTCCCACTCCAGGGAGTTCAACAGTAGAAAAAGTGTTGGATAACGGAGGGGTAAAAATTACTATACCCACTCCAGCGAATACAATAGTAGGGAAAGTGTTGGATAGCGGAGAGGTAACAATTACTATTCACACTTCAGCGAGTGCAACAGTAGGGAAAGTGTTGGATAGCGGAGGGGAATAATTTACTATTCCTCCTCCAGGGAGTGCAACAGTAGAGAAAGTGTTGGATAACGGAGGGGTAAAAAGTACTATTCCCACTCCAGCGAATGCAACAGTAGGGAAAATATTGGATAGCGGAGGGGTAACAATTACTATTTCCACTCCAGCGAGTGCAACAGTAAGAAAAGTGTTGGATAGCGGAGGGGAATAATTTACTATTCCCACTCCAGTGAGTGCAACAGTAGGGACAGTGTTGGATAGCATAGGGGTAAAAATTACTATTCCCACTCCAGCAAGTGCAACAGTAGGGAAAGTGTTGGATAGCGGAGGAGAATAATTTACTATTCCTACTCCAGGGAGTGCAACAGTAGAGAAAGTGTTGGATAACGGAGGGGTAAAAATTACTATACCCACTCCAGCAAATGCAACAGTAGGCAAAGTGTTGGATAGCAGAGAGGTAACAATTACTATTCCCAATCCAGCGAGTGCAACAGTAGGGAAAGTGTTGGATAGCAGAGGGGAATAATTTACTATTCCCACTCAAGTGAGTGCAACAGTAGGGAAAGTATTGAATAGAATAGGAGTAAAAATTACTATTCCCACTCCAGCAAGTGCAACAGTAGGGAAAGTGTTGGATATCGGAGGGGAATAATTTACTATTCCTACTCCAGGGAGTGCAACAGTAGAGAAAGTGTTGGATAACGGAGGGGTAAAAATTACTATTCCCACTCTAGCGAATGCAACAGTAGGGAAAGTGTTGGATAGCGGAGGGGTAACAATTACTATTCCCACTCCAGCGAGTGCAACAGTAGTGAAAGTGTTGGATAGCGGAGGGGAATAATTTACTATTCCCACTCTAGTGAGTGCAACAGTAGGGAAAGTGTTGGATAGCATAGAGGTAAAAATTAGTATTCCCACTCCAGCAAGTGCAACAGTAGGGAATATGTTGGATAGCGGAGGGGAATAATTTACTATTCCTACTCCAGGGAGTGCAACAGTAGAGAAATTATTGGATAACGGAGGGGTAAAAATAACTATTCCCACTCCAGCGAATGCAACAGTAGGGAAAATGTTGGATAGCGTAGGGGTAACAATTACTATTCCCACTCAAGCAAGTGCAACAGTAGGAAAAGTGTTGGATAGCGGAGGGGACTAACTTACTATTCCCACTCCAGTGAGTTCAACAGTAGGGAAAGGGTTGGATAGCGTAGGACTAAAAATTACTATTCCCACTCCAGCAAGTGCAACAGTAGGGAAAGTGTTGGATAGCAGAGGGGAAAAATTTACTATTCCACTCCAGCGAGTACAACATTAGGGAAAGTGTTGGATAGCGGAGGGGAATAATTTACTATTCCCACTCCAGCAAATACAACAGTAAGGAAAGTGTTGGATAGCAGAGGGGAATAATATACTATTCCCACTCCAGGGAGTTCAACAGTAGAAAAAGTGTTGGATAACGGAGGGGTAAAAATTACTATACCCATTCCAGCGAATACAAGAGTAGGGAAAGTGTTGGATAGCGGAGAGGTAACAATTACTATTCGCACTTCAGCGAGTGCAACAGTAGGGAAAGTGTTGGGTAGCGGAGGGAATCATTTACTATTCCTCCTCCAGGGAGTGCAACAGTAGAGAAAGTGTTGGATAACGGAGGGGTAAAAGTACTATTCCCACTCCAGCGAATGCAACAGTAGGGAAAATATTGGATAGCGGAGGGGTAACAATTACTATTTCCACTCCAGCGAGTGCAACAGTAGGAAAAGTGTTGGATAGCGGAGGGGAATAATTTACTATTCCCACTCCAGTGAGTGCAACAGTAGGGACAGTGTTGGATAGCATAGGGGTAAAAATTACTATTCCCACTCCAGCAAGTGCAACAGTAGGGAAAGTGTTGGATAGCGGAGGAGAATAACTTACTATTCCTACTCCAGGGCGTGCAACAGTAGAGAAAGTGTTGGATAACGGAGGGGTACAAATTACTATACCCACTCCAGCAAATGCAACAGTAGGCAAAGTGTTGGATAGCAGAGAGGTAACAATTACTATTCCCAATCCAGCGAGTGCAACAGTAGGGAAAGTGTTGGATAGCAGAGGGGAATAATTTACTATTCCCACTCAAGTGAGTGCAACAGTAGGGAAAGTATTGAATAGAATAGGAGTAAAAATTACTATTCCCACTCCAGCAAGTGCAACAGTAGGGAAAGTGTTGGATATCGGAGGGGAATAATTTACTATTCCTACTCCAGGGAGTGCAACAGTAGAGAAAGTGTTGGATAACGGAGGGGTAAAATTACTATTCCCACTCTAGCGAATGCAACAGTAGGGAAAGTGTTGGATAGCGGAGGGGTAACAATTACTATTCCCACTCCAGCGAGTGCAACAGTAGTGAAAGTGTTGGATAGCGGAGGGGAATAATTTACTATTCCCACTCCAGTGAGTGCAACAGTAGGGAAAGTGTTGGATAGCATAGAGGTAAAAATTAGTATTCCCACTCCAGCAAGTGCAACAGTAGGGAATATGTTGGATAGCGGAGGGAATAATTTACTATTCCTACTCCAGGGAGTGCAACAGTAGAGAAATTATTGGATAACGGAGGGGTAAAAATAACTATTCCCACTCCAGCGAATGCAACAGTAGGGAAAATGTTGGATAGCGTAGGGGTAACAATTACTATTCCCACTTAAGCAAGTGCAACAGTAGGAAAAGTGTTGGATAGCGGAGGGGACTAACTTACTATTCCCACTCCAGTGAGTTCAACAGTAGGGAAAGGGTTGGATAGCGTAGGACTAAAAATTACTATTCCCACTCCAGCAAGTGCAACAGTAGGGAAAGTGTTGGATAGCAGAGGGGAAAAATTTACTATTCCACTCCAGCGAGTACAACATTAGGGAAAGTGTTGGATAGCGGAGGGGAATAATTTACTATTCCCACTCCAGCAAATACAACAGTAAGGAAAGTGTTGGATAGCAGAGGGGAATAATATACTATTCCCACTCCAGGGAGTTCAACAGTAGAAAAAGTGTTGGATAACGGAGGGGTAAAAATTACTATACCCATTCCAGCGAATACAAGAGTAGGGAAAGTGTTGGATAGCGGAGAGGTAACAATTACTATTCGCACTTCAGCGAGTGCAACAGTAGGGAAAGTGTTGGGTAGCGGAGGGGAATCATTTACTATTCCTCCTCCAGGGAGTGCAACAGTAGAGAAAGTGTTGGATAACGGAGGGGTAAAAAGTACTATTCCCACTCCAGCGAATGCAACAGTAGGGAAAATATTGGATAGCGGAGGGGTAACAATTACTATTTCCACTCCAGCGAGTGCAACAGTAGGAAAAGTGTTGGATAGCGGAGGGGAATAATTTACTATTCCCACTCCAGTGAGTGCAACAGTAGGGACAGTGTTGGATAGCATAGGGGTAAAAATTACTATTCCCACTCCAGCAAGTGCAACAGTAGGGAAAGTGTTGGATAGCGGAGGAGAATAACTTACTATTCCTACTCCAGGGCGTGCAACAGTAGAGAAAGTGTTGGATAACGGAGGGGTACAAATTACTATACCCACTCCAGCAAATGCAACAGTAGGCAAAGTGTTGGATAGCAGAGATGTAACAATTACTATTCCCAATCCAGCGAGTGCAACAGTAGGGAAAGTGTTGGATAGCAGAGGGGAATAATTTACTATTCCCACTCAAGTGAGTGCAACAGTAGGGAAAGTATTGAATAGAATAGGAGTAAAAATTACTATTCCCACTCCAGCAAGTGCAACAGTAGGGAAAGTGTTGGATAGCGGAGGGGAATAATTTACTATTCCTACTCCAGGGAGTGCAACAGTAGAGAAAGTGTTGGATAACGGAGGGGTAAAAATTACTATTCCCACTCTAGCGAATGCAACAGTAGGGAAAGTGTTGGTTAGCGGTGGGGTAACAATTACTATTCCCACTGCAGCGAGTGCAACAGTAGGGAAAGTGTTGGATTGCGGAGGGGAAAAATTTACTATTCCCACTCCAGCAAATACAACAGTAAGGAAAGTGTTGGATAGCAGAGGGGAATAATATACTATTCCCACTCCAGGGAGTTCAACAGTAGAAAAAGTGTTGAATAACGGAGGGGTAAAAAGTACTATTCCCACTCCAGCGAATGCAACAGTAGGGAAAGTGTTGGATAGCGGAGGGGAATAATTTACTATTCCCACTCCAGCAAATACAACAGTAGGGAAAGTGTTGGATAGTGGAGGGGAATAATTTACTATTCCCACTCAAGGGAGTTTAACAGTAGAAAAAGTGTTGGATAACGGAGGGGTAAAAATTATTATACCCACTCCAGCGAATGGAACAGTAGGGAAAGTGTTGGATAACGGAGAGGTAACAATTACTATTCCCACTCCAGCGAGTGCAACAGTAGTGAAAGTGTTGGATAGCGGAGGGAATAATTTACTATTCCCACTCAAGTGAGTGCAACAGTAGGGAAAGTGTTGGATAGCATAGAGGTAAAAATTAGTATTCCCACTCCAGCAAGTGCAACAGTAGGGAATATGTTGGATAGCGGAGGGGAATAATTTACTATTCCTACTCCAGGGAGTGCAACAGTAGAGACATTATTGGATAACGGAGGGGTAAAAATAACTATTCCCACTTCTGCGAATGCAACAGTAGGGAAAATGTTGGATAGCGTAGGGGTAACAATTACTATTCCCACTCAAGCAAGTGCAACAGTAGGAAAAGTGTTGGATAGCGGAGGGGACTAACTTACTATTCCCACTCCAGTGAGTTCAACAGCAGGGAAAGTGTTGGATAGCGTAGGACTAAAAATTACTATTCCCACTCCAGCAAGTGCAACAGTAGGGAAAGTGTTGGATAGCAGAGGGGAATAATTTACTATTCCACTCCAGCGAGTACAACAGTAGGGAAAGTGTTGGATAGCGGAGGGGAATAATTTACTATTCCCACTCCAGCAAATACAACAGTAAGGAAAGTGTTGGATAGCAGAGGGGAATAATATACTATTCCCACTCCAGGGAGTTCAACAGTAGAAAAAGTGTTGGATAACGGAGGGGTAAAAATTACTATACCCACTTCAGCGAATACAATAGTAGGGAAAGTGTTGTATAGCGGAGAGGTAACAATTACTATTCGCACTTCAGCGAGTGCAACAGTAGGAAAAGTGTTGGATAGCGGAGGGGAATAATTTACTATTCCTCCTCCAGGGAGTGCAACAGTATAGAAAGTGTTGGATAACGGAGGGGTAAAAAGTACTATTCCCACTCCAGCGAATGCAACAGTAGGGAAAATATTGGATAGCGGAGGGGTAACAATTACTATTTCCACTCCAGCGAGTGCAACAGTAGGAAAAGTGTTGGATAGCGGAGGGGAATAATTTACTATTCCCACTCCAGTGAGTTCAACAGTAGGGAAAGTGTTGGATAGCGTAGGGGTAAAAATTACTATTCCCACTCCAGCAAGTGCAACAGTAGGGAAAATGTTGGATAGCTGAGGGGAATAATTTACTATTCCCACTCCAGCGAGTACAACAGTAGGGAAAGTGTTGGATAGCAGAGGGGAATAATTTACTATTCCCACTCCAGCAAATACAACAGTAGGGAAAGTGTTGGATAGCGGAGGAGAATAATTTACTATTCCCACTTCAGGGAGTTCAACAGTAGAAAAAGAGTTGGATAACGGAGGGGTAAAAATTACTATTCCCACTAAAGCGAATGCAACAGTAGGGAAAGTGTTGGATAGCGGAGGGGAATAATTTACTATTCCTACTCCAGGGAGTGCAACAGTAGAGAAAGTGTTGGATAACAGAGGGGTAAAAATTACTATTCCCACTCTAGCAAATGCAACAGTAGGGAAAGTGTTGGATAGCGGAGGGGTAACAATTACTATTCCCACTCCAGCGAGTGCAACAGTAGGGAAAGTGTTGGGTAGCGGAGGGAAATAATTTACTATTCCCACTCCAGTGAGTTCAACAGTAGGGAAAGTGCTAGGTAGCGTTGGGGTACAAATTGCTATTCCCACTCCAGCAAGTGCAACAGTAGGGAAAGTGTTGGATAGCAGAGGGGAATACATTACTATTCCCACTCCAGCGAGTACAACAGTAGGGAAAGTGTTGGATAGCAGAGGGAAATAATTTACTATTCCCACTCCAGCGAGTACAACAGTAGGGAAAGTGTTGGATAGCGGAGGGAAATAATTTACTATTCCCACTGCAGCAAATACAACAGTAGGGAAAGTGTTGGATAGCGGAGAGGTAACAATTACTATTCCCACTTCAGCGAGTGCAACAGTAGTGAAAGTGTTGGATAGCGGAGGGGAATAATTTACTATTCCTACTCCAGGGAGTGCAACAGTAGAGAAAGTGTTGGATAACGGAGGGGTAAAAATAACTATTCCCACTCCAGCGAATGCAACAGTAGGGAAAGTGTTAGATAGCAGAGAGGTAACAATTACTATTCCCACTCCAGCGAGTGCAACAGTAGGAAAAGTGTTGGATAGCGGAGGGGACTAATTTACTATTCCCACTCCAGTGAGTTCAACAGTAGGGAAAGTGTTGGATAGCGTAGGACTAAAAATTACTATTCCCACTCCAGCAAGTGCAACAGTAGGGAAAGTGTTGGATAGCAGAGGGAATAATTTACTATTCCCACTCCAGCGAGTACAACAGTAGGGAAAGTGTTGGATAGCGGAGGGGAGTAATTTACTATTCCCACTCCAGCAAATACAACAGTAGGGAAAGGGTTGGATAGCGAAGGACTAACAATTACTATTCCCACTCCAGCGAGTACAACAGTAGGGAAAGTGTTGGATAGCGGAGGGGAATAATTTACTATTCCCACTCCAGGAAGTTCAACAGTAGAAAAAGTGTTGGATAACGGAGGGGTAAAAATTACTATACGCACTCCAGCGAATGCAACAGTAGGGAAAGTGTTGGATAGCGGAGAGGTAACAATTACTATTCCCACTCCAGCGAGTGCAACAGTAGGGAAAGTGTTGGATAGCGGAGGGGAATAATTTACTATTCCCACTCCAGTGAGTGCAACAGTAGGGAAAGTGTTGGATAGCATAGGGGTAAAAAATTACTATTCCCACTCCAGCAATTGCAACAGTAGGGAAAGTGTTGGATAGCGGAGGGGAATAATTTACTATTCATACTTCAGGGAGTGCAAAAGTAGAGAGAGTGTTAGATAACGGAGGGGTAAAAATTACTATTCCCACTCCAGCGAATGCAACAGAAGGGAAAGTGTTGGATAGCGGAGGGGTAACAATTACTATTCCCACTCCAGCGAGTGCACAGTAGGGAAAGTGTTGGATAGCAGAGGGGAATAATTTACTATTCCCACTCCAGTGAGTTCAACAGTAGGGAAAGTGTTGGAAAGCGTAGGGGTAAAAATGACTATTCCCACTCCAGCAAGTGCAACAGTAGGGAAAGTGTTGGATAGCAGAGGGGAATAATTTACTATTCCCACTCCAGCGAGTACAACAGTAGGGAAAGTGTTGGATAGAGGAGGGGAATGATTTACTATTCCCACTCCAGCAAATACAACAGTAGGGAAAGTGGTGGATAGCGGAGGGGAATAATTTACTATTCCCACTCCAGTGAGTTCAACAGTAGAAAAAGTGTTGGATAACGGAGGGGTAAAAATTACTATACCCACTTCAGCGAATGCAACAGTAGGGAAAGTGTTGGATAGCTTAGAGGTAACAATTACTATTCCCACTCCAGCGAGTGCAACAGTAGGGAAAGTGTTGGATAGCGGAGGGGAATAATTTACTATTCCCACTCCAGTGAGTGCAAAAGTAGGGAAAGTGTTGTATAGCATAGGGGTAAAAATTACTATTCCCACTCCAGCAAGTGCAACAGTAGGGAAAGTGTTGGATAGCGGAGGGAATAATTTACTATTCCTACTCCAGGGAGTGCAACAGTAGAGAAAGTGTTGTATAACGGAGGGGTACAAATTACTATTCCCACTCCAGCGAATGCAACAGTAGGGAAAGTGTTGGATAGCGGAGGGGTACAAATTACTATTCCCACTCCAGCAAGTGCAACAGTAGGGAAAGTGTTGGATAGCAGAAGGGAATAATTTACTATTCCCACTCCAGCGAGTACAACAGTAGGGAAAGTGTTGCATAGCGGAGGGGAATGATTTACTATTCCCACTCCAGCAAATACAACAGTAGGGAAAGTGTTGGATAGCGGAGCGGAATAATTTACTATTCCCACTCCAGGGAGTTCAAAAGTAGAAAAAGTGTTGCATAACGGAGGGGTAAAAATTACTATAGCCACTCCAGGGAATGCATCAATAGGGAAAGTGTTGGATAGCGGAGAGGTAACAATTACTATTCCCACTCCAGCGAGTGCAACAGTACGGAAAGTGTTGGATAGCAGAGGGGAATAATTTACTATTCCCACTCCAGTGAGTGCAACAGTAGGGAAAGTGTTGGATAGCATAGGGGTAAAAATTTGTATTCCCACTCCAGCAAGTGCAACAGTAGGGAAAGTGTTGGAAAGCGCAGGGGTAAAAATTACTATTCCCACTCCAGGAAATGCAACAGTAGGGAAAGTGTTGGATAGCAGAGGGGAATAATTTACTATTCCCACTCCAGCGAGTACAACAGTAGGGAAAGTGTTGGATAGCGGAGGGGAATGATTTACTATTCCCACTCCAGCAAATACAACAGTAGGGAAAGTGTTGGATAGCGGAGGGGAATCATTTTCTATTCCAACCCCAGGGAGTTCAACAATAGAAAAAGTGTTGGATAACGGAGGGGTAAAAATTACTATACCAACTCCAGCGAATGCAACAGTAGGGAAAGTGTTGGATAGCGGAGAGGTAACAATTACTATTCCCATTCCAGCGAGTGCAACAGTAGGGAAAGTGTTGGATAGCGGAGGGAATAATTTACTATTCCCACTCCAGTGAGTGCAACAGTAGGGAAAGTGTTGGATAGCATAGGGGTAAAAATTAGTATTCCCACTCCAGCAAGTGCAACAGTAGGGAAAGTGTTGGATAGCAGAGGGGAATAATTTACTATTCCTACTCCAGGGAATGCAACAGTAGAGAAAGTGTTGGATAACGGAGGGGTAAAAAGTACTCTTCCCACTCCAGCGAATGAAACAGTAGGGAAAATGTTGGATAGCGGATCGGTAACAATTACCATTCCCACTCCAGCGAGTGCAACAGTTTGAAAAGTGTTGGATAGCGGAGGGGTATAATTTACTATTCCCACTCCAGTGAGTTCGACAGTAGGGAAAGTGTTGGATAGCGTAGGGGTAAAATTACTATTCCCACTCCAGCAAGTGCAACAGTAGGGAAAGTGTTGGATAGCAGATGGGAATAATTTACTATTCCCACTCCAGTGAGTACAACAGTAGGGAAAGTGTTGGATAGTGGAGGGGAAGAATTTACTATTCCCACTCCAGGGAGTGCAACAGTTGAGAAAGTGTTAGATAACGGAGGGGTAAAAATTACAATTCCCACTCCAGCGCATGCAACAGTAGGGAAAGTGTTGAATAGCAGAGGGGTAACAATTACTATACCCACTCCAGTGAGTGCAACAGTAGGGAAAGTGTTGGATAGCATATAGATAAAAATTACTATTCCCACTCCAGCGATTGCAACAGTAGGGAAAGTGTTGGATAGTGGAGTGGAATAATTTACTATTCCCACTCCAGTGAGTGCAACAGTAGGGAAAGTGTTGGATAGCATAGGGGTAAACAATTACTATTCCCACTCCAGCAATTGCAACAGTAGGGAAAGTGTTGGATAGCGGAGGGGAATAATTTACTATTCCTACTCCAGGGAGTGCAAAAGTAGAGAGAATGTTAGATAACGGAGGGGTAAAAATTACTATTCCCACTCCAGCGAATGCAACAGAAGGGAAAGTGTTGGATAGCGGAGGGGTAACAATTACTATTCCCACTCCAGCGAGTGCACAGTAGGGAAAGTGTTGGATAGCAGAGGGGAATAATTTACTATTCCCACTCCAGTGAGTTCAACAGTAGGGAAAGTGTTGGAAAGCGTAGGGGTAAAAATGACTATTCCCACTCCAGCAAGTGCAACAGTAGGGAAAGTGTTGGATAGCAGAGGGAATAATTTACTATTCCCACTCCAGCGAGTACAACAGTAGGGAAAGTGTTGGATAGAGGAGGGGAATGATTTACTATTCCCACTCCAGCAAATACAACAGTAGGGAAAGTGGTGGATAGCGGAGGGGAATAATTTACTATTCCCACTCCAGTGAGTTCAACAGTAGAAAAAGTGTTGGATAACGGAGGGGTAAAAATTACTATACCCACTTCAGCGAATGCAACAGTAGGGAAAGTGTTGGATAGCTTAGAGGTAACAATTACTATTCCCACTCCAGCGAGTGCAACAGTAGGGAAAGTGTTGGATAGCGGAGGGGAATAATTTACTATTCTCCCTCCATTAAGTGCAAAAGTAGGGAAAGTGTTGTATAGCATAGGGGTAAAAAATTACTATTCCCACTCCAGCAAGTGCAACAGTAGGGAAAGTGTTGGATAGCGGAGGGGAATAATTTACTATTCCTACTCCAGGGAGTGCAACAGTAGAGAAAGTGTTGGATAACGGAGGGGTAAAAATTACTATTCCCACTCCAGCGAATGCAACAGTAGGAAAAGTGTTGGATAGCGGAGGGGTACAAATTACTATTCCCACTCCAGCAAGTGCAACAGTAGGGAAAGTGTTGGATAGCAGAAGGGAATAATTTACTATTCCCACTCCAGCGAGTACAACAGTAGGGAAAGTGTTGCATAGCAGAGGGGAATGATTTACTATTCCCACTCCAGCAAATACAACAGTAGGGAAAGTGTTGGATAGCGGAGTGTAATAATTTACTATTCCCACTCCAGGGAGTTCAACAGTAGAAAAAGTGTTGCATAACGGAGGGGTAAAAATTACTATACCCACTCCAGCGAATGCAACAGTAGGGAAAGTGTTGGATAGCGGAGAGGTAACAATTACTATTCCCACTCCAGCGAGTGCAACAGTACGGAAAGTGTTGGATAGCAGAGGGGAATAATTTACTATTCCCACTCCAGTCAGTGCAACAGTAGGGAAAGTGTTGGATAGCATAGGGGTAAAAATTAGTATTCCCACTCCAGCAAGTGCAACAGTAGGGAAAGTGTTGGAAAGCGCAGGGGTAAAAATTACTATTCCCACTCCAGGAAATGCAACAGTAGGGAAAGTGTTGGATAGCAGAGGGGAATAATTTACTATTCCCACTCCAGCGAGTACAACAGTAGGGAAAGTGTTGGATAGCGGAGGGGAATGATTTACTATTCCCACTCCAGCAAATACAACAGTAGGGAAAGTGTTGGATAGCGGAGGGGAATCATTTTCTATTCCAACTCCAGGGAGTTCAACAATAGAAAAAGTGTTGGATAACGGAGGGGTAAAAATTACTATACCCACTTCAGCGAATGCAACAGTAGGGAAAGTGTTGGATAGCGGAGAGGTAACAATTACTATTCCCATTCCAGCGAGTGCAACAGTAGGGAAAGTGTTGGATAGCGGAGGGGAATAATTTACTATTCCCACTCCAGTGAGTGCAACAGTAGGGAAAGTGTTGGATAGCATAGGGGTAAAAATTAGTATTCCCACTCCAGCAAGTGCAACAGTAGGGAAAGTGTTGGATAGCGGATCGGTAACAATTACCATTCCCACTCCAGCGAGTGCAAGAGTTTGAAAAGTGTTGGATAGCGGAGGGGTATAATTTACTATTCCCACTCCAGTGAGTTCGACAGTAGGGAAAGTGTTGGATAGCGTAGGGGTAAAAATTACTATTCCCACTCCAGCAAGTGCAACAGTAGGGAAAGTGTTGGATAGCAGATGGGAATAATTTACTATTCCCACTCCAGTGAGTACAACAGTAGGGAAAGTGTTGGATAGTGGAGGGGAAGAATTTACTATTCCCACTCCAGGGAGTGCAACAGTTGAGAAAGTGTTAGATAACGGAGGGGTAAAAATTACAATTCCCACTCCAGCGCATGCAACAGTAGGGAAAGTGTTGAATAGCAGAGGGGTAACAATTACTATACCCACTCCAGTGAGTGCAACAGTAGGGAAAGTGTTGGATAGCATATAGATAAAAATTACTATTCCCACTCCAGCGATTGCAACAGTAGGGAAAGTGTTGGATAGTGGAGTGGAATAATTTACTATTCCCACTCCAGTGAGGTCAACAGTAGGGAAAGTGTTGGATAGTGTAGGGGTAAAAATTACTATTCCCACTAGAGCAAGTGCAACAGTAGGGAAAGTGTTGGATAGCAGAAGGGAATAATTTACTATTCCCACTCTAGCGAGTACAACAGTAGGGAAAGTGTTGGATAGCGGAGGGGAATGATTTACTATTCCCACTCCAGCAAATACAACAGTAGGGAAAGTGTTGGATAGCGGAGGGGAATAATTTACTATTCCCACTCCAGGGAGTTCAACAGTAGAAAAATTGTTGCATAACGGAGGGGTAAAAATTACTATACCCACTCCAGCGAATGAAACAGTAGGGAAAGTGTTGGATAGCAGAGAGGTAACAATTACTATTCCCACTCCAGCGAGTGCAACAGTACGGAAAGTGTTGGATAGCAGAAGGGAAAAATTTACTATTCCCACTCCAGTGAGTGCAACAGTAGGGAAAGTGTTGGATAGCATAGGGGTAAAAATTACTATTCCCACTCCAGCAATTGCAACAGTAGGGAAAGTGTTGGATAGCAGAGGGGAATAATTTACTATTCCCACTCCAGTGAGTTCAACAGTAGGGAAAGTGTTGGAAAGTGTAGGGGTAAAAATTACTATTCCCACTCCAGCAAGTGCAACAGTAGGGAAAGTGTTGGATAGCAGAGGGAATAATTCACTATTCCCACTCCAGCGAGAACAACAGTAGGGAAAGTGTTGGATAGCGGAGGGAATGATTTACTATTCCCACTCCAGCAAATACAACAGTAGGGAAAGTGTTGGATAGCGGAGGGGAACAATTTACTATTCCCACTCCAGTGAGTTCAACAGTAGAAAAAGTGTTGGATAACGGAGGGGTAAAATTACTATACCCACTTCAGCGAATGCAACAGTAGGGAAAGTGTTGGATAGCGGAGAGGTAACAATTACTATTCCCACTCCAGCGAGTGCAACAGTAGGGAAAGTGTTGGATAGCGGAGGGGAATAATTTACTATTCCCACTCCAGTTAGTGCAACAGTAGGGAAGTGTTGGATAACGGAGGGGTAAAAAATTACTATTCCCACTCCAGCAAGTGCAACAGTAGGGAAAGTGTTGGATAGTGGAGGGGAATAATTTACTATTCCTACTCCAGGGAGTGCAACAGTAGAGAAAGTGTTGGATAACGGAGGGGTAAAAATTACTATTCCCACTCCAGCGAATGCAACAGTAGGGAAAGTGTTGGATAGCGGAGGGGTACAAATTGCTATTCCCACTCCAGCAAGTGCAACAGTAGGGAAAGTGTTGGATAGCAGAAGGGAATAATTTACTATTCCCACTCCAGCGAGTACAACAGTAGGGAAAGTGTTGGATAGCGGAGGGGAATGATTTACTATTCCCACTCCAGCAAATACAACAGTAGAGAAAGTGATGGATAGCAGAGGGGAATAATTTCCTATTCCCACTCCAGGGAGTTCAACAGTAGAAAAAGTGTTGGATAACGGAGGGGTAAAAATTACTATACCCACTCCAGCGAATACAATAGTAGGGAAAGTGTTGGATAGCGGAGAGGTAACAATTACTATTCGCACTTCAGCGAGTGCAACAGTAGGGAAAGTGTTGGATAGCGGAGGGGAATAATTTACTATTCCTCCTCCAGGAAGTGCAACAGTAGAGAAAGTGTTGGATAACGGAGGGGTAAAAAGTACTATTCCCACTCCAGCGAATGCAACAGTAGGGAAAATATTGGATAGCGGAGGGGTAACAATTACTATTTCCACTCCAGCGAGTGCAACAGTAGGAAAAGTGTTGGATAGCGGAGGGGAATAATTTACTATTCCCACTCCAGTGAGTTCAACAGTAGGGAAAGTGTTGGATAGCGTAGGGGTAAAAATTACTATTCCCACTCCAGCAAGTGCAACAGTAGGGAAAATGTTGGATAGCAGAGGGGAATAATTTACTATTCCCACTCCAGCGAGTACAACAGTAGGGAAAGTGTTGGATAGCGGAGGGGAATAATTTACTATTCCCACTCCAGCAAATACAACAGTAGGGAAAGTGTTGGATAGCGGAGGAGAATAATTTACTATTCCCACTTCAGGGAGTTCAACAGTAGAAAAAGAGTTGGATATCGGAGGGGTAAAAATTACTATACCCACTCCAGAGAATGCAACAGTAGGGAAAGTGTTGGATAGCGGAGAGGTAACAATTACTATTCCCACTCCAGCGAGTGCAACAGTAGGGAAAGTGTTGGATAGCGGAGGGGAATAATTTACTATTCCCACTCCAGTGAGTGCAACAGTAGGGAATGTGTTGGATAGCATAGGGGTAAAAATTACTATTCCCACTACAGCAAGTGCAACAGTAGGGAAAGTGTTGGATAGCGGAGGGGAATAATTTACTATTCCTACTCCAGGGGGTGCAATAGTAGAGAAAGTGTTGGATAACGGAGGGGTAAAAATTACTATTCCCACTCCAGCGAATGCAACAGTAGGGAAAGAGTTGGATAGCGGAGGGGAATAATTTACTATTCCTACTCCAGGGAGTGCAACAGTAGAGAAAGTGTTGGATAACGGAGGGGTAAAAATTACTATTCCCACTCTAGCGAATGCAACAGTAGGGAAAGTGTTGGATAGCGGAGGGGTAACAATTACTATTCCCACTCCAGCGAGTGCAACAGTAGGGAAAGTGTTGGATAGCGGAGGGAAATAATTTACTATTCCCACTCCAGTGAGTTCAACAGTAGGGAAAGTGCTAGGTAGCGTTGGGGTACAAATTGCTATTCCCACTCCAGCAAGTGCAACAGTAGGGAAAGTGTTGGATAGCAGAGGGAATACATTACTATTCCCACTCAAGCGAGTACAACAGTAGGGAAAGTGTTGGATAGCGGAGGGAAATAATTTACTATTCCCACTCCAGCAAATACAACAGTAGGGAAAGTGTTGGATAGCGGAGGGGAATAATTTACTATTCCCACTCCAGGGAGTTCAACAGTAGAAAAAGTGTTGGATAATGGAGGGGTAAACATTACTATACCCACTCCAGCGAATGCAACAGTAGGGAAAGTGTTGGATAGCGGAGAGGTAACAATTACTATTCCCACTCCAGCGAGTGCAACAGTAGTGAAAGTGTTGGATAGCGGAGGGAATAATTTACTATTCCTACTCCAGGGAGTGCAACAGTAGAGAAAGTGTTGGATAACGGAGGGGTAAAAATAACTATTCCCACTCCAGCGAATGCAACAGTAGGGAAAGTGTTAGATAGCAGAGAGGTAACAATTACTATTCCACTCCAGCGAGTGCAACAGTAGGAAAAGTGTTGGATAGCGGAGGGGACTAATTTACTATTCCCACTCCAGTGAGTTCAACAGTAGGGAAAGTGTTGGATAGCGTAGGACTAAAAATTACTATTCCCACTCCAGCAAGTGCAACAGTAGGGAAAGTGTTGGATAGCAGAGGGGAATAATTTACTATTCCCACTCCAGCGAGTACAACAGTAGGGAAAGTGTTGGATAGCGGAGGGGAGTAATTTACTATTCCCACTCCAGCAAATACAACAGTAGGGAAAGGGTTGGATAGCGAAGGACTAACAATTACTATTCCCACTCCAGCGAGTACAACAGTAGGGAAAGTGTTGGATAGCGGAGGGGAATAATTTACTATTCCCACTCCAGGGAGTGCAACAGTTGAGAAAGTGTTAGATAACGGAGGGGTAAAAATTACAATTCCCACTCCAGCGCATGCAACAGTAGGGAAAGTGTTGAATAGCAGAGGGGTAACAATTACTATACCCACTCCAGTGAGTGCAACAGTAGGGAAAGTGTTGGATAGCATATAGATAAAAATTACTATTCCCACTCCAGCGATTGCAACATTAGGGAAAGTGTTGGATAGTGGAGTGGAATAATTTACTATTCCCACTCCAGTGAGGTCAACAGTAGGGAAAGTGTTGGATAGTGTAGGGGTAAAAATTACTATTCCCACTAGAGCAAGTGCAACAGTAGGGAAAGTGTTGGATAGCAGAAGGGAATAATTTACTATTCCCACTCCAGCGAAGTACAACAGTAGGGAAAGTGTTGGATAGCGGAGGGGAATGATTTACTATTCCCACTCCAGCAAATACAACAGTAGGGAAAGTGTTGGATAGCGGAGGGGAATAATTTACTATTCCCACTCCAGGGAGTTCAACAGTAGAAAAATTGTTGCATAACGGAGGGGTAAAAATTACTATACCCACTCCAGCGAATGAAACAGTAGGGAAAGTGTTGGATAGCAGAGAGGTAACAATTACTATTCCCACTCCAGCGAGTGCAACAGTACGGAAAGTGTTGGATAGCAGAAGGGAAAAATTTACTATTCCCACTCCAGTGAGTGCAACAGTAGGGAAAGTGTTGGATAGCATAGGGGTAAAAAATTACTATTCCCACTCCAGCAATTGCAACAGTAGGGAAAGTGTTGGCTAGCAGAGGGGAATAATTTACTATTCCCACTCCAGTGAGTTCAACAGTAGGGAAAGTGTTGGAAAGTGTAGGGGTAAAAATTACTATTCCCACTCCAGCAAGTGCAACAGTAGGGAAAGTGTTGGATAGCGGAGGGAATGATTTACTATTCCCACTCCAGCAAATACAACAGTAGGGAAAGTGTTGGATAGCGGAGGGGAACAATTTACTATTCCCACTCCAGTGAGTTCAACAGTAGAAAAAGTGTTGGATAACGGAGGGGTAAAAATTACTATACCCACTTCAGCGAATGCAACAGTAGGGAAAGTGTTGGATAGCGGAGAGGTAACAATTACTATTCCCACTCCAGCGAGTGCAACAGTAGGGAAAGTGTTGGATAGCGGAGAGGAATAATTTACTATTCCCACTCCAGTTAGTGCAACAGTAGGGGAAGTGTTGGATAGCATAGGGGTAAGAATTACTATTCCCACTCCAGCAAGTGCAACAGTAGGGAAAGTGTTGGATAGTGGAGGGGAATAATTTACTATTCCTACTCCAGGGAGTGCAACAGTAGAGAAAGTGTTGGATAACGGAGGGGTAAAAATTACTATTCCCACTCCAGCGAATGCAACAGTAGGGAAAGTGTTGGATAGCGGAGGGGTACAAATTACTATTCCCACTCCAGCAAGTGCAACAGTAGGGAAAGTGTTGGATAGCAGAAGGGAATAATTTACTATTCCCACTCCAGCGAGTACAACAGTAGGGAAAGTGTTGGATAGCGGAGGGGAATGATTTACTATTCCCACTCCAGCAAATACAACAGTAGAGAAAGTGATGGATAGCAGAGGGGAATAATTTCCTATTCCACTCCAGGGAGTTCAACAGTAGAAAAAGTGTTGGATAACGGAGGGGTAAAAATTACTATACCCACTCCAGCGAATACAATAGTAGGGAAAGTGTTGGATAGCGGAGAGGTAACAATTACTATTCGCACTTCAGCGAGTGCAACAGTAGGGAAAGTGTTGGATAGCGGAGGGGAATAATTTACTATTCCTCCTCCAGGAAGTGCAACAGTAGAGAAAGTGTTGGATAACGGAGGGGTAAAAGTACTATTCCCACTCCAGCGAATGCAACAGTAGGGAAAATATTGGATAGCGGAGGGGTAACAATTACTATTTCCACTCCAGCGAGTGCAACAGTAGGAAAAGTGTTGGATAGCGGAGGGGAATAATTTACTATTCCCACTCCAGTGAGTTCAACAGTAGGGAAAGTGTTGGATAGTGTAGGGGTAAAAATTACTATTCCCACTCCAGCAAGTGCAACAGTAGGGAAAATGTTGGATAGCAGAGGGGAATAATTTACTATTCCCACTCCAGCGAGTACAACAGTAGGGAAAGTGTTGGATAGCGGAGGGGAATAATTTACTATTCCCACTCCAGCAAATACAACAGTAGGGAAAGTGTTGGATAGCGGAGGAGAATAATTTACTATTCCCACTTCAGGGAGTTCAACAGTAGAAAAAGAGTTGGATATCGGAGGGGTAAAAATTACTATACCCACTCCAGAGAATGCAACAGTAGGGAAAGTGTTGGATAGCGGAGAGGTAACAATTACTATTCCCACTCCAGCGAGTGCAACAGTAGGGAAAGTGTTGGATAGCGGAGGGGAATAATTTACTATTCCCACTCCAGTGAGTGCAACAGTAGGGAATGTGTTGGATAGCATAGGGGTAAAAATTACTATTCCCACTACAGCAAGTGCAACAGTAGGAAAGTGTTGGATAGCGGAGGGAATAATTTACTATTCCTACTCCAGGGAGTGCAATAGTAGAGAAAGTGTTGGATAACGGAGGGGTAAAAATTACTATTCCCACTCCAGCGAATGCAACAGTAGGGAAAGAGTTGGATAGCGGAGGGGAATAATTTACTATTCCTACTCCAGGGAGTGCAACAGTAGAGAAAGTGTTGGATAACGGAGGGGTAAAAATTACTATTCCCACTCTAGCGAATGCAACAGTAGGGAAAGTGTTGGATAGCGGAGGGGTAACAATTACTATTCCCACTCCAGCGAGTGCAACAGTAGGGAAAGTGTTGGATAGCGGAGGGAAATAATTTACTATTCCCACTCCAGTGAGTTCAACAGTAGGGAAAGTGCTAGGTAGCGTTGGGGTACAAATTGCTATTCCCACTCCAGCAAGTGCAACAGTAGGGAAAGTGTTGGATAGCAGAGGGGAATACATTACTATTCCCACTCAAGCGAGTACAACAGTAGGGAAAGTGTTGGATAGCGGAGGGAAATAATTTACTATTCCCACTCCAGCAAATACAACAGTAGGGAAAGTGTTGGATAGCGGAGGGGAATAATTTACTATTCCTACTCCAGGGAGTTCAACAGTAGAAAAAGTGTTGGATAATGGAGGGGTAAACATTACTATACCCACTCCAGCGAATGCAACAGTAGGGAAAGTGTTGGATAGCGGAGAGGTAACAATTACTATTCCCACTCCAGCGAGTGCAACAGTAGTGAAAGTGTTGGATAGCGGAGGGGAATAATTTACTATTCCTACTCCAGGGAGTGCAACAGTAGAGAAAGTGTTGGATAACGGAGGGGTAAAAATAACTATTCCCACTCCAGCGAATGCAACAGTAGGGAAAGTGTTAGATAGCAGAGAGGTAACAATTACTATTCCCACTCCAGCGAGTGCAACAGTAGGAAAAGTGTTGGATAGCGGAGGGGACTAATTTACTATTCCCACTCCAGTGAGTTCAACAGTAGGGAAAGTGTTGGATAGCGTAGGACTAAAAATTACTATTCCCACTCCAGCAAGTGCAACAGTAGGGAAAGTGTTGGATAGCAGAGGGGAATAATTTACTATTCCCACTCCAGCGAGTACAACAGTAGGGAAAGTGTTGGATAGCGGAGGGGAGTAATTTACTATTCCCACTCCAGCAAATACAACAGTAGGGAAAGGGTTGGATAGCGAAGGACTAACAATTACTATTCCAACTCCAGCGAGTACAACAGTAGGGAAAGTGTTGGATAGCGGAGGGGAATTATTTACTATTCCCACTCCAGGAAGTTCAACAGTAGAAAAAGTGTTGGATAACGGAGGGGTAAAAGTTACTATACCCACTCCAGCGAATGCAACAGTAGGGAAAGTGTTGGATAGCGGAGAGGTAACAATTACTATTCCCACTCCAGCGAGTGCAACAGTAGGGAAAGTGTTGGATAGCGGAGGGGAATAATTTACTATTCCCACTCCAGTGAGTGCAACAGTAGGGAAAGTGTTGGATAGCATAGGGGTAAAAATTACTATTCCCACTCCAGCAATTGCAACAGTAGGGAAAGTGTTGGATAGCGGAGGGGAATAATTTACTATTCATACTTCAGGGAGTGCAAAAGTAGAGAGAGTGTTAGATAACGGAGGGGTAAAAATTACTATTCCCACTCCAGCGAATGCAACAGAAGGGAAAGTGTTGGATAGCGGAGGGGTAACAATTACTATTCCCACTCCAGCGAGTGCAACAGTAGGGAAAGTGTTGGATAGCAGAGGGGAATAATTTACTATTCCCACTCCAGTGAGTTCAACAGTAGGGAAAGTGTTGGAAAGCGTAGGGGTAAAAATGACTATTCCCACTCCAGCAAGTGCAACAGTAGGGAAAGTGTTGGATAGCAGAGGGGAATAATTTACTATTCCCACTCCAGCGAGTACAACAGTAGGGAAAGTGTTGGATAGAGGCGGGGAATGTTTTACTATTCCCACTCCAGCAAATACAACAGTAGGGAAAGTGGTGGATAGCGGAGGGGAATAATTTACTATTCCCACTCCAGTGAGTTCAACAGTAGAAAAAGTGTTGGATAACGGAGGGGTAAAAATTACTATACCCACTTCAGCGAATGCAACAGTAGGGAAAGTGTTGGATAGCGGAGAGGTAACAATTACTATTCCCACTCCAGCGAGTGCAACAGTAGGGAAAGTGTTGGATAGCGGAGGGGAATAATTTACTATTCCCACTCCAGTGAGTGCAACAGTAGGGAGAGTGTTGTATAGCATAGGGGTAAAAAATTACTATTCCCACTCCAGCAAGTGCAACAGTAGGGAAAGTGTTGGATAGCGGAGGGGAATAATTTACTATTCCTACTCCAGGGAGTGCAACAGTAGAGAAAGTGTTGGATAACGGAGGGGTAAAAATTACTATTCCCACTCCAGCGAATGCAACAGTAGGGAAAGTGTTGGATAGCGGAGGGGTACAAATTACTATTCCCACTTCAGCAAGTGCAACAGTAGGGAAAGTGTTGGATAGCAGAAGGGAATAATTTACTATTCCCACTCCAGCGAGTACAACAGTAGGGAAAGTGTTGCATAGCGGAGGGAATGATTTACTATTCCCACTCCAGCAAATACAACAGTAGGGAAAGTGTTGGATAGCGGAGGGGAATAATTTACTATTCCTACTCCAGGGAATGCAACAGTAGAGAAAGTGTTGGATAACGGAGGGGTAAAAATTACTATTCCCACTTCAGCAAGTGCAACAGTAGGGAAAGTGTTGGATAGCAGAAGGGAATAATTTACTATTCCCACTCCAGCGAGTACAACAGTAGGGAAAGTGTTGCATAGCGGAGGGGAATGATTTACTATTCCCACTCCAGCAAATACAACAGTAGGGAAAGTGTTGGATAGCGGAGGGGAATAATTTACTATTCCTACTCCAGGGAATGCAACAGTAGAGAAAGTGTTGGATAACAGAGGGGTAAAAAGTACTATTCCCACTCCAGCGAATGCAACAGTAGGGAAAATGTTGGATAGCGGATCGGTAACAATTACCATTCCCATTCCAGCGAGTGCAGCAGTTTGAAAAGTGTTGGATAGCGGAGGGGTATAATTTACTATTCCCACTCCAGTGAGTTCGACAGTAGGGAAAGTGTTGGATAGCGTAGGGGTAAAAATTACTATTCCCACTCCAGCAAGTGCAACAGTAGGGAAAGTGTTGGATAGCAGATGGGAATAATTTACTATTCCCACTCCAGTGAGTACAACAGTAGGGAAAGTGTTGGATAGCGGTGGGGAAGAATTTACTATTCCCACTCCAGGGAGTGCAACAGTTGAGAAAGTGTTAGATAACGGAGGGGTAAAAATTACAATTTCCACTCCAGCGCATGCAACAGTAGGGAAAGTGTTGAATAGCAGAGGGGTAACAATTACTATAGCCACTCCAGTGAGTGCAACAGTAGGGAAAGTGTTGGATAGCATATAGATAAAAATTACTATTCCCACTCCAGAAAGTGCAACAGTAGGGAAAGTGTTGGATAGCGGAGGGGAATAATTTACTATTCCTACTCCAGGGAGTGCAACAGTAGAGAAAGTGTTGGATAACGGAGGCGTAAAAATTACTATTCCCACTACAGCGTAAGCAACAGTATGGAAAGTGTTGGATAGCGGAGGGGTAACAATTACTATTCCCACTCCAGCGATTGCAACAGTAGGGAAAGTGTTGGATAGTGGAGTGGAATAATTTACTATTCCCACTCCAGCGAGTACAACAGTAGGGAAAGTGTTGGATAGAGGAGGGGAATGATTTACTATTCCCACTCCAGCAAATACAACAGTAGGGAAAGTGTTGGATAGCGGAGGGGAATCATTTTCTATTCCAACTCCAGGGAGTTCAACAGTAGAAAAAGTGTTGGATAACGGAGGGGTAAAAATTACTATACCAACTCCAGCGAATGCAACAGTAGGGAAAGTGTTGGATAGCGGAGAGGTAACAATTACTATTCCCATTCCAGCGAGTGCAACAGTAGGGAAAGTGTTGGTTAGCGGAGGGGAATAATTTACTATTCCTACTCCAGGGAATGCAACAGTAGAGAAAGTGTTGGATAACGGAGGGGTAAAAGTACTATTCCCACTCCAGCGAATGCAACAGTAGGGAAAATGTTGGATAGCGGATCGGTAACAATTACCATTCCCACTCCAGCGAGTGCAACAGTTTGAAAAGTGTTGGATAGCGGAGGGGTATAATTTACTTTTCCCACTCCAGTGAGTTCGACAGTAGGGAAAGTGTTGGATAGCGTAGGGGTAAAAATTACTATTCCCACTCCAGCAAGTGCAACAGTAGGGAAAGTGTTGGATAGCAGATGGGAATAATTTACTATTCCCACTCCAGTGAGTACAACAGTAGGGAAAGTGTTGGATAGCGGTGGGGAAGAATTTACTATTCCCACTCCAGGGAGTGCAACAGTTGAGAAAGTGTTAGATAACGGAGGGGTAAAAATTACAATTCCAACTCCAGCGCATGCAACAGTAGGGAAAGTGTTGAATAGCAGAGGGGTAACAATTACTATACCCACTCCAGTGAGTGCAACAGTAGGGAAAGTGTTGGATAGCATATAGGTAAAAATTACTATTCCCACTCCAGAAAGTGCAACAGTAGGGAAAGTGTTGGATAGCGGAGGGGAATAATTTACTATTCCTACTCCAGGGAGTGCAACAGTAGAGAAAGTGTTGGATAACGGAGGGGTAAAAATTACTATTCCCACTCCAGCGTAAGCAACAGTATGGAAAGTGTTGGATAGCGGAAGGGTAACAATTACTATTCCCACTCCAGCGATTGCAACAGTAGGGAAAGTGTTGGATAGCGGAGGGGAATGATTTACTATTCCCACTCCAGCAAATACAACAGTAGGGAAAGTGTTGGATAGCGGAGGGGAATAATTTACTGTTCCCACTCCAGGGAGTTCAACAGTAGAAAAAGTGTTGCATAACGGAGGGGTAAAAATTACTATACCCACTCCAGCGAATGAAACAGTAGGGAAAGTGTTGGATAGCAGAGAGGTAACAATTACTATTCCCACTCCAGCGAGTGCAACAGTACGGAAAGTGTTGGATAGCAGAGGGGAATAATTTACTATTCCCACTCCAGTGAGTGCAACAGTAGGGAAAGTGTTGGATAGCATAGGGGTAAAAATTAGTATTCCCACTCCAGCAAGTGCAACAGTAGGGAAAGTGTTGGAAAGCGTAGGGGTAAAAATTACTATTCCCACTCCAGTGAGTACAACAGTAGGGAAAGTGTTGGATAGCGGAGGGGTAACAATTACTATTCCCACTCCAGCGATTGCAACAGAAGGGAAAGTGTTGGATAGTGGAGTGGAATAATTTACTATTCCCACTCCAGTGAGGTCAACAGTAGGGAAAGTGTTGGATAGTGTAGGGGTTAAAAATTACTATTCCCACTAGAGCAAGTGCAACAGTAGGGAAAGTGTTGGATAGCAGAAGGGAATAATTTACTATTCCCACTCCAGCGAGTACAACAGTAGGGAAAGTGTTGGATAGCGGAGGGGAATGATTTACTATTCCCACTCCAGCAAATACAACAGTAGGGAAAGTGTTGGATAGCGGAGGGGAATAATTTACTATTCCCACTCCAGGGAGTTCAACATTAGAAAAAGTGTTGCATAACGGAGGGGTAAAAATTACTATACCCACTCCAGCGAATGAAACAGTAGGGAAAGTGTTGGATAGCAGAGAGGTAACAATTACTATTCCCACTCCAGCGAGTGCAACAGTGCGGAAAGTGTTGGATAGCAGAGGGGAATAATTTACTATTCCCACTCCAGTTAGTGCAACAGTAGGGAAAGTGTTGGATAGCATAGGGGTAAAAATTAGTATTCCCACTCCAGCAAGTGCAACAGTAGGGAAAGTGTTGGAAAGCGTAGGGGTAAAAATTACTATTCCCACTCCAGTGAGTACAACAGTAGGGAAAGTGTTGGATAGCGGAGGGAATAATTTACTATTCCCACTCCAGGGAGTTCAACAGTAGAAAAAGTGTTGGAGATCGGAGGGGTAAAAATTACTATACCCACTCCAGCGACTGCAACAGTAGGGAAAGTGTTGGATAGCAGAGAGGTAACAATTACTATTCCCACTCCAGCGAGTGCAACAGTAGGGAAAGTGTTGGATAGCGGAGGGGAATAATTTACTATTCCCACTCCAGTGAGTGCAACAGTAGGGAAAGTGTTGGATAGCATAGGGGTAAAAATTACTATTCCCACTCCAGCAATTGCAACAGTAGGGAAAGTGTTGGATAGCAGAGGGGAATAATTTACTATTCCCACTCCAGTGAGTTCAACAGTAGGGAAAGTGTTGGAAAGCGTAGGGGTAAAAATTACTATTCCCACTCCAGCATGTGCAACAGTAGGGAAAGTGTTGGATAGCAGAGGGGAATAATTCACTATTCCCACTCCAGCGAGTACAACAGTAGGGAAAGTGTTGGATAGCGGAGGGGAATGATTTACTATTCCCACTCCAGCAAATACAACAGTAGGGAAAGTGTTGGATAGCGGAGGGGAACAATTTACTATTCCCACTCCAGTGAGTTCAACAGTAGAAAAAGTGTTGGATAACGGAGGGGTAAAAATTACTATACCCACTTCAGCGAATGCAACAGTAGGGAAAGTGTTGGATAGCGGAGAGGTAACAATTACTATTCCCACTCCAGCGAGTGCAACAGTAGGGAAAGTGTTGGATAGCGGAGGGGAATAATTTACTATTCCCACTCCAGTTAGTGCAACAGTAGGGGAAGTGTTGGATAGCATAAGGGTAAAAAATTACTATTCCCACTCCAGCAAGTGCAACAGTAGGGAAAGTGTTGGATAGCGGAGGGAATAATTTACTATTCCTACTCCAGGGAGTGCAACAGTAGAGAAAGTGTTGGATAACGGAGGGTAAAATTACTATTCCCACTCCAGCGAATGCAACAGTAGGGAAAGTGTTGGATAGCGGAGGGGTAAAAATTACTATTCCCACTCCAGCGAATGCAACAGTAGGGAAAGTGTTGGATAGCGGAGGGGTACAAATTACTATTCCCACTCCAGCAAGTGCAACAGTAGGGAAAGTGTTGGATAGCAGAAGGGAATAATTTACTATTCCCACTCCAGCGAGTACAACAGTAGGGAAAGTGTTGCATAGCGGAGGGGAATGATTTACTATTCCCACTCCAGCAAATACAACAGTAGGGAAAGTGTTGTATAGCGGAGGGGAATAATTTACTATTCCACTCCAGGGAGTTCAACAGTAGAAAAAGTGTTGCATAACGGAGGGGTAAAAATTACTATACCCACTCCAGCGAATGCAACAGTACGGAAAGTGTTGGATAGCAGAGGGGAATAATTTACTATTCCCACTCCAGTGAGTGCAACAGTAGGGAAAGTGTTGGATAGCAGGGGTAAAAATTAGTATTCCCACTCCAGCAAGTGCAACAGTAGGGAAAGTGTTGGAAAGCGCAGGGGTAATAATTACTATTCCCACTCCAGGAAGTGCAACAGTAGGGAAAGTGTTGGATAGCAGAGGGGAATAATTTACTATTCCCACCCCAGCGAGTACAACAGTAGGGAAAGTGTTGGATAGCGGAGGGAATGATTTACTATTCCCACTCCAGCAAATACAACATTAGGGAAAGTGTTGGATAGCGGAGGGGAATCATTTTCTATTCCAACTCCAGGGAGTTCAACAGTAGAAAAAGTGTTGGATAACGGAGGGGTAAAAATTACTATACCAACTCCAGCGAATGCAACAGTAGGGAAAGTGTTGGATAGCGGAGAGGTAACAATTACTATTCCCATTCCAGCGAGTGCAACAGTAGGGAAAGTGTTGGATAGCGGAGGGAATAATTTACTATTCCCACTCCAGTGAGTGCAACAGTAGGGAAAGTGTTGGATAGCATAGGGGTAAAAATTAGTATTCCCACTCCAGCAAGTGCAACAGTAGGGAAAGTGTTGGATAGCGGAGGGGAATAATTTACTATTCCTACTCCAGGGAATGCAACAGTAGAGAAAGTGTTGGATAACGGAGGGGTAAAAGTACTATTCCCACTCCATCGAATGCAACAGTAGGGAAAATGTTGGATAGCGGATCGGTAACAATTACCATTCCCACTCCAGCGAGTGCAACAGTTTGAAAAGTGTTGGATAGCGGAGGGGTATAATTTACTTTTCCCACTCCAGTGAGTTCGACAGTAGGGAAAGTGTTGGATAGCGTAGGGGTAAAAATTACTATTCCCACTCCAGCAAGTGCAACAGTAGGGAAAGTGTTGGATAGCAGATGGGAATAATTTACTATTCCCACTCCAGTGAGTACAACAGTAGGGAAAGTGTTGGATAGCGGTGGGGAAGAATTTACTATTCCCACTCCAGGAGTGCAACAGTTGAGAAAGTGTTAGATAACGGAGGGGTAAAAATTACAATTCCCACTCCAGCGCATGCAACAGTAGGGAAAGTGTTGAATAGCAGAGGGGTAACAATTACTATACCCACTCCAGTGAGTGCAACAGTAGGGAAAGTGTTGGATAGCATATAGGTAAAAATTACTATTCCCACTCCAGAAAGTGCAACAGTAGGGAAAGTGTTGGATAGCGGAGGGAATAATTTACTATTCCTACTCCAGGGAGTGCAACAGTAGAGAAAGTGTTGGATAACGGAGGGGTAAAAATTACTATTCCCACTCCAGCGTAAGCAACAGTATGGAAAGTGTTGGATAGCGGAGGGGTAACAATTACTATTCCCACTCCAGCGATTGCAACAGTAGGGAAAGTGTTGGATAGCGGAGGGGAATGATTTACTATTCCCACTCCAGCAAATACAACAGTAGGGAAAGTGTTGGATAGCGGAGGGGAATAATTTACTATTCGCACTCCAGAGAGTTCAACAGTAGAAAAAGTGTTGCATAACGGAGGGGTAAAAATTACTATACCCACTCCAGCGAATGAAACAGTAGGGAAAGTGTTGGATAGCAGAGAGGTAACAATTACTATTCCCACTCCAGCGAGTGCAACAGTACGGAAAGTGTTGGATAGCAGAGGGGAATAATTTACTATTCCCACTCCAGTGAGTGCAACAGTAGGGAAAGTGTTGGATAGCATAGGGGTAAAATTAGTATTCCCACTCCAGCAAGTGCAACAGTAGGGAAAGTGTTGGAAAGCGTAGGGGTAAAAATTACTATTCCCACTCCAGTGAGTACAACAGTAGGGAAAGTGTTGGATAGCGGAGGGGTAACAATTACTATTCCCACTCCAGCGATTGCAACAGTAGGGAAAGTCTTGGATAGTGGAGTGGAATAATTTACTATTCCCACTCCAGTGAGGTCAACAGTAGGGAAAGTGTTGGATAGCGGAGGGGAACAATTTACTATTCCCACTCCAGTGAGTTCAACAGTAGAAAAAGTGTTGGATAACGGAGGGGTAAAAATTACTATACCCACTTCAGCGAATGCAACAGTAGGGAAAGTGTTGGATAGCGGAGAGGTAACAATTACTATTCCCACTCCAGCGAGTGCAACAGTAGGGAAAGTGTTGGATAGCGGAGGGGAATAATTTACTATTCCCACTCCAGTTAGTGCAACAGTAGGGGAAGTGTTGGATAGCATAGGGGTAAAAAATTACTATTCCCACTCCAGCAAGTGCAACAGTAGGGACAGTGTTGGATAGCGGAGGGGAATAATTTACTATTCCTACTCCTAAAAATTACTATTCCCACTCCAGCGAATGCAACAGTAGGGAAAGTGTTGGATAGCGGAGGGGTAAAAATTACTATTCCCACTCCAGCGAATGCAACAGTAGGGAAAGTGTTGGATAGCGGAGGGGTACAAATTACTATTCCCACTCCAGCAAGTGCAACAGTAGGGAAAATGTTGGATAGCAGAAGGGAATAATTTACTATTCCCACTCCAGCGAGTACAACAGTAGGGAAAGTGTTGGATAGCGGAGGGGAATGATTTACTATTCCCACTCCAGCAAATACAACAGTAGGGAAAGTGTTGGATAGCGGAGGGGAATCATTTTCTATTCCAACTCCAGGGAGTTCAACAGTAGAAAAAGTGTTGGATAACGGAGGGGTAAAAATTACTATACCAACTCCAGCGAATGCAACAGTAGGGAAAGTGTTGGATAGCGGAGAGGTAACAATTACTATTCCCATTCCAGCGAGTGCAACAGTAGGGAAAGTGTTGGTTAGCGGAGGGGAATAATTTACTATTCCTACTCCAGGGAATGCAACAGTAGAGAAAGTGTTGGATAACGGAGGGGTAAAAAGTACTATTCCCACTCCAGCGAATGCAACAGTAGGGAAAATGTTGGATAGCGGATCGGTAACAATTACCATTCACACTCCAGCGAGTGCAACAGTTTGAAAAGTGTTGGATAGCGGAGGGGTATAATTTACTATTCCCACTCCAGTGAGTTCGACAGTAGGGAAAGTGTTGGATAGCGTAGGGGTAAAAATTACTATTCCCACTCCAGCAAGTGCAACAGTAGGGAAAGTGTTGGATAGCAGATGGGAATAATTTACTATTCCCACTCCAGTGAGTACAACAGTAGGGAAAGTGTTGGATAGCGGTGGGGAAGAATTTACTATTCCCACTCCAGGGAGTGCAACAGTTGAGAAAGTGTTAGATAACGGAGGGGTAAAAATTACAATTCCAACTCCAGCGCATGCAACAGTAGGGAAAGTGTTGAATAGCAGAGGGGTAACAATTACTATACCCACTCCAGTGAGTGCAACAGTAGGGAAAGTGTTGGATAGCATATAGGTAAAAATTACTATTCCCACTCCAGAAAGTGCAACAGTAGGGAAAGTGTTGGATAGCGGAGGGGAATAATTTACTATTCCTACTCCAGGGAGTGCAACAGTAGAGAAAGTGTTGGATAACGGAGGGGTAAAAATTACTATTCCCACTCCAGCGTAACAACAGTATGGAAAGTGTTGGATAGCGGAAGGGTAACAATTACTATTCCCACTCCAGCAATTGCAACAGTAGGGAAAGTGTTGGATAGCGGAGGGGAATGATTTACTATTCCCACTCCAGCAAATACAACAGTAGGGAAAGTGTTGGATAGCGGAGGGGAATAATTTACTATTCCCACTCCAGGGAAGTTCAACAGTAGAAAAAGTGTTGCATAACGGAGGGGTAAAAATTACTATACCCACTCCAGCGAATGAAAGAGTAGGGAAAGTGTTGGATAGCAGAGAGGTAACAATTACTATTCCCACTCCAGCGAGTGCAACAGTACGGAAAGTGTTGGATAGCAGAGGGGAATAACTTACTATTCCCACTCCAGTGAGTGCAACAGTAGGGAAAGTGTTGGATAGCATAGGGGTAAAAATTAGTATTCCCACTCCAGCAAGTGCAACAGTAGGGAAAGTGTTGGAAAGCGTAGGGGTAAAAATTACTATTCCCACTCCAGTGAGTACAACAGTAGGGAAAGTGTTGGATAGCGGAGGGGTAACAATTACTATTCCCACTCCAGCGATTGCAACAGAAGGGAAAGTGTTGGATAGTGGAGTGGAATAATTTACTATTCCCACTCCAGTGAGGTCAACAGTAGGGAAAGTGTTGGATAGTGTAGGGGTAAAAATTACTATTCCCACTAGAGCAAGTGCAACAGTAGGGAAAGTGTTGGATAGCAGAAGGGAATAATTTACTATTCCCACTCCAGCGAGTACAACAGTAGGGAAAGTGTTGGATAGCGGAGGGGAATGATTTACTATTCCCACTCCAGCAAATACAACAGTAGGGAAAGTGTTGGATAGCGGAGGGGAATAATTTACTATTCCCACTCCAGGGAGTTCAACATTAGAAAAAGTGTTGCATAACGGAGGGGTAAAAATTACTATACCCACTCCAGCGAATGAAACAGTAGGGAAAGTGTTGGATAGCAGAGAGGTAACAATTACTATTCCCACTCCAGCGAGTGCAACAGTACGGAAAGTGTTGGATAGCAGAGGGGAATAATTTACTATTCCCACTCCAGTTAGTGCAACAGTAGGGAAAGTGTTGGATAGCATAGGGGTAAAAATTAGTATTCCCACTCCAGCAAGTGCAACAGTAGGGAAAGTGTTGGAAAGCGTAGGGGTAAAAATTACTATTCCACTCCAGTGAGTACAACAGTAGGGAAAGTGTTGGATAGCGGAGGGAATAATTTACTATTCCCACTCCAGGGAGTTCAACAGTAGAAAAAGTGTTGGAGAACGGAGGGGTAAAATTACTATACCCACTCCAGCGAATGCAACAGTAGGGAAAGTGTTGGATAGCAGAGAGGTAACAATTACTATTCCCACTCCAGCGAGTGCAACAGTAGGGAAAGTGTTGGATAGCGGAGGGAATAATTTACTATTCCCACTCCAGTGAGTGCAACAGTAGGGAAAGTGTTGGATAGCATAGGGGTAAAAAATTACTATTCCCACTCCAGCAATTGCAACAGTAGGGAAAGTGTTGGATAGCAGAGGGGAATAATTTACTATTCCCACTCCAGTGAGTTCAACAGTAGGGAAAGTGTTGGAAAGCGTAGGGGTAAAAATTACTATTCCCACTCCAGCATGTGCAACAGTAGGGAAAGTGTTGGATAGCAGAGGGGAATAATTCACTATTCCCACTCCAGCGAGTACAACAGTAGGGAAAGTGTTGGATAGCGGAGGGGAATGATTTACTATTCCCACTCCAGCAAATACAACAGTAGGGAAAGTGTTGGATAGCGGAGGGGAACAATTTACTATTCCCACTCCAGTGAGTTCAACAGTAGAAAAAGTGTTGGATAACGGAGGGGTAAAAATTACTATACCCACTTCAGCGAATGCAACAGTAGGGAAAGTGTTGGATAGCGGAGAGGTAACAATTACTATTCCCACTCCAGCGAGTGCAACAGTAGGGAAAGTGTTGGATAGCGGAGGGGAATAATTTACTATTCCCACTCCAGTTAGTGCAACAGTAGGGGAAGTGTTGGATAGCATAGGGGTAAAAATTACTATTCCCACTCCAGCAAGTGCAACAGTAGGGAAAGTGTTGGATAGCGGAGGGGAATAATTTACTATTCCTACTCCAGGGAGTGCAACAGTAGAGAAAGTGTTGGATAACGGAGGGGTAAAAATTACTATTCCCACTCCAGCAAATGCAACAGTAGGGAAAGTGTTGGATAGCGGAGGGGTAAAAATTACTATTCCCACTCCAGCGAATGCAACAGTAGGGAAAGTGTTGGATAGCGGAGGGGTACAAATTACTATTCCCACTCCAGCAAGTGCAACAGTAGGGAAAGTGTTGGATAGCAGAAGGGAATAATTTACTATTCCCACTCCAGCGAGTACAACAGTAGGGAAAGTGTTGCATAGCGGAGGGGAATGATTTACTATTCCCACTCCAGCAAATACAACAGTAGGGAAAGTGTTGGATAGCGGAGGGGAATAATTTACTATTCCCACTGCAGGGAGTTCAACAGTAGAAAAAGTGTTGCATAACGGAGGGGTAAAAATTACTATACCCACTCCAGCGAATGCAACAGTAGGGAAAGTGTTGGATAGCGGAGAGGTAACAATTACTATTCCCACTCCAGCGAGTGCAACAGTATGGAAAGTGTTGGATAGCAGAGGGGAATAATTTACTATTCCCACTCCAGTGAGTGCAACAGTAGGGAAAGTGTTGGATAGCAGGGGTAAAAATTAGTATTCCCACTCCAGCAAGTGCAACAGTAGGGAAAGTGTTGGAAAGCGCAGGGGTAAAAATTACTATTCCCACTCCAGGAAGTGCAACAGTAGGGAAAGTGTTGGATAGCAGAGGGGAATAATTTACTATTCCCACTCCAGCGAGTACAACAGTAGGGAAAGTGTTGGATAGCGGAGGGGAATGATTTACTATTCCCACTCCAGCAAATACAACAGTAGGGAAAGTGTTGGATAGCGGAGGGGAATCATTTTCTATTCCAACTCCAGGGAGTTCAACAGTAGAAAAAGTGTTGGATAACGGAGGGGTAAAAATTACTATACCAACTCCAGCGAATGCAACAGTAGGGAAAGTGTTGGATAGCGGAGAGGTAACAATTACTATTCCCATTCCAGCGAGTGCAACAGTAGGGAAAGTGTTGGATAGCGGAGGGGAATAATTTACTATTCCCACTCCAGTGAGTGCAACAGTAGGGAAAGTGTTGGATAGCATAGGGGTAAAAATTAGTATTCCCACTCCAGCAAGTGCAACAGTAGGGAAAGTGTTGGATAGCGGAGGGGAATAATTTACTATTCCTACTCCAGGGAATGCAACAGTAGAGAAAGTGTTGGATAACGGAGGGGTAAAAAGTACTATTCCCACTCCATCGAATGCAACAGTAGGGAAAATGTTGGTTAGCGGATCGGTAACAATTACCATTCCCACTCCAGCGAGTGCAACAGTTTGAAAAGTGTTGGATAGCGGAGGGGTATAATTTACTTTTCCCACTCCAGTGAGTTCGACAGTAGGGAAAGTGTTGGATAGCGTAGGGGTAAAAATTACTATTCCCACTCCAGCAAGTGCAACAGTAGGGAAAGTGTTGGATAGCAGATGGGAATAATTTACTATTCCCACTCCAGTGAGTACAACAGTAGGGAAAGTGTTGGATAGCGGTGGGGAAGAATTTACTATTCCCACTCCAGGGAGTGCAACAGTTGAGAAAGTGTTAGATAACGGAGGGGTAAAAATTACAATTCCCACTCCAGCGCATGCAACAGTAGGGAAAGTGTTGAATAGCAGAGGGGTAACAATTACTATACCCACTCCAGTGAGTGCAACAGTAGGGAAAGTGTTGGATAGCATATAGGTAAAAATTACTATTCCCACTCCAGAAAGTGCAACAGTAGGGAAAGTGTTGGATAGCGGAGGGGAATAATTTACTATTCCTACTCCAGGGAGTGCAACAGTAGAGAAAGTGTTGGATAACGGAGGGGTAAAAATTACTATTCCCACTCCAGCGTAAGCAACAGTATGGAAAGTGTTGGATAGCGGAGGGGTAACAATTACTATTCCCACTCCAGCGATTGCAACAGTAGGGAAAGTGTTGGATAGCGGAGGGGAATGATTTACTATTCCCACTCCAGCAAATACAACAGTAGGGAAAGTGTTGGATAGCGGAGGGGAATAATTTACTATTCCCACTCCAGGGAGTTCAACAGTAGAAAAAGTGTTGCATAACGGAGGGGTAAAAATTACTATACCCACTCCAGCGAATGAAACAGTAGGGAAAGTGTTGGATAGCAGAGAGGTAACAATTACTATTCCCACTCCAGCGAGTGCAACAGTACGGAAAGTGTTGGATAGCAGAGGGGAATAATTTACTATTCCCACTCCAGTGAGTGCAACAGTAGGGAAAGTGTTGGATAGCATAGGGGTAAAAATTAGTATTCCCACTCCAGCAAGTGCAACAGTAGGGAAAGTGTTGGAAAGCGTAGGGGTAAAAATTACTATTCCCACTCCAGTGAGTACAACAGTAGGGAAAGTGTTGGATAGCGGAGGGGTAACAATTACTATTCCCACTCCAGCGATTGCAACAGTAGGGAAAGTGTTGGATAGTGGAGTGGAATAATTTACTATTCCCACTCCAGTGAGGTCAACAGTAGGGAAAGTGATGGATAGTGTAGGGGTAAAAATTACTATTCCCACTAGAGCAAGTGCAACAGTAGGGAAAGTGTTGGATAGCAGAAGGGAATAATTTACTATTCCCACTCCAGCGAGTACAACAGTAGGGAAAGTGTTGGATAGCGGAGGGGAATGATTTACTATTCCCACTCCAGCAAATACAACAGTAGGGAAAGTGTTGGATAGCGGAGGGGAATAATTTACTATTCCCACTCCAGGGAGTTCAACATTAGAAAAAGTGTTGCATAACGGAGGGGTAAAAATTACTATACCCTCTCCAGCGAATGAAACAGTAGGGAAAGTGTTGGATAGCAGAGAGGTAACAATTACTATTCCCACTCCAGCGAGTGCAACAGTACGGAAAGTGTTGGATAGCAGAGGGGAATAATTTACTATTCCCACTCCAGTGAGTGCAACAGTAGGGAAAGTGTTGGATAGCATAGGGGTAAAAATTAGTATTCCCACTCCAGCAAGTGCAACAGTAGGGAAAGTGTTGGAAAGCGTAGGGGTAAAAATTACTATTCCCACTCCAGTGAGTACAACAGTAGGGAAAGTGTTGGATAGCGGAGGGGAATAATTTACTATTCCCACTCCAGGGAGTTCAACAGTAGAAAAAGTGTTGGAGAACGGAGGGGTAAAAATTACTATACCCACTCCAGCGAATGCAACAGTAGGGAAAGTGTTGGATAGCAGAGAGGTAACAATTACTATTCCCACTCCAGCGAGTGCAACAGTAGGGAAAGTGTTGGATAGCGGAGGGGAATAATTTACTATTCCCACTCCAGTGAGTGCAACAGTAGGGAAAGTGTTGGATAGCATTGGGGTAAAAATTACTATTCCCACTCCAGCAATTGCAACAGTAGGGAAAGTGTTGGATAGCAGAGGGGAATAATTTACTATTCCCACTCCAGTGAGTTCAACAGTAGGGAAAGTGTTGGAAAGCGTAGGGGTAAAAATTACTAATCCCACTCCAGCATGTGCAACAGTAGGGAAAGTGTTTGATAGCAGAGGGGAATAATTCACTATTCCCACTCCAGCGAGTACAACAGTAGGGAAAGTGTTGGATAGCGGAGGGGAATGATTTACTATTCCCACTCCAGCAAATACAACAGTAGGGAAAGTGTTGGATAGCGGAGGGGAACAATTTACTATTCCCACTCCAGTGAGTTCAACAGTAGAAAAAGTGTTGGATAACGGAGGGGTAAAAATTACTATACCCACTTCAGCGAATGCAACAGTAGGGAAAGTGTTGGATAGCGGAGAGGTAACAATTACTATTCCCACTCCAGCGAGTGCAACAGTAGGGAAAGTGTTGGATAGCGGAGGGGAATAATTTACTATTCCCACTCCAGTTAGTGCAACAGTAGGGGAAGTGTTGGATAGCATAGGGGTAAAAATTACTATTCCCACTCCAGCAAGTGCAACAGTAGGGAAAGTGTTGGATAGCGGAGGGGAATAATTTACTATTCCTACACCAGGGAGTGCAACAGTAGAGAAAGTGTTGGATAACGGAGGGGTAAAAATTACTATTCCCACTCCAGCGAATGCAACAGTAGGGAAAGTGTTGGATAGCGGAGGGGTACAAACTACTATTCCCACTCCAGGAAGTGCAACAGTAGGGAAAGTGTTGGATAGCAGAGGGGAATAATTTACTATTCCCACTCCAGCGAGTACAACAGTAGGGAAAGTGTTGGATAGCGGAGGGGAATGATTTACTATTCCCACTCCAGCAAATACAACAGTAGGGAAAGTGTTGGATAGCGGAGGGGAATCATTTTCTATTCCAACTCCAGGGAGTTCAACAGTAGAAAAAGTGTTGGATAACGGAGGGGTAAAAATTACTATACCAACTCCAGCGAATGCAACAGTAGGGAAAGTGTTGGATAGCGGAGAGGTAACAATTACTATTCCCATTCCAGTGAGTGCAACAGTAGGGAAAGTGTTGGTTAGCGGAGGGGAATAATTTACTATTCCTACTCCAGGGAATGCAACAGTAGAGAAAGTGTTGGATAACGGAGGGGTAAAAAGTACTATTCCCACTCCAGCGAATGCAACAGTAGGGAAAATGTTGGATAGCGGATCGGTAACAATTACCATTCCGACTCCAGCGAGTGCAACAGTTTGAAAAGTGTTGGATAGCGGAGGGGTATAATTTACTATACCCACTCCAGTGAGTTCGAGAGTAGGGAAACTGTTGGATAGCGTAGGGGTAGAAATTACTATTCCCACTCCAGCAAGTGCAACAGTAGGGAAAGTGTTGGAAAGCGTAGGGGTAAAAATTACTATTCCCACTCCAGTGAGTACAACAGTAGGGATAGTGTTGGATAGCGGAGGGGTAACAATTACTATTCCCACTCCAGCGATTGCAACAGTAGGGAAAGTGTTGGATAGTGGAGTGGAATAATTTACTATTCCCACTCCAGTGAGGTCAACAGTAGGGAAAGTGTTGGATAGTGTAGGGGTAAAAATTACTATTCCCACTAGAGCAAGTGCAACAGTAGGGAAAGTGTTGGATAGCAGAAGGGAATAATTTACTATTCCCACTCCAGCGAGTACAACAGTAGGGAAAGTGTTGGATAGCGGAGGGGAATGATTTACTATTCCCACTCCAGCAAATACAACAGTAGGGAAAGTGTTGGATAGCGGAGGGGAATAATTTACTATTCCCACTCCAGGGAGTTCAACATTAGAAAAAGTGTTGCATAACGGAGGGGTAAAAATTACTATACCCACTCCAGCGAATGAAACAGTAGGGAAAGTGTTGGATAGCAGAGAGGTAACAATTACTATTCCCACTCCAGCGAGTGCAACAGTACGGAAAGTGTTGGATAGCAGAGGGGAAGAATTTACTATTCCCACTCCAGTGAGTGCAACAGTAGGGAAAGTGTTGGATAGCATAGGGGTAAAAATTAGTATTCCCACTCCAGCAAGTGCAACAGTAGGGAAAGTGTTGGAAAGCATAGGGGTAAAAATTACTATTCCCACTCCAGTGAGTACAACAGTAGGGAAAGTGTTGGATAGCGGAGGGAATAATTTACTATTCCCACTCCAGGGAGTTCAACAGTAGAAAAAGTGTTGGAGAACGGAGGGGTAAAAATTACTATACCCACTCCAGCGAATGCAACAGTAGGGAAAGTGTTGGATAGCAGAGAGGTAACAATTACTATTCCCACTCCAGCGAGTGCAACAGTAGGGAAAGTGTTGGATAGCGGAGGGGAATAATTTACTATTCCCACTCCAGTGAGTGCAACAGTAGGGAAAGTGTTGGATAGCATAGGGGTAAAAATTACTATTCCCACTCCAGCAATTGCAACAGTAGGGAAAGTGTTGGATAGCAGAGGGGAATAATTTACTATTCCCACTCCAGTGAGTTCAACAGTAGGGAAAGTGTTGGAAAGCGTAGGGGTAAAAATTACTATTCCCACTCCAGCATGTGCAACAGTAGGGAAAGTGTTGGATAGCAGAGGGGAATAATTCACTATTCCCACTCCAGCGAGTACAACAGTAGGGAAAGTGTTGGATAGCGGAGGGGAATGATTTACTATTCCCACTCCAGCAAATACAACAGTAGGGAAAGTGTTGGATAGCGGAGGGGAACAATTTACTATTCCCACTCCAGTGAGTTCAACAGTAGAAAAAGTGTTGGATAACGGAGGGGTAAAAATTACTATACCCACTTCAGCGAATGCAACAGTAGGGAAAGTGTTGGATAGCGGAGAGGTAACAATTACTATTCCCACTCCAGCGAGTGCAACAGTAGGGAAAGTGTTGGATAGCGGAGGGGAATAATTTACTATTCCCACTCCAGTTAGTGCAACAGTAGGGGAAGTGTTGGATAGCATAGGGGTAAAAATTACTATTCCCACTCCAGCAAGTGCAACAGTAGGGAAAGTGTTGGATAGCGGAGGGGAATAATTTACTATTCCTACTCCAGGGAGTGCAACAGTAGAGAAAGTGTTGGATAACGGAGGGGTAAAATTACTATTCCCACTCCAGCGAATGCAACAGTAGGGAAAGTGTTGGATAGCGGAGGGGTACAAATTACTATTCCCACTCCAGGAAGTGCAACAGTAGGGAAAGTGTTGGATAGCAGAGGGGAATAATTTACTATTCCCACTCCAGCGAGTACAACAGTAGGGAAAGTGTTGGATAGCGGAGGGGAATGATTTACTATTCCCACTCCAGCAAATACAACAGTAGGGAAAGTGTTGGATAGCGGAGGGGAATCATTTTCTATACCAACTCCAGGGAGTTCAACAGTAGAAAAAGTGTTGGATAACGGAGGGGTAAAAATTACTATACCAACTCCAGCGAATGCAACAGTAGGGAAAGTGTTGGATAGCGGAGAGGTAACAATTACTATTCCCATTCCAGCGAGTGCAACAGTAGGGAAAGTGTTGGATAGCGGAGGGGAATAATTTACTATTCCTACTCCAGGGAATGCAACAGTAGAGAAAGTGTTGGATAACGGAGGGGTAAAAAGTACTATTCACACTCCAGCGAATGCAACAGTAGGGAAAATGTTGGATAGCGGATCGGTAACAATTACCATTCCTACTCCAGCGAGTGCAACAGTTTGAAAAGTGTTGGATAGCGGAGGGGTATAATTTACTATACCCACTCCAGTGAGTTCGTCAGTAGGGAAACTGTTGGATAGCGTAGCGGTAGAAATTACTATTCCCACTCCAGCAAGTGCAACAGTAGGGAAAGTGTTGGATAGCAGATGGGAATAATTTACTATTCCCACTCCAGTGAGTACAACAGTAGGGAAAGTGTTGGATAGCGGTGGGGAAGAATTTACTATTCCCACTCCAGGGAGTGCAACAGTTGAGAAAGTGTTAGATAACGGAGGGGTAAAAATTACAATTCCCACTTCAGCGCATGCAACAGTAGGGAAAGTGTTGAATAGCAGAGGGGTAACAATTACTATACCCACTCCAGTGAGTGCAACAATAGGGAAAGTGTTGGAAAGCATATAGATAAAAATTACTATTCCCACTCCAGAAAGTGCAACAGTAGGGAAAGTGTTGGATAGCGGAGGGGAATAATTTACTATTCCTACTCCAGGGAGTGCAACAGTAGAGAAAGTGTTGGATAACGGAGGGGTAAAAATTACTATTCCCACTCCAGCGTAAGCAACAGTAGGGAAAGTGTTGGATAGCGGAGGGGTAACAATTACTATTCCCACTCCAGCGATTGCAACAGTAGGGAAAGTGTTGGATAGTGGAGTGGAATAATTTACTATTCCCACTCCAGTGAGGTCAACAGTAGGGAAAGTGTTGGATAGTGTAGGGGTAAAAATTACTATTCCCACTAGAGCAAGTGCAACAGTAGGGAAAGTGTTGGATAGCAGAAGGGAATAATTTACTATTCCCACTCCAGCGAGTACAACAGTAGGGAAAGTGTTGGATAGCGGAGGGGAATGATTTACTATTCCCACTCCAGCAAATACAACAGTAGGGAAAGTGTTGGATAGCGAAGGGGAATAATTTACTATTCCCACTCCAGGGAGTTCAACAGTAGAAAAAGTGTTGCATAACGGAGGGGTAAAAATTACTATACCCACTCCAGCGAATGAAACAGTAGGGAAACTGTTGGATAGCAGAGAGGTAACAATTACTATTCCCACTCCAGCGAGTGCAACAGTACGGAAAGTGTTGGATAGCAGAAGGGAAACATTTACTATTCCCACTCCAGTGAGTGCAACAGTAGGGAAAGTGTTGGATAGCATAGGGGTAAAAATTAGTTTTCCCACTCCAGCAAGTGCAACAGTAGGGAAAGTGTTGGAAAGCGTAGGGGTAAAAATTACTATTCCCACTCCAGCAAGTGCAACAGTAGGGAAAGTGTTGGATAGCAGAGGGGAATAATTTACTATTCCCACTCCAGTGATTACAACAGTAGGGAAAGTGTTGGATAGCGGAGGGGAATGACTTACTATTCCCACTCCAGCAAATACAACCGTAGGGAAAGTGTTGGATAGCGGAGGGGAATAATTTTCTAATCCCACTCCAGGGAGTTCAACAGTAGAAAAAGTGTTGGATAACGGAGGGGTAAAATTACTATACCCACTCCAGCCGAATGCAACAGTAGGGGAAAGTGTTGGATAGCGGAGAGGTAACAATTACTATTCCCACTCCAGCGAGTGCAACAGTAGGGAAAGTGTTGGATAGCATAGGGGTAATAATTAGTATTCCCACTCCAGCAAGTGCAACAGTAGGGAAAGTGTTGGATAGCGTAGGGGTAAAAATTACTATTCCCACTCCAGTGAGTACAACAGTAGGGAAAGTGTTGGATAGCGGAGGGGAATAATTTACTATTCCCACTCCAGGGAGTTCAACAGTAGAAAAAGTGTTGGAGAACGGAGGGGTAAAAATTACTATACCCACTCCAGCGAATGCAACAGTAGGGAAAGTGTTGGATAGCAGAGAGGTAACAATTACTATTCCCACTCCAGCGAGTGCAACAGTAGGGAAAGTGTTGGATAGTGGAGGGGAATAATTTACTATTCCCACTCCAGTGAGTGCAACAGTAGGGAAAGTGTTGGATAGCATAGGGGTAAAAATTACTATTCCCACTCCAGCAATTGCAACAGTAGGGAAAGTGTTGGATAGCAGAGGGGAATAATTTACTATTCCCACTCCAGTGAGTTCAACAGTAGGGAAAGTGTTGGAAAGCGTAGGGGTAAAAATTACTATTCCCACTCCAGCATGTGCAACAGTAGGGAAAGTGTTGGATAGCAGAGGGGAATAATTCACTATTCCCACTCCAGCGAGTACAACAGTAGGGAAAGTGTTTTTGATAGCGGAGGGGAATGATTTACTATTCCCACTCCAGCAAATACAACAGTAGGGAAAGTGTTGGATAGCGGAGGGGAACAATTTACTATTCCCACTCCAGTGAGTTCAACAGTAGAAAAAGTGTTGGATAACGGAGGGGTAAAATACTATACCCACTTCAGCGAATGCAACAGTAGGGAAAGTGTTGGATAGCGGAGAGGTAACAATTACTATTCCCACTCCAGCGAGTGCAACAGTAGGGAAAGTGTTGGATAGCGGAGGGGAATAATTTACTATTCCCACTCCAGTTAGTGCAACAGTAGGGGAAGTGTTGGATAGCATAGGGGTAAAAAATTACTATTCCCACTCCAGCAAGTGCAACAGTAGGGAAAGTGTTGGATAGCGGAGGGGAATAATTTACTATTCCTACTCCAGGGAGTGCAACAGTAGAGAAAGTGTTGGATAACGGAGGGGTAAAAATTACTATTCCCACTCCAGCGAATGCAACAGTAGGGAAAGTGTTGGATAGCGGAGGGGTACAAATTACTATTCCCACTCCAGCGAGTACAACAGTAGGGAAAGTGTTGGATAGCGGAGGGGTACAAATTACTATTCCCACTCCAGCAAGTGCAACAGTAGGGAAAGTGTTGGATAGCAGAAGGGAATAATTTACTATTCCCACTCCAGCGAGTACAACAGTAGGGAAAGTGTTGCATAGCGGAGGGGAATGATTTACTATTCCCACTCCAGCAAATACAACAGTAGGGAAAGTGTTGGATAGCGGAGGGGAATAATTTACTATTCCCACTCCAGGGAGTTCAACAGTAGAAAAAGTGTTGCATAACGGAGGGGTAAAAATTACTATACCCACTCCAGCGAATGCAACAGTAGGGAAAGTGTTGGATACCGGAGAGGTAACAATTACTATTCCCACTCCAGCGAGTGCAACAGTAGGGAAAGTGTTGGATAGCAGGGGTAAAAATTAGTATTCCCACTCCAGCAAGTGCAACAGTAGGGAAAGTGTTGGAAAGCGCAGGGGTAAAAATTACTATTCCCACTCCAGGAAGTGCAACAGTAGGGAAAGTGTTGGATAGCAGAGGGGAATAATTTACTATTCCCACTCCAGCGAGTACAACAGTAGGGAAAGTGTTGGATAGCGGAGGGGAATGATTTACTATTCCCACTCCAGCAAATACAACAGTAGGGAAAGTGTTGGATAGCGGAGGGGAATCATTTTCTATTCCAACTCCAGGGAGTTCAACAGTAGAAAAAGTGTTGGATAACGGAGGGGTAAAAATTACTATACCAACTCCAGCGAATGCAACAGTTGGGAAAGTGTTGGATAGCGGAGAGGTAACAATTACTATTCCCATTCCAGCGAGTGCAACAGTAGGGAAAGTGTTGGATAGCTGAGGGGAATAATTTACTATTCCCACTCCAGTGAGTGCAACAGTAGGGAAAGTGTTGGATAGCATAGGGGTAAAAATTAATATTCCCACTCCAGCAAGTGCAACAGTAGGGAAAGTGTTGGTTAGCGGAGGGGAATAATTTACTATTCCTACTCCAGGGAATGCAACAGTAGAGAAAGTGTTGGATAACGGAGGGGTAAAAAGTACTATTCCCACTCCATCCAATGCAACAGTAGGGAAAATGTTGGATAGCGGATCGGTAACAATTACCATTCCCACTCCAGCGAGTGCAACAGTTTGAAAAGTGTTGGATAGCGGAGGGGTATAATTTACTTTTCCCACTCCAGTGAGTTCGACAGTAGGGAAAGTGTTGGATAGCGTAGGGGTAAAAATTACTATTCCCACTCCAGCAAGTGCAACAGTAGGGAAAGTGTTGGATAGCAGATGGGAATAATTTACTATTCCCACTCCAGTGAGTACAACAGTAGGGAAAGTGTTGGATAGCGGTGGGGAAGAATTTACTATTCCCACTCCAGGGAGTGCAACAGTTGAGAAAGTGTTAGATAACGGAGGGGTAAAAATTACAATTCCACTCCAGCGCATGCAACAGTAGGGAAAGTGTTGAATAGCAGAGGGGTAACAATTACTATACCCACTCCAGTGAGTGCAACAGTAGGGAAAGTGTTGGATAGCATATAGGTAAAAATTACTATTCCCACTCCAGAAAGTGCAACAGTAGGGAAAGTGTTGGATAGCGGAGGGGAATAATTTACTATTCCTACTCCAGGGAGTGCAACAGTAGAGAAAGTGTTGGATAACGGAGGGGTAAAAATTACTATTCCCACTCCAGCGTAAGCAACAGTATGGAAAGTGTTGGATAGCGGAGGGTAACAATTACTATTCCCACTCCAGCGATTGCAACAGTAGGGAAAGTGTTGGATAGCGGAGGGGAATGATTTACTATTCCCACTGCAGCAAATACAACAGTAGGGAAAGTGTTGGATAGCATAGGGGTAAAAAATTACTATTTCCACTCCAGCAATTGCAACAGTAGGGAAAGTGTTGGATAGCAGAGGGGAATAATTTACTATTCCCACTCCAGTGAGTTCAACAGTAGGGAAAGTGTTGGAAAGCGTAGGGGTAAAAATTACTATTCCCACTCCAGCATGTGCAACAGTAGGGAAAGTGTTGGATAGCAGAGGGGAATAATTCACTATTCCCACTCCAGCGAGTACAACAGTAGGGAAAGTGTTGTTGATAGCGGAGGGGAATGATTTACTATTCCCACTCCAGCAAATACAACAGTAGGGAAAGTGTTGGATAGCGGAGGGGAACAATTTACTATTCCCACTCCAGTGAGTTCAACAGTAGAAAAAGTGTTGGATAACGGAGGGGTAAAAATTACTATACCCACTTCAGCGAATGCAACAGTAGGGAAAGTGTTGGATAGCGGAGAGGTAACAATTACTATTCCCACTCCAGCGAGTGCAACAGTAGGGAAAGTGTTGGATAGCGGAGGGGAATAATTTACTATTCCCACTCCAGTTAGTGCAACAGTAGGGGAAGTGTTGGATAGCATAGGGGTAAAAATTACTATTCCCACTCCAGCAAGTGCAACAGTAGGGACAGTGTTGGATAGCGGAGGGGAATAATTTACTATTCCTACTCCAGGGAGTGCAACAGTAGAGAAAGTGTTGGATAACGGAGGGGTAAAAATTACTATTCCCACTCCAGCGAATGCAACAGTAGGGAAAGTGTTGGATAGCGGAGGGGTAAAAATTACTATTCCCACTCCAGCGAATGCAACAGTAGGGAAAGTGTTGGATAGCGGAGGGGTACAAATTACTATTCCCACTCCAGCAAGTGCAACAGTAGGGAAAGTGTTGGATAGCAGAAGGGAATAATTTACTATTCCCACTCCAGCGAGTACAACAGTAGGGAAAGTGTTGGATAGCGGAGGGGAATGATTTACTATTCCCACTCCAGCAAATACAACAGTAGGGAAAGTGTTGGATAGCGGAGGGGAATAATTTACTATTCCCACTCCAGGGAGTTCAACAGTAGGAAAAGTGTTGCATAACGGAGGGGTAAAATTACTATACCCACTCCAGCGAATGCAACAGTAGGGAAAGTGTTGGATAGCGGAGAGGTAACAATTACTATTCCCACTCCAGCGAGTGCAACAGTAGGGAAAGTGTTGGATAGCAGAGGGTAAAAATTAGTATTCCCACTCCAGCAAGTGCAACAGTAGGGAAAGTGTTGGAAAGCGCAGGGGTAAAAATTACTATTCCCACTCCAGCGAAGTGCAACAGTAGGGAAAGTGTTGGATAGCAGAGGGGAATAATTTACTATTCCCACTCCAGCGAGTACAACAGTAGGGAAAGTGTTGGATAGCGGAGGGGAATGATTTACTATTCCCACTCCAGCAAATACAACAGTAGGGAAAGTGTTGGATAGCGGAGGGGAATCATTTTCTATTCCAACTCCAGGGAGTTCAACAGTAGAAAAAGTGTTGGATAACGGAGGGGTAAAAATTACTATACCAACTCCAGCGAATGCAACAGTAGGGAAAGTGTTGGATAGCGGAGAGGTAACAATTACTATTCCCATTCCAGCGAGTGCAACAGTAGGGAAAGTGTTGGATAGCTGAGGGGAATAATTTACTATTCCCACTCCAGTGAGTGCAACAGTAGGGAAAGTGTTGGATAGCATAGGGGTAAAAATTACTATTCCCACTCCAGCAAGTGCAACAGTAGGGAAAGTGTTGGATAGCGGAGGGGAATAATTTACTATTCCTACTCCAGGGAGTGCAACAGTAGAGAAAGTGTTGGATAACGGAGGGGTAAAAGTACTATTCCCACTCCAGCCAATGCAACAGTAGGGAAAATGTTGGATAGCGGATGGGTAACAATTACCATTCCCACTCCAGCGAGTGCAACAGTAGGAAAAGTGTTGGATAGCGGAGGGGTATAATTTACTATTCCCACTCCAGTGAGTTCAACAGTAGGGAAAGTGTTGGATAGCGTAGGGGTAAAATTACTATTCCCACTCCAGCAAGTGCAACAGTAGGGAAAGTGTTGGATAGCAGATGGGAATAATTTACTATTCCCACTCCAGCGAGTACAACAGTAGGGAAAGTGTTGGATAGCGGAGGGGAAGAATTTACTATTCCCACTCCAGGGAGTGCAACAGTTGAGAAAGTGTTGGATAACGGAGGGGTAAAAATTACAATTCCCACTCCAGCGCATGCAACAGTAGGGAAAGTGTTGAATAGCAGAGGGGTAACAATTACTATACCCACTCCAGTGAGTGCAACAGTAGGGAAAGTGTTGGATAGCATATAGGTAAAAATTACTATTCCCACTCCAGAAAGTGCAACAGTAGGGAAAGTGTTGGATAGCGGAGGGGAATAATTTACTATTCCTACTCCAGGGAGTGCAACAGTAGAGAAAGTGTTGGATAACGGAGGGGTAAAATTACTATTCCCACTCCAGCGTAATGCAACAGTAGGGAAAGTGTTGGATAGCGGAGGGGTAACAATTACTATTCCCACTCCAGCGAGTGCAACAGTAGGGAAAGTGTTGGATAGCGGAGGGGAATAATTTACTATTCCCACTCCAGCAAATACAACAGTAGGGAAAGTGTTGGATAGCGGAGGGGAATAATTTACTATTCCCACTCCAGGGAGTTCAACAGTAGAAAAAGTGTTGCATAACGGAGGGGTAAAAATTACTATACCCACTCCAGCGAATGCAACAGTAGGGAAAGTGTTGGATACCGGAGAGGTAACAATTACTATTCCCACTCCAGCGAGTGCAACAGTACGGAAAGTGTTGGATAGCAGAGGGGAATAATTTACTATTCCCACTCCAGTGAGTGCAACAGTAGGGAAAGTGTTGGATAGCATAGGGGTAAAAATTAGTATTCCCACTCCAGCAAGTGCAACAGTAGGGAAAGTGTTGGAAAGCGTAGGGGTAAAAATTACTATTCCCACTCCAGTGAGTACAACAGTAGGGAAAGTGTTGGATAGCGGAGGGGTAACAATTACTATTCCCACTCCAGCGATTGCAACAGTAGGGAAAGTGTTGGATAGTGGAGTGGAATAATTTACTATTCCCACTCCAGTGAGGTCAACAGTAGGGAAAGTGTTGGATAGTGTAGGGGTAAAAATTACTATTCCCACTAGAGCAAGTGCAACAGTAGGGAAAGTGTTGGATAGCAGAGGGGAATAATTTACTATTCCCACTCCAGCGAGTACAACAGTAGGGAAAGTGTTGGATAGCGGAGGGGAATGATTTACTATTCCCACTCCAGCAAATACAACAGTAGGGAAAGTGTTGGATAGCGGAGGGGAATAATTTTCTAATCCCACTCCAGGGAGTTCAACAGTAGAAAAAGTGTTGGATAACGGAGGGGTAAAAATTACTATACCCACTCCAGCGAATGCAACAGTAGGGAAAGTGTTGGATAGCAGAGAGGTAACAATTACTATTCCCACTCCAGCGAGTGCAACAGTACGGAAAGTGTTGGATAGCAGAGGGGAATAATTTACTATTCCCACTCCAGTGAGTGCAACAGTAGGGAAAGTGTTGGATAGCATAGGGGTAAAAATTAGTATTCCCACTCCAGCAAGTGCAACAGTAGGGAAAGTGTTGGAAAGCGTAGGGGTAAAATTACTATTCCCACTCCAGTGAGTACAACAGTAGGGAAAGTGTTGGATAGCGGAGGGGAATAATTTACTATTCCCACTCCAGGGAGTTCAACAGTAGAAAAAGTGTTGGATAACGGAGGGGTAAAAATTACTATACCCACTCCAGCGAATGCAACAGTAGGGAAAGTGTTGGATAGCGGAGAGGTAACAATTACTATTCCCACTCCAGCGAGTGCAACAGTAGGGAAAGTGTTGGATAGCGGAGGGGAATAATTTACTATTCCCACTCCAGTGAGTGCAACAGTAGGGAAAGTGTTGGATAGCATTGGGGTAAAAAATTACTATTCCCACTCCAGCAATTGCAACAGTAGGGAAAGTGTTGGATAGCAGAGGGGAATAATTTACTATTCCCACTCCAGTGAGTTCAACAGTAGGGAAAGTGTTGGAAAGCGTAGGGGTAAAAATTACTATTCCCACTCCAGCATGTGCAACAGTAGGGAAAGTGTTGGATAGCAGAGGGGAATAATTCACTATTCCCACTCCAGCGAGTACAACAGTAGGGAAAGTGTTGGATAGCGGAGGGGAATGATTTACTATTCCCACTCCAGCAAATACAACAGTAGGGAAAGTGTTGGATAGCGGAGGGGAACAATTTACTATTCCCACTCCAGTGAGTTCAACAGTAGAAAAAGTGTTGGATAACGGAGGGGTAAAAATTACTATACCCACTTCAGCGAATGCAACAGTAGGGAAAGTGTTGGATAGCGGAGAGGTAACAATTACTATTCCCACTCCAGCGAGTGCAACAGTAGGGAAAGTGTTGGATAGCGGAGGGGAATAATTTACTATTCCCACTCCAGTTAGTGCAACAGTAGGGGAAGTGTTGGATAGCATAGGGGTAAAAATTACTATTCCCACTCCAGCAAGTGCAACAGTAGGGAAAGTGTTGGATAGCGGAGGGGAATAATTTACTATTCCTACTCCAGGGAGTGCAACAGTAGAGAAAGTGTTGGATAACGGAGGGGTAAAAATTACTATTCCCACTCCAGCGAATGCAACAGTAGGGAAAGTGTTGGATAGCGGAGGGGTACAAATTACTATTCCCACTCCAGGAAGTGCAACAGTAGGGAAAGTGTTGGATAGCAGAGGGGAATAATTTACTATTCCCACTCCAGCGAGTACAACAGTAGGGAAAGTGTTGGATAGCGGAGGGGAATGATTTACTATTCCCACTCCAGCAAATACAACAGTAGGGAAAGTGTTGGATAGCGGAGGGGAATCATTTTCTATTCCAACTCCAGGGAGTTCAACAGTAGAAAAAGTGTTGGATAACGGAAGGGTAAAAATTACTATACCAACTCCAGCGAATGCAACAGTAGGGAAAGTGTTGGATAGCGGAGAGGTAACAATTACTATTCCCATTCCAGCGAGTGCAACAGTAGGGAAAGTGTTGGTTAGCGGAGGGGAATAATTTACTATTCCTACTCCAGGGAATGCAACAGTAGAGAAAGTGTTGGATAACGGAGGGGTAAAAAGTACTATTCCCACTCCAGCGAATGCAACAGTAGGGAAAATGTTGATTAGCGGATCGGTAACAATTACCATTCCCACTCCAGCGAGTGCAACAGTTTGAAAAGTGTTGGATAGCGGAGGGGTATAATTTACTATACCCACTCCAGTGAGTTCGACAGTAGGGAAACTGTTGGATAGCGTAGGGGTAGAAATTACTATTCCCACTCCAGCAAGTGCAACAGTAGGGAAAGTGTTGGATAGCAGATGGGAATAATTTACTATTCCCACTCCAGTGAGTACAACAGTAGGGAAAGTGTTGGATAGCGGTGGGGAAGAATTTACTATTCCCACTCCAGGGAGTGCAACAGTTGAGAAAGTGTTAGATAACGGAGGGGTAAAAATTACAATTCCCACTCCAGCGCATGCAACAGTAGGGAAAGTGTTGAATAGCAGAGGGGTAACAATTACTATACCCACTCCAGTGAGTGCAACAATAGGGAAAGTGTTGGAAAGCATATAGATAAAAATTACTATTCCCACTCCAGAAAGTGCAACAGTAGGGAAAGTGTTGGATAGCGGATGGGAATAATTTACTATTCCTACTCCAGGGAGTGCAACAGTAGAGAAAGTGTTGGATAACGGAGGGGTAAAAATTACTATTCCCACTCCAGCGTATGCAACAGTAGGGAAAGTGTTGGATAGCGGAGGGGTAACAATTACTATTCCCACTCCAGCGATTGCAACAGTAGGGAAAGTGTTGGATAGTGGAGTGGAATAATTTACTATTCCCACTCCAGTGAGGTCAACAGTAGGGAAAGTGTTGGATAGTGTAGGGGTAACAATTACTATTCCCACTCGAGCACAGTGCAACAGTAGGGAAAGTGTTGGATAGCAGAGGGGTAACAATTTACTATACCCACTCCATTGAGTACAACAGTAGGGAAAGTGTTGGCTAGCATAGAGGTAATGATTTACTATTCCCACTCCAGCAAAGTACAACAGTAGGGAAAGTGTTGGATAGCGGAGGGGAATCATTTACTATTCCTACTCCAGTGAGTGCAACAGTAGAGAAAGTGTTGCATAACGGAGGGGTGAAAATTACTATTCCCACTCCAGCGTATGCAACAGTAGGGAAAGTGTTGGATAGCGGAGGGGTAACAATTACTATTCCCACTCCAGCGAGTGCAACAGTACGGAAAGTGTTGGATAGCAGAGTGGAATAATTTACTATTCCCACTCCAGTGAGTGCAACAGTAGGGAAAGTGTTGGATAGCATAGGGGTAACAATTAGTTTTCCCACTCCAGCGAGTGCAACAGTAGGGAAAGTGTTGGAAAGCGTAGAGGTAAAAATTACTATTCCCACTCCAGCAAGTGCAACAGTAGGGAAAGTGTTGGATAGCAGAGGGGAATAATTTACTATTCCCACTCCAGTGATTACAACAGTAGGGAAAGTGTTGGATAGCGGAGGGGAATGACTTACTATTCCCACTCCAGCGAATGCAACAGTAGGGAAAGTGTTGGATAGCGGAGGGGTATAATTTACTAATCCCACTCCAGTGAGTTCAACAGTAGAGAAAGTGTTGGATAGCGTAGGGGTAAAAATTACTATACCCACTCCAGCCAAGTGCAACAGTAGGGAAAGTGTTGGATAGCAGACGAGGTAACAATTTACTATTCCCACTCCAGCGAGTACAACAGTAGGGAAAGTGTTGGATAGCGGAGGGGAAGAATTTACTATTCCCACTCCAGGGAGTGCAACAGTAGAGAAAGTGTTGGATAACAGAGGGGTAAAAATAACTATTCCCACTCCAGCGAATGCAACAGTAGGGAAAGTGTTAGATAGCAGAGAGATAACAATTATTATTCCCACTCCAGCGAGTGCAACTGTAGGAAAAGTGTTGGATAGCGGAGGGGACTAATTTACAATTCCCACTCCAGTGAGTTCAACAGTAGGGAAAGTGTTGGATAGCGTAGGACTAAAAATTACTATTCCCACTCCAGCAAGTGCAACAGTAGGGAAAGTGTTGGATAGCAGAGGGGAATAATTTACTATTCCCACTCCAGCGAGTACAACAGTAGGGAAAGTGTTGGATAGCGGTGTGGAGTAATTTACTATTCCCACTCCAGCGAGTGCAACAGTAGGGAAGTGTTGGATAGCAGAGGGGAATAATTTACTATTCCCACTCCAGTGAGTTCAACAGTAGGGAAAGTGTTGGAAAGCGTAGGGGTAAAAATTACTATTCCCACTCCAGTGAGTGCAACAGTAGGGAAGTGTTGGATAGCAGAGGGGAATAATTTACTATTCCCACTCCAGCGAGTACAACAGTAGGGAAAGTGTTGGATAGCGGAGGGGAATGATTTACTATTCCCACTCGAGCAAATACAACAGTAGGGAAAGTGTTGGATAGCGGAGGGGAATAATTTACTATTCCCACTCCAGTGAGTTCAACAGTAGAAAAAGTGTTGGATAACGGAGGGGTAAAAATTACTATACCCACTTCAGCGAATGCAACAGTAGGGAAAGTGTTGGATAGCGGAGAGGTAACAATTACTATTCCCACTCCAGCGAGTGCAACAGTAAGGAAAGTGTTGGATAGCGGAGGGGAATAATTTACTATTCCCACTCCAGTGAGTGCAACAGTAGGGAAAGTGTTGGATAGCATAGGGGTAAAAAATTACTATTCCCACTCCAGCAAGTGCAACAGTAGGGAAAGTGTTGGATAGCGGAGGGGAATAGATTACTATTCCTACTCCAGGGAGTGCAACAGTAGAGAAAGTGTTGGATAACGGAGGGGTACAAATTACTATTCCCACTCCAGCGACTGCAACAGTAGGGAAAGTGTTGGATAGTGGAGGGGTACAAATTACTATTCCCACTCCAGCAAGTGCAACAGTAGGGAAAGTGTTGGAGAGCAGAAGGGAATAATTTACTATTCCCACTCCAGCGAGTACAACAGTAGGGAAAGTGTTGAATAGCGGAGGGGAATGATTTACAATTCCCACTCCAGCAAATACAACAGTAGCGAAAGTGTTGGATAGCGGAGGGGAATAATTTCCTATTCCCACTCCAGGAAGTTCAACAGTAGAAAAAGTGTTGCATAATGGAGGGGTAAAAATTACTATACCCACTCCAGCGAATGCAACAGTAGGGAAAGTGTTGGATAGCGAAGAGGTAACAATTACTATTCCCACTCCAGCGAGTGCAACAGTACGGAAAGTGTTGGATAGCAGAGGGGAATAATTTACTATTCCCACTCCAGTGAGTGCAACAGTAGGGAAAGTGTTGGATAGCATAGGGGTAAAAATTAGAATTCCTACTCCAGCAAGTGCAACAGTAGGGAAAGTGTTGGAAAGTGCAGGGGTAAAAATTAGTATTCCCACTCCAGCAAGTGCAACAGTAGGGAAAGTGTTGGATAGCAGAGGGGAATAATTTACTATTCCCACTCCAGCGAGTATAACAGTAGGGAAAGTGTTGGATAGCGGAGGGGAATGATTTACTATTCCCTCTCCAGCAAATACAACAGTAGGGAAAGTGTTGGATAGCGGAGGGGAATAATTTTCTATTCCAACTCCAGGGAGTTCAACAGTAGAAAAAGTGTTGGATAACGGAGGGGTAAAAATTACTATACCAACTCCACCGAATGCAACAGTAGGGAAAGTGTTGGATAGCGGAGAGGTAACAATTACTATTCCCATTCCAGCGAGTGCAACAGTAGGGAAAGTGTTGGATAGCGGAGGGGAATAATTTACTATTCCCACTCCAGTGAGTGCAACAGTAGGGAAAGTGTTGGATAGCATAGGGGTAAAAACTAGTATTCCCACTCCAGTAAGTGCAACAGTAGGGAAAGAGTTGGATAGCGGAGGGGAATAATTTACTATTCCTACTCCAGGGAGTGCAACAGTAGAGAAAGTGTTGGATAACGGAGGGGTAAAAAGTACTATTCCCACTCCAGCGAATGCAACAGTAGGGAAAATGTTGGATAGCGGATCAGTAACAATTACCATTCCCACTCCAGCGAGTGCAACAGTAGGAAAAGTGTTGGATAGCGGAGGGGTATAATTTACTATTCCCACTCCAGTGAGTTCAACAGTAGGGAAAGTGTTGGATAGCGTAGGGGTAAAAATTACTATTCCCACTCCAGCAAGTGCAACAGTAGGGAAAGTGTTGGATACAGGAATAATTTACTATTCCCACTCCAGCGAGTACAACAGTAGGGAAAGTGTTGGATAGCGGAGGGGAATAATTTACTATTCCTACTCCAGGGAGTGCTACAGTAGAGAAAGTGTTGGATAGCGGAGGGGAATGATTTACTATTCCCACTCCAGTGAGTTCAACAGTAGGGAAAGTGTTGGAAAGCGTAGGGGTAAAAATTACTATTCCCACTCCAGCATGTGCAACAGTAGGGAAAGTGTTGGATAGCAGAGGGGAATAATTCACTATTCCCACTCCAGCGAGTAAAACAGTAGGGAAAGTGTTGGATAGCGGAGGGGAATGATTTACTATTCCCACTCCAGCAAATACAACAGTAGGGAAAGTGTTGGATAGCGGAGGGGAACAATTTACTATTCCCACTCCAGTGAGTTCAACAGTGGAAAAAGTGTTGGATAACGGAGGGGTAAAAATTACTATACCCACTTCAGCGAATGCAACAGTAGGGAAAGTGTTGGATAGCGGAGAGGTAACAATTACTATTCCCACCCCAGCGAGTGCAACAGTAGGGAAAGTGTTGGATAGGGGAGGGGAATAATTTACTATTCCCACTCCAGTTAGTGCAACAGTAGGGGAAGTGTTGGATAGCATAGGGGTAAAAAATTACTATTCCCACTCCAGCAAGTGCAACAGTAGGGAAAGTGTTGGATAGCGGAGGGGAATAATTTACTATTCCTACTCCAGGGAGTGCAACAGTAGAGAAAGTGTTGGATAACGGAGGGGTAAAAATTACTATTCCCACTCCAGCGAATGCAACAGTAGGGAAAGTGTTGGATAGCGGAGGGGTACAAATTACTATTCCCACTCCAGCAAGTGCAACAGTAGGGAAAGTGTTGGATAGCAGAAGGGAATAATTTACTATTCCCACTCCAGCGAGTACAACAGTAGGGAAAGTGTTGGATAGCGGAGGGGAATGATTTACTATTCCCACTCCAGCAAATACAACAGTAGGGAAAGTGTTGGATAGCAGAGGGGAATAATTTCCTATTCCCACTCCAGGGAGTTCAACAGTAGAAAAAGTGTTGCATAATGGAGGGGTAAAAATTACTATACCCACTCCAGCGAATGCAACAGTAGGGAAAGTGTTGGATAGCGGAGAGGTAACAATTACTATTCCCACTCCAGCGAGTGCAACAGTACGGAAAGTGTTGGATAGCAGAGGGGAATAATTTACTATTCCCACTCCAGTGAGTGCAACAGTAGGGAAAGTGTTGGATAGCATAGGGGTAAAAATTTGTATTCCCACTCCAGCAAGTGCAACAGTAGGGAAAGTGTTGGAAAGCGCAGGGGTAAAAATTACTATTCCCACTCCAGCGAATGCAACAGTAGGGAAAGTGTTGGATAGCAGAGGGGAATAATTTACTATTCCCACTCCAGCGAGTACAACAGTAGGGAAAATGTTGGATAGCGGAGGGGAATGATTTACTATTCCCACTCCAGCAAATACAACAGTAGGGAAAGTGTTGGATAGCAGAGGGGAATAATTTTCTATTCCAACTCCAGGGAGTTCAACAATAGAAAAAGTTTTGGATAACGGAGGGGTAAAAATTACTATACCAACTCCAGCGAATGCAACGGTAGGGAAAGTGTTGGATAGCGGAGAGGTAACAATTACTATTCCCATTCCAGCGAGTGCAACAGTAGGGAAAGTGTTGGATAGCGGAGGGGAATAATTTACTATTCCCACTCCAGTGAGTGCAACAGTAGGGAAAGTGTTGGATAGCATAGGGGTAAAAACTACTATTCCCACTCCAGCAAGTGCAACAGTAGGGAAAGTGTTGGATAGCGGAGGGGAATAATTTACTATTCCTACTCCAGGGAGTGCAACAGTAGAGAAAATGTTGGATAACGGAGGGGTAAAAAGTACTATTCCCACTCCAGCGAATGCAACAGTAGGGAAAATGTTGGATAGCGGATCGGTAACAATTACCATTCCCACTCCAGCGAGTGCAACAGTAGGAAAAGTGTTGGATAGCGGAGGGGTATAATTTACTATTCCCACTCCAGTGAGTTCAACAGTAGGGAAAGTGTTGGATAGCGTAGGGGTAAACATTGCTATTCCCACTCCAGCAAGTGCAACAGTAGGGATAGTGTTGTATAGCAGACGGGAATAATTTACTATTCCCACTCCAGCGAGTACAACAGTAGGGAAAGTGTTGGATAGCGGAGGGGAAGAATTTCCTATTCCCACTCCAGGGAGTGCAACAGTTGAGAAAGTGTTGGATAACGGAGGGGTAAAAATTACAATTCCCACTCCAGCGCATGCAACAGTAGGGAAAGTGTTGAATAGCAGAGGGGTAACAATTACTACACCCTCTCCAGTGAGTGCAACAGTAGGGAAAGTGTTGGATAGCATATAGGTAAAAATTACTATTCCCACTCCAGAAAGTGCAACAGTAGGGAAAGTGTTGGATAGCGGAGGGGAATCATTTACTATTCCTACTCCAGGAAGTGCAACAGTAGAGAAAGTGTTGGATAAGGGAGGGGTAAAAATTACTATTCCCAATCCAGCGTATGCAACAGTAGGGAAAGTGTTGGATAGCGGAGGGGTAACAATTACTATTCCCACTCCAGCGATTGCAACAGTAGGGAAAGTGTTGGATAGTGTAGGGGTAAAAATTACTATTCCCACTCCAGCAAGTGCAACAGTAGGGAAAGTGTTGGATAGCAGAAGGGAAAAATTTACTATTCCCACTCCAGCGAGTACAACAGTAGGGAAAGTGTTGGATAGCGGAGGGGAATGATTTACTATTCCCACTCCAGCAAATACAACAGTAGGGAAAGTGTTGGATAGCGGAGGGTAATAATTTACTATTCCCACTCCAGGGAGTTCAACAGTAGAAAAAGTGTTGCATAACGAAGGGGTAAAAATTACTATACCCACTCCAGCGAATGCAACAGTAGGGAAAGTGTTGGATAGCGGAGAGGTAACAATTACTATTCCCACTCCAGCGAGTGCAACAGTACGGAAAGTATTGGATAGCAGAGGGGAATAATTTACTATTCCCACTCCAGTGAGTGCAACAGTAGGGAAAGTGTTGGATAGCATAGGGATAAAAATTAGTATTCCCACTCCAGCAAGTGCAACAGTAGGGAAAGTGTTGGAAAGCGTATGGGTAAAAATTACTATTCCCACTCCAGCAAGTGCAACAGTAGGGAAAGTGTTGGATAGCAGAGGGGAATAATTTACTATTCCCACTCCAGCGATTACAACAGTAGGGAAAGTGTTGGATAGCGGAGGGGAATGACTTACTATTCGCACTCTAGCAAATACAACAGTAGGGAAAGTGTTGGATAGCGGAGGGGTAAAAATTACTATACCAACTCCAGCGAATGCAACAGTAGGGAAAGTGTTGGATAGCGGAGAGGTAACAATTACAATTTCCATTCCAGCTAGTGCAACAGTAGGGAAAGTGTTGGATAGCGCTGGGGAATAATTTACTATTCCTACTCCAGGGAGTGCAACAGTAGAGAAAGTGTTGGATAACAGAGAGGAATAATTTGCTATTCCCACTCCAGTGAGTTCAACAGTAGGGAAAGTGTTGGATAGCGTAGGGGTACAAATTACTATTCCCACTCCAGCAAGAGCAACAGTAGGGAAAGTGTTGGATAGCAGGGGGAAATAATTTACTATTCCCACTCCAGCAAGTACAACAGTAGGGAAACTGTTGGATAGCGGAGGGGAATAATTTACTATTCCCACTCCAGTAAATACAACAGTAGAGAAAGTGTTGGATAGCGGAGGGGAATAATTTACTATTCCCACTCCAGGGAGTTCAACAGTAGAAAAAGTGTTGGATAACGGAGGGGTAAAAACTACTATACCCACTCCAGCGAATGCAACAGTAGGGAAAGTGTTGGATAGCGGAGAGGTAACAATTACTATTCCCACTCCAGCGAGTCAACAGTAGTAAAAGTGTTGGATAGCGGAGGGGAATAATTTACTATTCCCACTCCAGTAAGTGCAACAGTAGGGAAAGTGTTGGATACCATAGGGGTAAAAATTACTATTCCCACTCCAGCGAATGCAACAGTAGGGAAAGTGTTGGATAGCGGAGGGTAACAATTCCTATTCCCACTCCAGCGAGTGCAACAGTAGGGAAACTGTTGGATAGCGGAGGGGAATAATTTGCTATTCCCACTGCAGTGAGTTCAACAGTAGGGAAAGCGTTGGATAGCGTAGGGGTAAAAATTACTATTCCCACTTCAGCAAGTGCAACAGTAGGGAAAGTGTTGGATAGCAGAGGGGAATAATTTACTATTCCCACTCCAGCGAGTACAACAGTAGGGAAAATGTTGGATGGCGGAAGGGAATAATTTACCATTCTCACTCCAGCAAATACAACAGTAGGGAAAGTGTTGGATAGCGGAGGGGAATAATTTACTATTCCCACTCCAGGGAGTTCAACAGTAGAAAAAGTGTTGGATAACGGAGGGGTAAAAATTACTATACCCACTCCAGCGAATGCAACAGTAGGGAAAGTGTTGGATAGCAGAGAGGTAACAATTACTATTCCCACTCCAGCGAGTGCAACAGTAGGAAAAGTGTTGGATAGCGGAGGGGACTAATTTACTATTCCCACTCCAGTGCGTTCAACAGTAGGGAAAGTGTTGGATAGCGTAGGACTAAAAATTACTATTCCCACTCCAGCAAGTGCAACAGTAGGGAAAGTGTTGGATAGCAGAGGGGAATAATTTACTATTCCCACTACAGCAAGTACAACAGTAGGGAAAGTGTTGGATAGCGGAGGGGAGTAATTTACTATTCCCACTCCAGCAAATACAACAGTAGGGAAAGTGTTGGATAGCGTAGGACTAACAATTACTATTCCCACTCCAGCGAGTACAACAGTAGGGAAAGTGTTGGATAGTGGAGGGGAATAATTTACTATTCCCACTCCAGGGAGTTCAACAGTAGAAAAAGTGTTGGATAACGGAGGGGTAAAAATTACTATACCCACTCCAGCGAATGCAACAGTAGGGAAAGTGTTGGATAGCGGAGAAGTAACAATTACTATTCCCACTCCAGGGAGTGCAACAGTAGGGAAAGTGTTGGATAGCAGAGGGGAATAATTTACTATTCCCACTCCAGTGAGTGCAACAGTAGGGAAAGTGTTGGATAGCATCGGGGTAAAAAATTACTATTCCCACTCCAGCAAGTGCAACAGTAGGGAAAGTGTTGGATAGCGGAGAGGAATAATTTACTATTCATACTCCAGGGAGTGCAACAGTAGAGAGAGTGTTGGATAACGGAGAGGTAAAAATTACTATTCCAACTCCAGCGAATGCAACAGTAGGGAAAGTGTTGGATAGCGGAGGGGTAACAATTACTATTCCCACTCCAGCGAGTGCAACAGTAGGGAAGTGTTGGATAGCAGAGGGGAATAATTTACTATTCCCACTCCAGTGAGTTCAACAGTAGGGAAAGTGTTGGAAAGCGTAGGGGTAAAAATTACTATTCCCACTCCAGCAAGTGCAACAGTAGGGAAAGTGTTTGTATAGCAGAGGGGAATAATTTACTATTCCCACTCCAGCGAGTACAACAGTAGGGAAAGTGTTGGATAGCGGAGGGGAATGATTTACTATTCCCACTCCAGCAAATACAACAGTAGGGAAAGTGTTGGATAGCGGAGGGGAATAATTTACTATTCCCACTCCAGTGAGTTCAACAGTAGAAAAAGTGTTGGATAACGGAGGGGTAAAAATTACTATACCCACTTCAGCAAATGCAACAGTAGGGAAAGTGTTGGATAGCGGAGAGGTAACAATTACTATTCCCACTCCAGCAAGTGCAACAGTAAGGAAAGTGTTGGATAGCGGAGGGGAATAATTTACTATTCCCACTCCAGTGAGTGCAACAGTAGGGAAAGTGTTGGATAGCATAGGGGTAAAAAATTACTATTCCCACTCCAGCAAGTGCAACAGTAGGGAAAGTGTTGGATAGCGGAGGGGAATAATTTACTATTCCTACTCCAGGGAGTGCAACAGTAGAGAAAGTGTTGGATAACGGAGGGGTAAAAATTACTATTCCCACTCCAGCGACTGCAACAGTAGGGAAAGTGTTGGATAGTGGAGGGGTACAAATTACTATTCCCACTCCAGCAAGTGCAACAGTAGGGAAAGTGTTGGAGAGCAGAAGGGAATAATTTACTATTCCCACTCCAGCAAGTACAACAGTAGGGAAAGTGTTGAATAGCGGAGGGGAATGATTTACCATTCCCACTCCAGCAAATACAACAGTAGCGAAAGTGTTGGATAGCGGAGGGGAATAATTTCCTATTCCCACTCCAGGAAGTTCAACAGTAGAAAAAGTGTTGCATAATGGAGGGGTAAAAATTACTATACCCACTCCAGCGAATGCAACAGTAGGGAAAGTGTTGGATAGCGAAGAGGTAACAATTACTATTCCCACTCCAGCGAGTGCAACAGTAGGGAAAGTGTTGGATAGCATAGGGGTAAAAATTAGTATTCCCACTCCAGCAAGTGCAACAGTAGGGAAAGTGTTGGAAAGTGCAGGGGTAAAAATTAGTATTCCCACTCCAGCAAGTGCAACAGTAGGGAAAGTGTTGGATAGCAGAGGGGAATAATTTACTATTCCCACTCCAGCGAGTACAACAGTAGGGAAAGTGTTGGATAGCGGAGGGGAATGATTTACTATTCCCTCTCCAGCAAATACAACAGTAGGGAAAGTGTTGGATAGTGGAGGGGAATCATTTTCTATTCCAACTCCAGGGAGTTCAACAGTAGAAAAAGTGTTGGATAACGGAGGGGTAAAAATTACTATACCAACTCCACCGAATGCAACAGTAGGGAAAGTGTTGGATAGCGGAGAGGTAACAATTACTATTCCCATTCCAGCGAGTGCAACAGTAGGGAAAGTGTTGGATAGCGGAGGGGAATAATTTACTATTCCCACTCCAGTGAGTGCAACAGTAGGGAAAGTGTTGGATAGCATAGGGGTAAAAACTAGTATTCCCACTCCAGCAAGTGCAACAGTAGGGAAAGTGTTGGATAGCGGAGGGGAATAATTTACTATTCCTACTCCAGGGAGTGCAACAGTAGAGAAAGTGTTGGATAACGGAGGGGTAAAAAGTACTATTCCCACTCCAGCGAATGCAACAGTAGGGAAAATGTTGGATAGCGGATCAGAAACAATTACCATTCCCACTCCAGCGAGTGCAACAGTAGGAAAAGTGTTGGATAGCGGAGGGGTATAATTTACTATTCCCACTCCAGTGAGTTCAACAGTAGGGAAAGTGTTGGATAGCCTAGGGGTAAAAATTACTATTCCCACTCCAGCAAGTGCAACAGTAGGGAAAGTGTTGGATAGCAGACGGGAATAATGTACTATTCCCACTCCAGCGAGTACAACAGTAGGGAAAGTGTTGGATAGCGGAGGGGAAGAATTTACTAATCCCACTCCAGGGAGTGCAACAGTTGAGAAAGTGTTGGATAACGGAGGGGTAAAAATTACAATTCCCACTCCAGCGCATGCAACAGGAGGGAAAGTGTTGAATAGCAGAGGGGTAACAATTACTATACCCTCACCAGTGAGTGCAACAGTAGGGAAAGTGTTGGATAGTATATAGGTAAAAATTACTATTCCCACTCCAGAAAGTGCAACAGTAGGGAAAGTGTTGGATAGTGGATGGGAATCATTTACTATTCCTATTCCAGGGAGTGCAACAGTAGAGAAAGTGTTGGATAACGGAGGGGTAAAAATTACTATTCCCACTCCAGCGTATGCAACAGTAGGGAAAGTGTTGGATAGCGGAGGGGTAACAATTACTATTCCCACTCCAATGATTGCAACAGTAGGAAAAGTGTTGGATAGTGGAGTGGAATAATTTACTATTCCCACTCCAGTGAGTTCAACAGTAGGGAAAGTGTTGGATAGTGTAGGGGTAACAATTACTATTCCCACTCCAGCACATGCAACAGTAGGGAAAGTGTTGAATAGCAGAGGGGTAACAATTACTATACCCACTCCATTGAGTGCAACAGTAGGGAAAGTGTTGGCTAGCATAGAGGTAAAAATTACTATTCCCACTCCAGAAAGTGCAACAGTAGGGAAAGTGTTGGATAGCGGAGGGGAATCATTTACTATTCCTACTCCAGTGAGTGCAACAGTAGAGAAAGTGTTGGATAACGGAGGGGTGAAAATTACTATTCCCACTCCAACGTATGCAACAGTAGGGAAAGTGTTGGATAGCGGAGGGGTAACAATTACTATTCCCACTCCAACGATTGTAACAGTAGGGAAAGTGTTGGATAGTGGAGTGGAATAATTTACTATTCCCACTCCAGTGAGTTCAACAGTAGGGGAAGTGTTGGATAGTGTAGGGGTAACAATTACTATTCCCACTCCAGCGCATGCAACAGTAGGGAAAGTGTTGAATAGCAGAGGGGTAACAATTACTATACCCACTCCAGTGAGTGCAACAGTAGGGAAAGTGTTGGCTAGCATAGAGGTAAAAATTACGATTCCCACTCCAGAAAGTGCAACAGTAGGGAAAGTGTTGGATAGCGGAGGGGAATCATTTACTATTCCTACTCCAGTGAGTGCAACAGTAGAGAAAGTGTTGGATAACGGAGGGGTAAAAAGTACTATTCCCACTTCAGCGAATGCAACAGTAGGGAAAATGTTCTATAGCGGATCGGTAACAATTACCATTCCCACTCCAGCGAGTGCAACAGTAGGAAAAGTGTTGGATAGCGGAGGGGTATAATTTACTATTCCCACTCCAGTGAGTTCAACAGTAGGGAAAGTGTTGGATAGCGTAGGGGTAAAAATTACTATTCCCACTCCAGCAAGTGCAACAGTAGGGAAAGTGTTGGATAGCAGACGGGAATAATTTACTATTCCCACTCCAGCGAGTACAACAGTAGGGAAAGTGTTGGATAGCGGAGGGGAAGAATTTACTATTCCCACTCCAGGGAGTGCAACAATTGAGAAAGTGTTGGATAACGGAGGGGTAAAAATTACAATTCCCACTCCAGCGCATGCAACAGTAGGGAAAGTGTTGAATAGCAGAGGGGTAACAATTACTATACCCTCACCAGTGAGTGCAACAGTAGGGAAAGTGTTGGATAGCATATAGGTAAAAATTACTATTCCCACTCCAGAAAGTGCAACAGTAGGGAAAGTGTTGGATAGTGGAGGGGAATCATTTACTATTCCTATTCCAGGGAGTGCAACAGTAGAGAAAGTGTTGGATAACGGAGGGGTAAAAATTACTATTCCCACTCCAGCGTATGCAACAGTAGGGAAAGTGTTGGATAGCGGAGGGGTAACAATTACTATTCCCACTCCAACGATTGCAACAGTAGGGAAAGTGTTGGATAGTGGAGTGGAATAATTTACTATTCCCACTCCAGTGAGTTCAACAGTAGGGAAAGTGTTGGATAGTGTAGGGGTAACAATTACTATTCCCACTCCAGCACATGCAACAGTAGGGAAAGTGTTGAATAGCAGAGGGGTAACAATTACTATACCCACTCCAGTGAGTGCAACAGTAGGGAAAGTGTTGGCTAGCATAGAGGTAAAAATTACTATTCCCACTCCAGAAAGTGCAACAGTAGGGAAAGTGTTGGATAGCGGAGGGGAATCATTTACTATTCCTACTCCAGTGAGTGCAACAGTAGAGAAAGTGTTGGATAACGGAGGGGTAAAAAGTACTATTCCCACTCCAGCGAATGCAACAGTAGGGAAAGTGTTGGATAGCGGAGGGGTAACAATTACTATTCCCACTCCAACGATTGTAACAGTAGGGAAAGTGTTGGATAGTGGAGTGGAATAATTTACTATTCCCACTCCAGTGAGTTCAACAGTAGGGGAAGTGTTGGATAGTGTAGGGGTAACAATTACTATTCCCACTCCAGCGCATGCAACAGTAGGGAAAGTGTTGAATAGCAGAGGGGTAACAATTACTATACCCACTCTAGTGAGTGCAACAGTAGGGAAAGTGTTGGCTAGCATAGAGGTAAAAATTACTATTCCCACTCCAGAAAGTGCAACAGTAGGGAAAGTGTTGGATAGCGGAGGGGAATCATTTACTATTCCTACTCCAGTGAGTGCAACAGTAGAGAAAGTGTTGGATAACGGAGGGGTAAAAAGTACTATTCCCACTTCAGCGAATGCAACAGTAGGGAAAATGTTCTATAGCGGATCGGTAACAATTACCATTCCCACTCCAGCGAGTGCAACAGTAGGAAAAGTGTTGGATAGCGGAGGGGTATAATTTACTATTCCCACTCCAGTGAGTTCAACAGTAGGGAAAGTGTTGGATAGAATAGGGGTAAAAATTACTATTCCCACTCAAGCAAGTGCAACAGTAGGGAAAGTGTTGGATAGCAGACGGGAATAATTTACTATTCCCACTCCAGCGAGTACAACAGTAGGGAAAGTGTTGGATAGCGGAGGGGAAGAATTTACTATTCCCACTCCAGGGAGTGCAACAGTTGAGAAAGTGTTGGATAACGGAGGGGTAAAAATACAATTTCCACTCCAGCGCATGCAACAGTAGGGAAAGTGTTGAATAGCAGAGGGGTAACAATTACTATACCCTCACCAGTGAGTGCAACAGTAGGGAAAGTGTTGGATAGCATATAGGTAAAAATTACTATTCCCACTCCAGAAAGTGCAACAGTAGGGAAAGTGTTGGATAGTGGAGGGGTAAAAATTACTATTCCCACTCCAGCAAGTGCAACAGTAGGGAAAGTGTTGGATAGCAGACGGGAATAATTTACTATTCCCACTCCAGCGAGTACAACAGTAGGGAAAGTGTTGGATAGCGGAGGGGAAGAATTTACTATTCCCACTCCAGCGTATGCAACAGTATGGAAAGTGTTGGATAGCGGAGGGGTAACAATTACTATTCCCACTCCAATGATTGCAACAGTAGGAAAAGTGTTGGATAGTGGAGTGGAATAATTTACTATTCCCACTCCAGTGAGTTCAACAGTAGGGAAAGTGTTGGATAGTGTAGGGGTAACAATTACTATTCCCACTCCAGCACATGCAACAGTAGGGAAAGTGTTGAATAGCAGAGGGGTAACAATTACTATACCCACTCCATTGAGTGCAACAGTAGGGAAAGTGTTGGCTAGCATAGAGGTAAAAATTACTATTCCCACTCCAGAAAGTGCAACAGTAGGGAAAGTGTTGGATAGCGGAGGGGAATCATTTACTATTCCTACTCCAGTGAGTGCAACAGTAGAGAAAGTGTTGGATAACGGAGGGGTGAAAATTACTATTCCCACTCCAGCGTATGCAACAGTAGGGAAAGTGTTGGATAGCGGAGGGGTAACAATTACTATTCCCAATCCAACGATTGTAACAGTAGGGAAAGTGTTGGATAGTGGAGTGGAATAATTTACTATTCCCACTCCAGTGAGTTCAACAGTAGGGGAAGTGTTGGATAGTGTAGGTGTAACAATTACTATTCCCACTCCAGCGCATGCAACAGTAGGGAAAGTGTTGAATAGCAGAGGGGTAACAATTACTATACCCACTCCAGTGAGTGCAACAGTAGGGAAAGTGTTGGCTAGCATAGAGGCAAAAATTACTATTCCCACTCCAGAAAGTGCAACAGTAGGGAAAGTGTTGGATAGCGGAGGGGAATCATTTACTATTCCTACTCCAGTGAGTGCAACAGTAGAGAAAGTGTTGGATAACGGAGGGGTAAAAGTACTATTCCCACTTCAGCGAATGCAACAGTAGGGAAAATGTTCTTTAGCGGATCGGTAACAATTACCATTCCCACTCCAGCGAGTGCAACAGTAGGAAAAGTGTTGGATAGCGGAGGGGTATAATTTACTATTCCCACTCCAGTGAGTTCAACAGTAGGGAAAGTGTTGGATAGCGTAGGGGTAAAAATTACTATTCCCACTCCAGCAAGTGCAACAGTAGGGAAAGTGTTGGATAGCAGACGGGAATACTTTACTATTCCCACTCCAGCGAGTACAACAGTAGGGAAAGTGTTGGATAGCGGAGGGGAAGAATTTACTATTCCCACTCCAGGGAGTGCAACAGTTGAGAAAGTGTTGGATAACGGAGGGGTAAAAATTACAATTCCCACTCCAGCGCATGCAACAGTAGGGAAAGTGTTGAATAGCAGAGGGGTAACAATTACTATACCCTCACCAGTGAGTGCAACAGTAGGGAAAGTGTTGGATAGCATATAGGTAAAATTACTATTCCCACTCCAGAAAGTGCAACAGTAGGGAAAGTGTTGGATAGTGGAGGGGAATCATTTACTATTCCTATTCCAGGGAGTGCAACAGTAGAGAAAGTGTTGGATAACGGAGGGGTAAAAATTACTATTCCCACTCCAGCGTATGCAACAGTAGGGAAAGTGTTGGATAGCGGAGGGGTAACAATTACTATTCCCACTCCAACGATTGCAACAGTAGGGAAAGTGTTGGATAGTGGAGTGGAATAATTTACTATTCCCACTCCAGTGAGTTCAACAGTAGGGAAAGTGTTGGATAGTGTAGGGGTAACAATTACTATTCCCACTCCAGCACATGCAACAGTAGGGAAAGTGTTGAATAGCAGAGGGGTAACAATTACTTATACCACTCCAGTGAGTGCAACAGTAGGGAAAGTGTTGGCTAGCATAGAGGTAAAAATTACTATTCCCACTCCAGAAAGTGCAACAGTAGGGAAAGTGTTGGATAGCGGAGGGGAATCATTTACTATTCCTACTCCAGTGAGTGCAACAGTAGAGAAAGTGTTGGATAACGGAGGGGTAAAAAGTACTATTCCCACTCCAGCGAATGCAACAGTAGGGAAAGTGTTGGATAGCGGAGGGGTAACAATTACTATTCCCACTCCAACGATTGTAACAGTAGGGAAAGTGTTGGATAGTGGAGTGGAATAATTTACTATTCCCACTCCAGTGAGTTCAACAGTAGGGGAAGTGTTGGATAGTGTAGGGGTAACAATTACTATTCCCACTCCAGCGCATGCAACAGTAGGGAAAGTGTTGAATAGCAGAGGGGAAGAATTTACTATTCCCACTCCAGGGAGTGCAACAGTTGAGAAAGTGTTGGATAACGGAGGGGTAAAAATTACAATTCCCACTCCAGCGCATGCAACAGTAGGGAAAGTGTTGAATAGCAGAGGGGTAACAATTACTATACCCACTCCAGTGAGTGCAACAGTAGGGAAAGTGTTGGCTAGCATAGAGGTAAAAATTACTATTCCCACTCCAGAAAGTGCAACAGTAGGGAAAGTGTTGGATAGCGGAGGGGAATCATTTACTATTCCTACTCCAGTGAGTGCAACAGTAGAGAAAGTGTTGGATAACGGAGGGTGAAAATTACTATTCCCACTCCAGCGTATGCAACAGTAGGGAAAGTGTTGGATAGCGGAGGGGTAACAATTACTATTCCCACTCCAACGATTGTAACAGTAGGGAAAGTGTTGGATAGTGGAGTGGAATAATTTACTATTCCCACTCCAGTGAGTTCAACAGTAGGGAAAGTGTTGGATAGTGCAGGGGTAACAATTACTATTCCCACTCCAGCGCATGCAACAGTAGGGAAAGTGTTGAATAGCAGAGGGGTAACAATTACTATACCCACTCCAGTGAGTGCAACAGTAGGGAAAGTGTTGGCTAGCATAGAGGTAAAAATTACTATTCCCACTCCAGAAAGTGCAACAGTAGGGAAAGTGTTGGATAGCGGAGGGGAATCATTTACTATTCCTACTCCAGTGAGTGCTACAGTAGAGAAAGTGTTGGATAACGGAGGGGTAAAAGTACTATTCCCACTCCAGCGAATGCAACAGTAGGGAAAATGTTGGATAGCGGAGGGGTATAATTTACTATTCCCACTCCAGTGAGTTCAACAGTAGGGAAAGTGTTGGATAGCGTAGGGGTAAAAATTACTATTCCCACTCCAGCAAGTGCAACAGTAGGGAAAGTGTTGGATAGCAGACGGGAATAATTTACTATTCCCACTCCAGCGAGTACAACAGTAGGGAAAGTGTTGGATAGCGGAGGGGAAGAATTTACTATTCCCACTCCAGGGAGTGCAACAGTTGAGAAAGTGTTGGATAACGGAGGGGTAAAATTACAATTCCCACTCCAGCGCATGCAACAGTAGGGAAAGTGTTGAATAGCAGAGGGGTAACAATTACTATACCCTCACCAGTGAGTGCAACAGTAGGGAAAGTGTTGGATAGCATATAGGTAAAAATTACTATTCCCACTCCAGAAAGTGCAACAGTAGGGAAAGTGTTGGATAGTGGAGGGGAATCATTTACTATTCCTATTCCAGGGAGTGCAACAGTAGAGAAAGTGTTGGATAACGGAGGGGTAAAAATTACTATTCCCACTCCAGCGTATGCAACAGTAGGGAAAGTGTTGGATAGCGGAGGGGTAACAATTACTATTCCCACTCCAACGATTGCAACAGTAGGGAAAGTGTTGGATAGTGGAGTGGAATAATTTACTATTCCCACTCCAGTGAGTTCAACAGTAGGGAAAGTGTTGGATAGTGTAGGGGTAACAATTACTATTCCCACTCCAGCGCATGCAACAGTAGGGAAAGTGTTGAATAGCAGAGGGGTAACAATTACTATACCCACTCCAGTGAGTGCAACAGTAGGGAAAGTGTTGGCTAGCATAGAGGTAAAAATTACTATTCCCACTCCAGAAAGTGCAACAGTAGGGAAAGTGTTGGATAGCGAAGGGGAATCATTTACTATTCCTACTCCAGTGAGTGCAACAGTAGAGAAAGTGTTGGATAACGGAGGGGTGAAAATTACTATTCCCACTCCAGCGTATGCAACAGTAGGGAAAGTGTTGGATAGTGGAGGGGTAACAATTACTATTCCCACTCCATCGATTGTAACAGTAGGGAAAGTGTTGGATAGTGGAGTGGAATAATTTACTATTCCCGCTCCAGTGAGTTCAACAGTAGGGAAAGTATTGGATAGTGTGGGGTAAAAATTACTATTCCCACTCCAGCAAGTGCAACAGTAGGGAAAGTGTTGGATAGCAGCAGGGAATAATTTACTATTCCCACTCCAGAGAGTACAACAGAAGGGAAAGTGTTGGATAGCGGAGGGGAATAATTTACTATTCCCACTCCAGCAAGTGCAACAGTAGGGAAAGTGTTGGATAGCGGAGGGGAATAATTTACTATTACTACTCCAGGGAGTGCAGCAGTAGAGAAAGTGTTGGATAACAGAGGGGTAAAAATTACTATTCCCACTCTAGCGAATGCAAAAGTAGGGAAAGTGTTGGATAGCGGAGTGGTAACAATTACTATTCCCACTCCAGCGGGTGCAGCAGTAGGGAAAGTGTTGGATAGCGGAGGGGAATAATTTGCTATTCCCTCTCCAGTGAGTTCAACAGTAGGGAAAGTGTTGGATAGCGTAGGGGTACAAATTACTATTCCCACTCCAGCAAGTGCAACAGTAGGGAAAGTGTTGGATAGCAGAGGGAAATAATTTACTATTCCCACTCCAGCAAGTTCAACAGTAGGGAAAGTGTTGGATAGCGGAGGGGAATAATTTACAATTCCCACTCCAGCAAATACAACAGTAGGGAAAGTGTTGGATAGCGGAGGGGAATAATTTACTATTCCCACTCCAGGGAGTTCAACAGTAGAAAAAGTGTTGGATAACGGAGGGGTAAAAACTACTATACCCACTCCAGCGAATGCAACAGTTGGGAAAGTGTTGGATAGCGGAGGGGAATAATTTACTATTCCCAATCCAGTGAGTTCAACAGTAGGGAAAGTGCTGGGTAGCCTAGGGGTACAAATTGCTATTCCCACTCCAGCAAGTGCAACAGTAGGGAAAGTGTTGGATAGCAGAGGGGAATAAATTACTATTCCCAATCCAGCGAGTACAACAGTAGGGAAAGTGTTGGATAGCGAAGGAAATAATTTACTATTCCCACTCCAGCGAGTACAACAGTAGGGAAAGTGTTGGATAGTGGAGGGGAATAATTTACAATTCCCACTCCAGGGAGTTCAACAGTAGAAAAAGTGTTGGATAACGGAGGTGTAAAAATTACTATACCCACTCCAGCGAATGCAACAGTAGGGAAAGTGTTGGATAGCGGAGAGGTAACAATTACTATTCCCACTCCAGCGAGTGCAACAGCAGGGAAGGTGTTGGATAGCTGAGGGGAATAATTTACTATTATCACTCCAGTGAGTGCAACAGTAGGGAAAGTGTTGGATAGCATCAGGGTAAAAATTACTATTCCCACTCCAGCAAGTGCAACAGTAGGGAAAGTGTTGGATAGCGGAGGGGAATAATTTACTATTCATACTCCAGGGAGTGCAACAGTAGAGAGAGTGTTGGATAACGGAGGGGTAAAATTACTATTCCCACTCCAGCGAATGCAACAGTAGGGAAAGTGTTGGAGAGCGGAGGGGTAACAATTACTATTCCCACTCCAGCAAGTGCAACAGTAGGGAAAGTGTTGGATAGCAGAGGGGAATAATTTACTATTCCCACTCCAGCGAGTACAACAGTATGGAAAGTGTTGGATAGCGGAGGGGAATGATTTACTATTCACACTCCAGTGAGTTCAACAGTAGGGAAAGTGTTGGAAAGCGTAGGGGTAAAATTACTATTCCCACTCCAGCAAGTGCAACAGTAGGGAAAGTGTTGGATAGCAGAGGGGAATAATTTACTATTCCCACTCCAGCGAGTACAACAGTAGGGAAAGTGTTGGATAGCGGAGGGGAATGATTTACTATTCCCACTCCAGCAAATACAACAGTAGGGAAAGTGTTGGATAGCGGAGGGGAATAATTTACTATTCCCACTCCAGTGAGTTCAACAGTAGAAAAAGTGTTGGATAACGGAGGGGTAAAATTACTATACCCACTTCAGCGAATGCAACAGTAGGGAAAGTGTTGGATAGCGGAGAGGTAACAATTACTATTCCCACTCCAGCGAGTGCAACAGTAGGGAAAGTGTGGGATAGCGGAGGGGAATAATTTACTATTCCCACTCCAGTGAGTGCAACAGTAGGGAAAGTGTTGGATAGCATAGGGGTAAAAATTACTATTCCCACTCCAGCAAGTGCAACAGTAGGGAAAGTGTTGGATAGCAGAAGGGAATAATTTACTATTCCCACTCCAGGGAGTGCAACAGTAGAGAAAGTGTTGGATAACGGAGGGGTAAAAATTACTATTCCCACTCCAGCGACTGCAACAGTAGGGAAAGTGTTGGATAGCGGAGGGGTACAAATTACTATTCCCACTCCAGCAAGTGCAACAGTAGGGAAAGTGTTGGATAGCGGAGGGGAATAATTTACTATTCCTACTCCAGGGAGTGCAACAGTAGAGAAAGTGTTGGATAACGGAGGGGTAAAAATTACTATTCCCACTCCAGCGACTGCAACAGTAGGGAAAGTGTTGGATAGCGGAGGGGAATGATTTACTATTCCCACTCCAGCAAATACAACAGTAGGGAAAGTGTTGGATAGCGGAGGGGAATAAGTTCCTATTACCACTCCAGGGAGTTCAACAGTAGAAAAAGTGTTGCATGATGGAGGGGTAAAAATTACTATACCCACTCCAGCGAATGCAACAGTAGGGAAAGTGTTGGATAGCGAAGAGGTAACATTTACTATTCCCACTCCAGCGAGTGCAACAGTACGGAAAGTCTTGGATAGCAGAGGGGAATAATTTACTATTCCCACTCCAGTTAGTGCAACAGTAGGGAAAGTGTTGGATAGCATAGGGGTAAAATTAGTATTCCCACTCCAGCAAGTGCAACAGTAGGGAAAGTGTTGGAAAGCGCAGGGGTAAAAATTACTATTCCCACTCCAGCAAGTGCAACAGTAGGGAAAGTGTTGGATAGCAGAGGGGAATAATTTACTATTCCCACTCCAGCGAGTACACCAGTAGGGAAAGTGTTGGATAGCGGAGGGGAATGATTTACTATTCCCACTCCAGCAAATACAACAGTAGGGCAAGTGTTGGATAGCGGAGGGGAATAATTTACAATTCCCACTCCAGCAAATACAACAGTAGGGAAAGTGTTGGATAGCGGAGGGGAATAATTTACTATTCCCACTCCAGGGAGTTCAACAGTAGAAAAAGTGTTGGATAACGGAGGGGTAAAAACTACTATACCCACTCCAGCAAATGCAACAGTTGGGAAAGTGTTCGATAGCGGAGGGGAATAATTTACTATTCCCACTCCAGTGAGTTCAACAGTAGGGAAAGTGCTGGGTAGCCTAGGGGTACAAATTGCTATTCCCACTCCAGCAAGTGCAACAGTAGGGAAAGTGTTGGATAGCAGAGGGGAATAAATTACTATTCCCACTCCAGCGAGTACAACAGTAGGGAAAGTGTTGGATAGTGGAGGGGAATAATTTACTGTTCCCACTCCAGGGAGTTCAACAGTAGGGAAAGTGTTGGATAGTGGAGGGGAATAATTTACTATTCCCACTCCAGTGAGTTCAACAGTAGGGAAAGTGTTGGATAGCGAAGGGAAATAATTTACTATTCCCACTCCAGCGAGTACAACAGTAGGGAAAGTGTTGGATAGTGGAGGGGAATAATTTACTATTCCCACTCCAGGGAGTTCAACAGTAGGGAAAGTGTTGGATAGTGGAGGGGAATAATTTACTATTCCCACTCCAGTGAGTTCAACAGTAGGGAAAGTGTTGGATAGCGAAGGGAAATAATTTACTATTCCCACTCCAGCGAGTACAACAGTAGGGAAAGTGTTGGATAGTGGAGGGGAATAATTTACTATTCCCACTCCAGGGAGTTCAACAGTAGGGAAAGTGTTGGATAGTGGAGGGGAATAATTTACTATTCCCACTCCAGTGAGTTCAACAGTAGGGAAAGTGTTGGATAGCGTAGGGGTAAAAATTACTATTCCCACTCCAGCAAGTGCAACAGTAGGGAAAGTGTTGGATAGCAGAGGGGAATAATTTACTATTCCCACTCCAGCGAGAACAACAGTAGGGAAAGTGTTGGATAGCGGAGGGGAATGATTTACTATTCCCACTCCAGCAAATACAACAGTAGGGAAAGTGTTGGATAGCGGAGGGGGAAATTTTACTATTCCCACTCCAGGGAGTTCAACAGTAGAAAAAGTGTTGGATAACGGAGGGGTAAAAATTACTATACCCACTCAAGCGAATGCAACAGTAGCGAAAGTGTTGGATAGCGGAGAGGTAACAATTACTATTCCCACTCCAGCGAGTGCAACAGTAGGGAAAGTGTTGAATAGCAGAGGGGAATAATTTACTATTCCCACTCCAGTGAGTGCAACAGTAGGGAAAGTGTTGTATAGCATAGGGGTAAAAATTAGTATTCCCACTCCAGCAAGTGCAACAGTAGGGAAAGTGTTGGATAGCGGAGGGGAATAATTTACTATTCCTACTCCAGGGAGTGCAACAGTAGAGAAAGTGTTGGATAACAGAGGGGTAAAATGTACTAATCCCACTCCAGCGAATGCAACAGTAGGGAAAGTGTTGGATAGCGGAAGGGGTAACAATTACTATTCCCACTCCAGCGAGTGCAACAGTAGGAAAAGTGTTGGATAGCGGAGGGAATAATTTACTATTCCCACTCCAGTGAGTTCAACAGTAGGGAAAGTGTTGGATAGCGTAGGAGTAAAAATTACTATTCCCACTCCAGCAAGTGCAACAGTAGGGAAAGTGTTGGATAGCAGAGGGGAATAATTTACTATTCCCACTACAGCGAGTACAACAGTAGGGAAAGTGTTGGATAGCGGAGGGGAATAATTTACTATTCCCACTCCAGCAAATACAACAGTAGGGAAAGTGTTGGATAGCGGAGGGGAACAATTTACTATTCCCACTCCAGCGAGTACAACAGTAGGGAAAGTGTTGGATAGCGGAGGGGAATGATTTACTATTCCCACTCCAGCAAATACAACAGTAGGGAAAGTGTTGGATAGCGGAGGGGAATAATTTACTATTCCCACTCTAGTGAGTTCAACAGTAGAAAAAGTGTTGGATAACGGAGGGGTAAAAATTACTATACCCACTTCAGCGAATGCAACAGTAGGAAAAGTGTTGGATAGCGGAGAGGTAACAATTACTATTCCCACTCCAGCGAGTGCAACAGTAGGGAAAGTGTTGGATAGCGGAGGGGAATAATTTACTATTCCCACTCCAGTGAGTGCAACAGTAGGGAAAGTGTTGGATAGCAGAGGGGAATAATTTACTATTCCCACTCCAGGGAGTGCAACAGTAGAGAAAGTGTTGGATAACGGAGGGGTAAAAATTACTATTCCCACTCCAGCGACTTCAACAGTAGGGAAAGTGTTGGATAGCGGAGGGGTAAAAATTACTATTCCCACTCCAGCAAGTGCAACAGTAGGGAAAGTGTTGGATAGCAGAAGGGAATAATTTACTATTCGCACTCCAGGGAGTGCAACAGTAGAGAAAGTGTTGGATAACGGAGGGGTAAAAATTACTATTCCCACTCCAGCGACTGCAACAGTAGGGAAAGTGTTGGATAGCGGAGGGGTACAAATTACTATTCCCACTCCAGCAAGTGCAACAGTAGGGAAAGTGTTGGATAGCGGAGGGGAATAATTTACTATTCCTACTCCAGGAGTGCAACAGTAGAGAAAGTGTTGGATAACGGAGGGGTAAAAATTACTATTCCCACTCCAGCGACTGCAACAGTAGGGAAAGTGTTGGATAGCGGAGGGGTACAAATTACTATTCCCACTCCAGCAAGTGCAACAGTAGGGAAAGTGTTGGATAGCGGAGGGGAATCATTTACTATTCCTACTCCAGGGAGTGCAACAGTAGAGAAAGTGTTGGATAACGGAGGGGTAAAAAGTACTATTCCCACTTCAGCGAATGCAACAGTAGGGAAAATGTTCTTTAGCGGATCGGTAACAATTACCATTCCCACTCCAGCAAGTGCAACAGTAGGAAAAGTGTTGGATAGCGGAGGGGTATAATTTACTATTCCCACTCCAGTGAGTTCAACAGTAGGGAAAGTGTTGGATAGCGTAGGGGTAAAAATTACTATTCCCACTCCAGCAAGTGCAACAGTAGGGAAAGTGTTGGATAGCAGACTGGAATACTTTACTATTCCCACTCCAGCGAGTACAACAGTAGGGAAAGTGTTGGATAGCGGAGGGGAAGAATTTACTATTACCACTCCAGGGAGTGCAACAGTTGAGAAAGTGTTGGATAACGGAGGGGTAAAAATTACAATTCCCACTCCAGCGCATGCAACAGTAGGGAAAGTGTTGAATAGCAGAGGGGTAACAATTACTATACCCTCACCAGTGAGTGCAACAGTAGGGAAAGTGTTGGATAGCATATAGGTAAAAATTACTATTCCCACTCCAGAAAGTGCAACAGTAGGGAAAGTGTTGGATAGTGGAGGGGAATCATTTACTATTCCTATTCCAGGGAGTGCAACAGTAGAGAAAGTGTTGGATAACGGAGGGGTAAAAATTACTATTCCCACTCCAGCGTATGCAACAGTAGGGAAAGTGTTGGATATTGGAGGGGTAACAATTACTATTCCCACTCCAACGATTGCAACAGTAGGGAAAGTGTTGGATAGTGGAGTGGAATAATTTACTATTCCCACTCCAGTGAGTTCAACAGTAGGGAAAGTGTTGGATAGTGTAGGGGTAACAATTACTATTCCCACTCCAGCACATGCAACAGTAGGGAAAGTGTTGAATAGCAGAGGGGTAACAATTACTATACCCACTCCAGTGAGTGCAACAGTAGGGAAAGTGTTGGCTAGCATAGAGGTAAAAATTACTATTCCCACTCCAGAAAGTGCAACAGTAGTGAAAGTGTTGGATAGCGGAGGGGAATCATTTACTATTCCTACTCCAGTGAGTGCAACAGTAGAGAAAGTGTTGGATAACGGAGGGGTAAAAGTACTATTCCCACTCCAGCGAATGCAACAGTAGGGAAAGTGTTGGATAGCGGAGGGGTAACAATTACTATTCCCACTCCAACCATTGTAACAGTAGGGAAAGTGTTGGATAGTGGAGTGGAATAATTTACTATTCCCACTCCAGTGAGTTCAACAGTAGGGGAAGTGTTGGATAGTGTAGGGGTAACAATTACTATTCCCACTCCAGCGCATGCAACAGTAGGGAAAGTGTTGAATAGCAGAGGGGAAGAATTTACTATTCCCACTCCAGGGAGTGCAACAGTTGAGAAAGTGTTGGATAACGGAGGGGTAAAAATTACAATTCCCACTCCAGCGCATGCAACAGTAGGGAAAGTGTTGAATAGCAGAGGGGTAACAATTACTATACCCTCACCAGTGAGTGCAACAGTAGGGAAAGTGTTGGATAGCATATAGGTAAAAATTACTATTCCCACTCCAAAAAGTGCAACAGTAGGGAAAGTGTTGGATAGTGGAGGGGAATCATTTACTATTCCTATTCCAGGGAGTTCAACAGTAGAGAAAGTGTTGGATAACGGAGGGGTAAAAATTACTATTCCCACTCCAGCGTATGCAACAGTAGGGAAAGTGTTGGATAGCGGAGGGGTAACAATTACTATTCCCACTCCAACGATTGCAACAGTAGGGAAAGTGTTGGATAGTGGAGTGGAATAATTTACTATTCCCACTCCAGTGAGTTCAACAGTAGGGAAAGTGTTGGATAGTGTAGGGGTAACAATTACTATTCCCACTCCAGCACATGCAACAGTAGGGAAAGTGTTGAATAGCAGAGGGGTAACAATTACTATACCCACTCCAGTGAGTGCAACAGTAGGGAAAGTGTTGGCTAGCATAGAGGTAAAAATTACTATTCCCACTCCAGAAAGTGCAACAGTAGGGAAAGTGTTGGATAGCGGAGGGGAATCATTTACTATTCCTACTCCAGTGAGTGCAACAGTAGAGAAAGTGTTGGATAACGGAGGGGTGAAAATTACTATTCCCACTCCAGCGTATGCAACAGTAGGGAAAGTGTTGGATAGCGGAGGGGTAACAATTACTATTCCCACTCCAACGATTGTAACAGTAGGGAAAGTGTTGGATAGTGGAGTGGAATAATTTACTATTCCCACTCCAGTGAGTTCAACAGTAGGGAAAGTGTTGGATAGTGCAGGGGTAACAATTACTATTCCCACTCCAGCGCATGCAACAGTAGGGAAAGTGTTGAATAGCAGAGGGGTAACAATTACTATACCCACTCCAGTGAGTGCAACAGTAGGGAAAGTGTTGGCTAGCATAGAGGTAAAAATTACTATTCCCACTCCAGAAAGTGCAACAGTAGGGAAAGTGTTGGATAGCGGAGGGGAATCATTTACTATTCCTACTCCAGTGAGTGCTACAGTAGAGAAAGTGTTGGATAACGGAGGGGTAAAAGTACTATTCCCACTCCAGCGAATGCAACAGTAGGGAAAATGTTGGATAGCGGAGGGGTATAATTTACTATTCCCACTCCAGAGAGTTCAACAGTAGGGAAAGTGTTGGATAGCGTAGGGGTAAAAATTACTATTCCCACTCCAGCAAGTGCAACAGTAGGGAAAGTGTTGGATAGCAGACGGGAATAATTTACTATTCCCACTCCAGCGAGTACAACAGTAGGGAAAGTGTTGGATAGCGGAGGGGAAGAATTTACTATTCCCACTCCAGGGAGTGCAACAGTTGAGAAAGTGTTGGATAACGGAGGGGTAAAAATTACAATTCTCACTCCAGCGCATGCAACAGTAGGGAAAGTGTTGAATAGCAGAGGGGTAACAATTACTATACCCTCACCAGTGAGTGCAACAGTAGGGAAAGTGTTGGATAGCATATAGGTAAAAATTACTATTCCCACTCCAGAAAGTGCAACAGTAGGGAAAGTGTTGGATAGTGGAGGGGAATCATTTACTATTCCTATTCCAGGGAGTGCAACAGTAGAGAAAGTGTTGGATAACGGAGGGGTAAAAATTACTATTCCCACTCCAGCGTATGCAACAGTAGGGAAAGTGTTGGATAGCGGAGGGGTAACAATTACTATTCCCACTCCAACGATTGCAACAGTAGGGAAAGTGTTGGATAGTGGAGTGGAATAATTTACTATTCCCACTCCAGTGAGTTCAACAGTAGGGAAAGTGTTGGATAGTGTAGGGGTAACAATTACTATTCCCACTCCAGCGCATGCAACAGTAGGGAAAGTGTTGAATAGCAGAGGGGTAACAATTACTATACCCACTCCAGTGAGTGCAACAGTAGGGAAAGTGTTGGCTAGCATAGAGGTAAAAATTACTATTCCCACTCCAGAAAGTGCAACAGTAGGGAAAGTGTTGGATAGCGAAGGGGAATCATTTACTATTCCTACTCCAGTGAGTGCAACAGTAGAGAAAGTGTTGGATAACGGAGGGGTGAAAATTACTATTCCCACTCCAGCGTATGCAACAGTAGGGAAAGTGTTGGATAGTGGAGGGGTAACAATTACTATTCCCACTCCATCGATTGTAACAGTAGGGAAAGTGTTGGATAGTGGAGTGGAATAATTTACTATTCCCACTCCAGTGAGTTCAACAATAGGGAAAGTATTGGATAGTGTGGGGTAAAATTACTATTCCCACTCCAGCAAGTGCAACAGTAGGGAAAGTGTTGGATAGCAGCAGGGAATAATTTACTATTCCCACTCCAGAGAGTACAACAGAAGGGAAAGTGTTGGATAGCGGAGGGGAATAATTTACTATTCCCACTCCAGCAAGTGCAACAGTAGGGAAAGTGTTGGATAGCGGAGGGGAATAATTTACTATTACTACTCCAGGGAGTGCAGCAGTAGAGAAAGTGTTGGATAACAGAGGGGTAAAATTACTATTCCCACTCTAGCGAATGCAAAAGTAGGGAAAGTGTTGGATAGCGGAGGGGTAACAATTACTATTCCCACTCCAGCGGGTGCAGCAGTAGGGAAAGTGTTGGATAGCGGAGGGGAATAATTTGCTATTCCCACTCCAGTGAGTTCAACAGTAGGGAAAGTGTTGGATAGCGTAGGGGTACAAATTACTATTCCCACTCCAGCAAGTGCAACAGTAGGGAAAGTGTTGGATAGCAGAGGGAAATAATTTACTATTCCCACTCCAGCAAGTACAACAGTAGGGAAAGTGTTGGATAGCGGAGGGGAATAATTTACAATTCCCACTCCAGCAAATACAACAGTAGGGAAAGTGTTGGATAGCGGAGGGGAATAATTTACTATTCCCACTCCAGGGAGTTCAACAGTAGAATAAGTGTTGGATAACGGAGGGGTAAAAACTACTATACCCACTCCAGCGAATGCAACAGTTGGGAAAGTGTTGGATAGCGGAGGGGAATAATTTACTATTCCCAATCCAGTGAGTTCAACAGTAGGGAAAGTGCTGGGTAGCCTAGGGGTACAAATTGCTATTCCCACTCCAGCAAGTGCAACAGTAGGGAAAGTGTTGGATAGCAGAGGGGAATAAATTACTATTCCCAATCCAGCGAGTACAACAGTAGGGAAAGTGTTGGATAGCGAAGGGAAATAATTTACTATTCCCACTCCAGCGAGTACAACAGTAGGGAAAGTGTTGGATAGTGGAGGGGAATAATTTACAATTCCCACTCCAGCGAGTTCAACAGTAGAAAAAGTGTTGGATAACGGAGGGGTAAAAATTACTATACCCACTCCAGCGAATGCAACAGTAGGGAAAGTGTTGGATAGCGGAGAGGTAACAATTACTATTCCCACTCCAGCGAGTGCAACAGCAGGGAAGGTGTTGGATAGCTGAGGGGAATAATTTACTATTATCACTCCAGTGAGTGCAACAGTAGGGAAAGTGTTGGATAGCATCAGGGTAAAAATTACTATTCCCACTCCAGCAAGTGCAACAGTAGGGAAAGTGTTGGATAGCGGAGGGGAATAATTTACTATTCATACTCCAGGGAGTGCAACAGTAGAGAGAGTGTTGGATAACGGAGGGGTAAAATTACTATTCCCACTCCAGCGAATGCAACAGTAGGGAAAGTGTTGGAGAGCGGAGGGGTAACAATTACTATTCCCACTCCAGCAAGTGCAACAGTAGGGAAAGTGTTGGATAGCAGAGGGGAATAATTTACTATTCCCACTCCAGCGAGTACAACAGTAGGGAAAGTGTTGGATAGCGGAGGGGAATGATTTACTATTCACACTCCAGTGAGTTCAACAGTAGGGAAAGTGTTGGAAAGCGTAGGGGTAAAAATTACTATTCCCACTCCAGCAAGTGCAACAGTAGGGAAAGTGTTGGATAGCAGAGGGGAATAATTTACTATTCCCACTCCAGCGAGTACAACAGTAGGGAAAGTGTTGGATAGCGGAGGGGAATGATTTACTATTCCCACTCCAGCAAATACAACAGTAGGGAAAGTGTTGGATAGCGGAGGGGAATAATTTACTATTCCCACTCCAGTGAGTTCAACAGTAGAAAAAGTGTTGGATAACGGAGGGGTAAAATTACTATACCCACTTCAGCGAATGCAACAGTAGGGAAAGTGTTGGATAGCGGAGAGTTAACAATTACTATTCCCACTCCAGCGAGTGCAACAGTAGGGAAAGTGTGGGATAGCGGAGGGGAATAATTTACTATTCCCACTCCAGTGAGTGCAACAGTAGGGAAAGTGTTGGATAGCATAGGGGTAAAAAATTACTATTCCCACTCCAGCAAGTGCAACAGTAGGGAAAGTGTTGGATAGCGGAGGGGAATAATTTACTATTCCTACTCCAGGGAGTGCAACAGTAGAGAAAGTGTTGGATAACGGAGGGGTAAAAATTACTATTCCCACTCCAGCGACTTCAACAGTAGGGAAAGTGTTGGATAGCGGAGGGGTAAAATTACTATTCCCACTCCAGCAAGTGCAACAGTAGGGAAAGTGTTGGATAGCAGAAGGGAATAATTTACTATTCCCACTCCAGGGAGTGCAACAGTAGAGAAAGTGTTGGATAACGGAGGGGTAAAATTACTATTCCCACTCCAGCGACTGCAACAGTAGGGAAAGTGTTGGATAGCGGAGGGGTACAAATTACTATTCCCACTCCAGCAAGTGCAACAGTAGGGAAAGTGTTGGATAGCGGAGGGGAATAATTTACTATTCCTACTCCAGGGAGTGCAACAGTAGAGAAAGTGTTGGATAACGGAGGGGTAAAAATTACTATTCCCACTCCAGCGACTGCAACAGTAGGGAAAGTGTTGGATAGCGGAGGGGAATGATTTACTATTCCCACTCCAGCAAATACAACAGTAGGGAAAGTGTTGGATAGCGGAGGGGAATAATTTCCTATTCCCACTCCAGGGAGTTCAACAGTAGAAAAAGTGTTGCATAATGGAGGGGTAAAATTACTATACCCACTCCAGCGAATGCAACAGTAGGGAAAGTGTTGGATAGCGAAGAGGTAACATTTACTATTCCCACTCCAGCGAGTGCAACAGTACGGAAAGTCTTGGATAGCAGAGGGGAATAATTTACTATTCCCACTCCAGTTAGTGCAACAGTAGGGAAAGTGTTGGATAGCATAGGGGTAAAAATTAGTATTCCCACTCCAGCAAGTGCAACAGTAGGGAAAGTGTTGGAAAGCGCAGGGGTAAAAATTACTATTCCCACTCCAGCAAGTGCAACAGTAGGGAAAGTGTTGGATAGCAGAGGGGAATAATTTACTATTCCCACTCCAGCGAGTACACCAGTAGGGAAAGTGTTGGATAGCGGAGGGGAATGATTTACTATTCCCACTCCAGCAAATACAACAGTAGGGCAAGTGTTGGATAGCGGAGGGGAATAATTTACAATTCCCACTCCAGCAAATACAACAGTAGGGAAAGTGTTGGATAGCGGAGGGGAATAATTTACTATTCCCACTCCAGGGAGTTCAACAGTAGAAAAAGTGTTGGATAACGGAGGGGTAAAAACTACTATACCCACTCCAGCGAATGCAACAGTTGGGAAAGTGTTCGATAGCGGAGGGGAATAATTTACTATTCCCACTCCAGTGAGTTCAACAGTAGGGAAAGTGCTGGGTAGCCTAGGGGTACAAATTGCTATTCCCACTCCAGCAAGTGCAACAGTAGGGAAAGTGTTGGATAGCAGAGGGGAATAAATTACTATTCCCACTCCAGCGAGTACAACAGTAGGGAAAGTGTTGGATAGCGAAGGGAAATAATTTACTATTCCCACTCCAGCGAGTACAACAGTAGGGAAAGTGTTGGATAGTGGAGGGGAATAATTTACTATTCCCACTCCAGGAGTTCAACAGTAGGGAAAGTGTTGGATAGTGGAGGGGAATAATTTACTATTCCCACTCCAGTGAGTTCAACAGTAGGGAAAGTGTTGGATAGCGTAGGGGTAAAAATTACTATTCCCACTCCAGCAAGTGCAACAGTAGGGAAAGTGTTGGATAGCAGAGGGGAATAATTTACTATTCCCACTCCAGCGAGAACAACAGTAGGGAAAGTGTTGGATAGCGGAGGGGAATGATTTACTATTCCCACTCCAGCAAATACAACAGTAGGGAAAGTGTTGGATAGCGGAGGGGGAAATTTTACTATTCCCACTCCAGGGAGTTCAACAGTAGAAAAAGTGTTGGATAACGGAGGGGTAAAAATTACTATACCCACTCAAGCGAATGCAACAGTAGGGAAAGTGTTGGATAGCGGAGAGGTAACAATTACTATTCCCACTCCAGCGAGTGCAACAGTAGGGAAAGTGTTGAATAGCAGAGGGGAATAATTTACTATTCCCACTCCAGTGAGTGCAACAGTAGGGAAAGTGTTGTATAGCATAGGGGTAAAAATTAGTATTCCCACTCCAGCAAGTGCAACAGTAGGGAAAGTGTTGGATAGCGGAGGGGAATAATTTACTATTCCTACTCCAGGAGTGCAACAGTAGAGAAAGTGTTGGATAACAGAGGGGTAAAATGTACTAATCCCACTCCAGCGAATGCAACAGTAGGGAAAGTGTTGGATAGCGGAAGGGGTAACAATTACTATTCCCACTCCAGCGAGTGCAACAGTAGGAAAAGTGTTGGATAGCGGAGGGGAATAATTTACTATTCCCACTCCAGTGAGTTCAACAGTAGGGAAAGTGTTGGATAGCGTAGGAGTAAAAATTACTATTCCCACTCCAGCAAGTGCAACAGTAGGGAAAGTGTTGGATAGCAGAGGGGAATAATTTACTATTCCCACTACAGCGAGTACAACAGTAGGGAAAGTGTTGGATAGCGGAGGGGAAGAATTTACTATTACCACTCCAGGGAGTGCAACAGTTGAGAAAGTGTTGGATAACGGAGGGGTAAAATTACAATTCCCACTCCAGCGCATGCAACAGTAGGGAAAGTGTTGAATAGCAGAGGGGTAACAATTACTATACCCTCACCAGTGAGTGCAACAGTAGGGAAAGTGTTGGATAGCATATAGGTAAAAATTACTATTCCCACTCCAGAAAGTGCAACAGTAGGGAAAGTGTTGGATAGTGGAGGGGAATCATTTACTATTCCTATTCCAGGGAGTGCAACAGTAGAGAAAGTGTTGGATAACGGAGGGGTAAAAATTACTATTCCCACTCCAGCGTATGCAACAGTAGGGAAAGTGTTGGATAGCGGAGGGGTAACAATTACTATTCCCACTCCAACGATTGCAACAGTAGGGAAAGTGTTGGATAGTGGAGTGGAATAATTTACTATTCCCACTCCAGTGAGTTCAACAGTAGGGAAAGTGTTGGATAGTGTAGGGGTAACAATTACTATTCCCACTCCAGCACATGCAACAGTAGGGAAAGTGTTGAATAGCAGAGGGGTAACAATTACTATACCCACTCCAGTGAGTGCAACAGTAGGGAAAGTGTTGGCTAGCATAGAGGTAAAAATTACTATTCCCACTCCAGAAAGTGCAACAGTAGTGAAAGTGTTGGATAGCGGAGGGGAATCATTTACTATTCCTACTCCAGTGAGTGCAACAGTAGAGAAAGTGTTGGATAACGGAGGGGTAAAAGTACTATTCCCACTCCAGCGAATGCAACAGTAGGGAAAGTGTTGGATAGCGGAGGGGTAACAATTACTATTCCCACTCCAACCATTGTAACAGTAGGGAAAGTGTTGGATAGTGGAGTGGAATAATTTACTATTCCCACTCCAGTGAGTTCAACAGTAGGGGAAGTGTTGGATAGTGTAGGGGTAACAATTACTATTCCCACTCCAGCGCATGCAACAGTAGGGAAAGTGTTGAATAGCAGAGGGGAAGAATTTACTATTCCCACTCCAGGGAGTGCAACAGTTGAGAAAGTGTTGGATAACGGAGGGGTAAAAATTACAATTCCCACTCCAGCGCATGCAACAGTAGGGAAAGTGTTGAATAGCAGAGGGGTAACAATTACTATACCCTCACCAGTGAGTGCAACAGTAGGGAAAGTGTTGGATAGCATATAGGTAAAAATTACTATTCCCACTCCAAAAAGTGCAACAGTAGGGAAAGTGTTGGATAGTGGAGGGGAATCATTTACTATTCCTATTCCAGGGAGTTCAACAGTAGAGAAAGTGTTGGATAACGGAGGGGTAAAAATTACTATTCCCACTCCAGCGTATGCAACAGTAGGGAAAGTGTTGGATAGCGGAGGGGTAACAATTACTATTCCCACTCCAACGATTGCAACAGTAGGGAAAGTGTTGGATAGTGGAGTGGAATAATTTACTATTCCCACTCCAGTGAGTTCAACAGTAGGGAAAGTGTTGGATAGTGTAGGGGTAACAATTACTATTCCCACTCCAGCACATGCAACAGTAGGGAAAGTGTTGAATAGCAGAGGGGTAACAATTACTATACCCACTCCAGTGAGTGCAACAGTAGGGAAAGTGTTGGCTAGCATAGAGGTAAAAATTACTATTCCCACTCCAGAAAGTGCAACAGTAGGGAAAGTGTTGGATAGCGGAGGGGAATCATTTACTATTCCTACTCCAGTGAGTGCAACAGTAGAGAAAGTGTTGGATAACGGAGGGGTGAAAATTACTATTCCCACTCCAGCGTATGCAACAGTAGGGAAAGTGTTGGATAGCGGAGGGGTAACAATTACTATTCCCACTCCAACGATTGTAACAGTAGGGAAAGTGTTGGATAGTGGAGTGGAATAATTTACTATTCCCACTCCAGTGAGTTCAACAGTAGGGAAAGTGTTGGATAGTGCAGGGGTAACAATTACTATTCCCACTCCAGCGCATGCAACAGTAGGGAAAGTGTTGAATAGCAGAGGGGTAACAATTACTATACCCACTCCAGTGAGTGCAACAGTAGGGAAAGTGTTGGCTAGCATAGAGGTAAAAATTACTATTCCCACTCCAGAAAGTGCAACAGTAGGGAAAGTGTTGGATAGCGGAGGGGAATCATTTACTATTCCTACTCCAGTGAGTGCTACAGTAGAGAAAGTGTTGGATAACGGAGGGGTAAAAAGTACTATTCCCACTCCAGCGAATGCAACAGTAGGGAAAATGTTGGATAGCGGAGGGGTATAATTTACTATTCCCACTCCAGAGAGTTCAACAGTAGGGAAAGTGTTGGATAGCGTAGGGGTAAAAATTACTATTCCCACTCCAGCAAGTGCAACAGTAGGGAAAGTGTTGGATAGCAGACGGGAATAATTTACTATTCCCACTCCAGCGAGTACAACAGTAGGGAAAGTGTTGGATAGCGGAGGGGAAGAATTTACTATTCCCACTCCAGGGAGTGCAACAGTTGAGAAAGTGTTGGATAACGGTGGGGTAAAAATTACAATTCCCACTCCAGCGCATGCAACAGTAGGGAAAGTGTTGAATAGCAGAGGGGTAACAATTACTATACCCTCACCAGTGAGTGCAACAGTAGGGAAAGTGTTGGATAGCATATAGGTAAAAATTACTATTCCCACTCCAGAAAGTGCAACAGTAGGGAAAGTGTTGGATAGTGGAGGGGAATCATTTACTATTCCTATTCCAGGGAGTGCAACAGTAGAGAAAGTGTTGGATAACGGAGGGGTAAAATTACTATTCCCACTCCAGCGTATGCAACAGTAGGGAAAGTGTTGGATAGCGGAGGGGTAACAATTACTATTCCCACTCCAACGATTGCAACAGTAGGGAAAGTGTTGGATAGTGGAGTGGAATAATTTACTATTCCCACTCCAGTGAGTTCAACAGTAGGGAAAGTGTTGGATAGTGTAGGGGTAACAATTACTATTCCCACTCCAGCGCATGCAACAGTAGGGAAAGTGTTGAATAGCAGAGGGGTAACAATTACTATACCCACTCCAGTGAGTGCAACAGTAGGGAAAGTGTTGGCTAGCATAGAGGTAAAAATTACTATTCCCACTCCAGAAAGTGCAACAGTAGGGAAAGTGTTGGATAGCGAAGGGGAATCATTTACTATTCCTACTCCAGTGAGTGCAACAGTAGAGAAAGTGTTGGATAACGGAGGGGTGAAAATTACTATTCCCACTCCAGCGTATGCAACAGTAGGGAAAGTGTTGGATAGTGGAGGGGTAACAATTACTATTCCCACTCCATCGATTGTAACAGTAGGGAAAGTGTTGGATAGTGGAGTGGAATAATTTACTATTCCCACTCCAGTGAGTTCAACAATAGGGAAAGTATTGGATAGTGTGGGGTAAAAATTACTATTCCCACTCCAGCAAGTGCAACAGTAGGGAAAGTGTTGGATAGCAGCAGGGAATAATTTACTATTCCCACTCCAGAGAGTACAACAGAAGGGAAAGTGTTGGATAGCGGAGGGGAATAATTTACTATTCCCACTCCAGCAAGTGCAACAGTAGGGAAAGTGTTGGATAGCGGAGGGGAATAATTTACTATTACTACTCCAGGGAGTGCAGCAGTAGAGAAAGTGTTGGATAACAGAGGGGTAAAATTACTATTCCCACTCTAGCGAATGCAAAAGTAGGGAAAGTGTTGGATAGCGGAGGGGTAACAATTACTATTCCCACTCCAGCGGGTGCAGCAGTAGGGAAAGTGTTGGATAGCGGAGGGGAATAATTTGCTATTCCCACTCCAGTGAGTTCAACAGTAGGGAAAGTGTTGGATAGCGTAGGGGTACAAATTACTATTCCCACTCCAGCAAGTGCAACAGTAGGGAAAGTGTTGGATAGCAGAGGGAAATAATTTACTATTCCCACTCCAGCAAGTACAACAGTAGGGAAAGTGTTGGATAGCGGAGGGGAATAATTTACAATTCCCACTCCAGCAAATACAACAGTAGGGAAAGTGTTGGATAGCGGAGGGGAATAATTTACTATTCCCACTCCAGGGAGTTCAACAGTAGAATAAGTGTTGGATAACGGAGGGGTAAAACTACTATACCCACTCCAGCGAATGCAACAGTTGGGAAAGTGTTGGATAGCGGAGGGGAATAATTTACTATTCCCAATCCAGTGAGTTCAACAGTAGGGAAAGTGCTGGGTAGCCTAGGGGTACAAATTGCTATTCCCACTCCAGCAAGTGCAACAGTAGGGAAAGTGTTGGATAGCAGAGGGGAATAAATTACTATTCCCAATCCAGCGAGTACAACAGTAGGGAAAGTGTTGGATAGCGAAGGGAAATAATTTACTATTCCCACTCCAGCGAGTACAACAGTAGGGAAAGTGTTGGATAGTGGAGGGGAATAATTTACAATTCCCACTCCAGCGAGTTCAACAGTAGAAAAAGTGTTGGATAACGGAGGGGTAAAAATTACTATACCCACTCCAGCGAATGCAACAGTAGGGAAAGTGTTGGATAGCGGAGAGGTAACAATTACTATTCCCACTCCAGCGAGTGCAACAGCAGGGAAGGTGTTGGATAGCTGAGGGGAATAATTTACTATTATCACTCCAGTGAGTGCAACAGTAGGGAAAGTGTTGGATAGCATCAGGGTAAAAATTACTATTCCCACTCCAGCAAGTGCAACAGTAGGGAAAGTGTTGGATAGCGGAGGGGAATAATTTACTATTCATACTCCAGGGAGTGCAACAGTAGAGAGAGTGTTGGATAACGGAGGGGTAAAATTACTATTCCCACTCCAGCGAATGCAACAGTAGGGAAAGTGTTGGAGAGCGGAGGGGTAACAATTACTATTCCCACTCCAGCAAGTGCAACAGTAGGGAAAGTGTTGGATAGCAGAGGGGAATAATTTACTATTCCCACTCCAGCGAGTACAACAGTAGGGAAAGTGTTGGATAGCGGAGGGGAATGATTTACTATTCACACTCCAGTGAGTTCAACAGTAGGGAAAGTGTTGGAAAGCGTAGGGGTAAAAATTACTATTCCCACTCCATCAAGTGCAACAGTAGGGAAAGTGTTGGATAGCAGAGGGGAATAATTTACTATTCCCACTCCAGCGAGTACAACAGTAGGGAAAGTGTTGGATAGCGGAGGGGAATGATTTACTATTCCCACTCCAGCAAATACAACAGTAGGGAAAGTGTTGGATAGCGGAGGGGAATAATTTACTATTCCCACTCCAGTGAGTTCAACAGTAGAAAAAGTGTTGGATAACGGAGGGGTAAAAATTACTATACCCACTTCAGCGAATGCAACAGTAGGGAAAGTGTTGGATAGCGGAGAGGTAACAATTACTATTCCCACTCCAGCGAGTGCAACAGTAGGGAAAGTGTGGGATAGCGGAGGGGAATAATTTACTATTCCCACTCCAGTGAGTGCAACAGTAGGGAAAGTGTTGGATAGCATAGGGGGACAAAATTACTATTCCCACTCCAGCAAGTGCAACAGTAGGGAAAGTGTTGGATAGCGGAGGGGAATAATTTACTATTCCTACTCCAGGGAGTGCAACAGTAGAGAAAGTGTTGGATAACGGAGGGGTAAAAATTACTATTCCCACTCCAGCGACTTCAACAGTAGGGAAAGTGTTGGATAGCGGAGGGGTAAAAATTACTATTCCCACTCCAGCAAGTGCAACAGTAGGGAAAGTGTTGGATAGCAGAAGGGAATAATTTACTATTCCCACTCCAGGGAGTGCAACAGTAGAGAAAGTGTTGGATAACGGAGGGGTAAAAATTACTATTCCCACTCCAGCGACTGCAACAGTAGGGAAAGTGTTGGATAGCGGAGGGGTACAAATTACTATTCCCACTCCAGCAAGTGCAACAGTAGGGAAAGTGTTGGATAGCGGAGGGGAATAATTTACTATTCCTACTCCAGGGAGTGCAACAGTAGAGAAAGTGTTGGATAACGGAGGGGTAAAAATTACTATTCCCACTCCAGCGACTGCAACAGTAGGGAAAGTGTTGGATAGCGGAGGGGAATGATTTACTATTCCCACTCCAGCAAATACAACAGTAGGGAAAGTGTTGGATAGCGGAGGGGAATAATTTCCTATTCCCACTCCAGGGAGTTCAACAGTAGAAAAGTGTTGCATAATGGAGGGGTAAAAATTACTATACCCACTCCAGCGAATGCAACAGTAGGGAAAGTGTTGGATAGCGAAGAGGTAACATTTACTATTCCCACTCCAGCGAGTGCAACAGTACGGAAAGTCTTGGATAGCAGAGGGGAATAATTTACTATTCCCACTCCAGTTAGTGCAACAGTAGGGAAAGTGTTGGATAGCATAGGGGTAAAATTAGTATTCCCACTCCAGCAAGTGCAACAGTAGGGAAAGTGTTGGAAAGCGCAGGGGTAAAATTACTATTCCCACTCCAGCAAGTGCAACAGTAGGGAAAGTGTTGGATAGCAGAGGGGAATAATTTACTATTCCCACTCCAGCGAGTACACCAGTAGGGAAAGTGTTGGATAGCGGAGGGGAATGATTTACTATTCCCACTCCAGCAAATACAACAGTAGGGCAAGTGTTGGATAGCGGAGGGGAATAATTTACAATTCCCACTCCAGCAAATACAACAGTAGGGAAAGTGTTGGATAGCGGAGGGGAATAATTTACTATTCCCACTCCAGGGAGTTCAACAGTAGAAAAAGTGTTGGATAACGGAGGGGTAAAAACTACTATACCCACTCCAGCGAATGCAACAGTTGGGAAAGTGTTCGATAGCGGAGGGGAATAATTTACTATTCCCACTCCAGTGAGTTCAACAGTAGGGAAAGTGCTGGGTAGCCTAGGGGTACAAATTGCTATTCCCACTCCAGCAAGTGCAACAGTAGGGAAAGTGTTGGATAGCAGAGGGGAATAAATTACTATTCCCACTCCAGCGAGTACAACAGTAGGGAAAGTGTTGGATAGCGAAGGGAAATAATTTACTATTCCCACTCCAGCGAGTACAACAGTAGGGAAAGTGTTGGATAGTGGAGGGGAATAATTTACTATTCCCACTCCAGGGAGTTCAACAGTAGGGAAAGTGTTGGATAGTGGAGGGGAATAATTTACTATTCCCACTCCAGTGAGTTCAACAGTAGGGAAAGTGTTGGATAGCGTAGGGGTAAAATTACTATTCCCACTCCAGCAAGTGCAACAGTAGGGAAAGTGTTGGATAGCAGAGGGGAATAATTTACTATTCCCACTCCAGCGAGAACAACAGTAGGGAAAGTGTTGGATAGCGGAGGGGAATGATTTACTATTCCCACTCCAGCAAATACAACAGTAGGGAAAGTGTTGGATAGCGGAGGGGGAAATTTTACTATTCCCACTCCAGGGAGTTCAACAGTAGAAAAAGTGTTGGATAACGGAGGGGTAAAAATTACTATACCCACTCAAGCGAATGCAACAGTAGGGAAAGTGTTGGATAGCGGAGAGGTAACAATTACTATTCCCACTCCAGCGAGTGCAACAGTAGGGAAAGTGTTGAATAGCAGAGGGGAATAATTTACTATTCCCACTCCAGTGAGTGCAACAGTAGGGAAAGTGTTGTATAGCATAGGGGTAAAATTAGTATTCCCACTCCAGCAAGTGCAACAGTAGGGAAAGTGTTGGATAGCGGAGGGGAATAATTTACTATTCCTACTCCAGGGAGTGCAACAGTAGAGAAAGTGTTGGATAACAGAGGGGTAAAATGTACTAATCCCACTCCAGCGAATGCAACAGTAGGGAAAGTGTTGGATAGCGGAAGGGGTAACAATTACTATTCCCACTCCAGCGAGTGCAACAGTAGGAAAAGTGTTGGATAGCGGAGGGGAATAATTTACTATTCCCACTCCAGTGAGTTCAACAGTAGGGAAAGTGTTGGATAGCGTAGGAGTAAAAATTACTATTCCCACTCCAGCAAGTGCAACAGTAGGGAAAGTGTTGGATAGCAGAGGGGAATAATTTACTATTCCCACTACAGCGAGTACAACAGTAGGGAAAGTGTTGGATAGCGGAGGGGAATAATTTACTATTCCCACTCCAGCAAATACAACAGTAGGGAAAGTGTTGGATAGCGGAGGGGAACAATTTACTATTCCCACTCCAGCGAGTACAACAGTAGGGAAAGTGTTGGATAGCGGAGGGGAATGATTTACTATTCCCACTCCAGCAAATACAACAGTAGGGAAAGTGTTGGATAGCGGAGGGGAATAATTTACTATTCCCACTCTAGTGAGTTCAACAGTAGAAAAAGTGTTGGATAACGGAGGGGTAAAATTACTATACCCACTTCAGCGAATGCAACAGTAGGAAAAGTGTTGGATAGCGGAGAGGTAACAATTACTATTCCCACTCCAGCGAGTGCAACAGTAGGGAAAGTGTTGGATAGCGGAGGGGAATAATTTACTATTCCCACTCCAGTGAGTGCAACAGTAGGGAAAGTGTTGGATAGCAGAGGGGAATAATTTACTATTCCCACTCCAGGGAGTGCAACAGTAGAGAAAGTGTTGGATAACGGAGGGGTAAAAATTACTATTCCCACTCCAGCGACTTCAACAGTAGGGAAAGTGTTGGATAGCGGAGGGGTAAAAATTACTATTCCCACTCCAGCAAGTGCAACAGTAGGGAAAGTGTTGGATAGCAGAAGAGAATAATTTACTATTCCCACTCCAGGGAGTGCAACAGTAGAGAAAGTGTTGGATAACGGAGGGGTAAAAATTACTATTCCCACTCCAGCGACTGCAACAGTAGGGAAAGTGTTGGATAGCGGAGGGGTACAAATTACTATTCCCACTCCAGCAAGCGCAACAGTAGGGAAAGTGTTGGATAGCGGAGGGGAATAATTTACTATTCCTACTCCAGGGAGTGCAACAGTAGAGAAAGTGTTGGATAACGGAGGGGTAAAATTACTATTCCCACTCCAGCGACTGCAACAGTAGGGAAAGTGTTGGATAGCAGAGGGGAATGATTTACTATTCCCACTCCAGCAAATACAACAGTAGGGAAAGTGTTGGATAGCGGAGGGGAATAATTTCCTATTCCCACTCCAGGGAGTTCAACAGTAGAAAAAGTGTTGCATAATGGAGGGGTAAAAATTACTATACCCACTCCAGCGAATGCAACAGTAGGGAAAGTGTTGGATAGCGAAGAGGTAACATTTACTATTCCCACTCCAGCGAGTGCAACAGTACGGAAAGTCTTGGATAGCAGAGGGGAATAATTTACTATTCCCACTCCAGTTAGTGCAACAGTAGGGAAAGTGTTGGATAGCATAGGGGTAAAAATTAGTATTCCCACTCCAGCAAGTGCAACAGTAGGGAAAGTGTTGGAAAGCGCAGGGGTAAAAATTACTATTCCCACTCCAGCAAGTGCAACAGTAGGGAAAGTGTTGGATAGCAGAGGGGAATAATTTACTATTCCCACTCCAGCGAGTACAACAGTAGGGAAATTGTTGGATAGCGGAGGGGAATGATTTACTATTCCCACTCCAGCAAATACAACAGTAGGGCAAGTGTTGGATAGCGGAGGGGAATAATTTACAATTCCCACTCCAGCAAATACAACAGTAGGGAAAGTGTTGGATAGCGGAGTGGAATAATTTACTATTCCCACTCCAGGGAGTTCAACAGTAGAAAAAGTGTTGGATAACGGAGGGGTAAAAACTACTATACCCACTCCAGCGAATGCAACAGTTGGGAAAGTGTTGGATAGCGGAGGGGAATAATTTACTATTCCCACTCCAGTGAGTTCAACAGTAGGGAAAGTGCTGGGTAGCCTAGGGGTACAAATTGCTATTCCCACTCCAGCAAGTGCAACAGTAGGGAAAGTGTTGGATAGCAGAGGGGAATAAATTACTATTCCCACTCCAGCGAGTACAACAGTAGAGAAAGTGTTGGATAGCGAAGGGAAATAATTTACTATTCCCACTCCAGCGAGTACAACAGTAGAGAAAGTGTTGGATAGTGGAGGGGAATAATTTACTATTCCCCTCCAGGGAGTTCAACAGTAGGGAAAGTGTTGGATAGTGGAGGGGAATAATTTACTATTCCCACTCCAGTGAGTTCAACAGTAGGGAAAGTGTTGGATAGCGTAGGGGTAAAATTACTATTCCCACTCCAGCAAGTGCAACAGTAGGGAAAGTGTTGGATAGCAGAGGGGAATAATTTACTATTCCCACTCCAGCGAGAACAACAGTAGGGAAAGTGTTGGATAGCGGAGGGGAATGATTTACTATTCCCACTCCAGCAAATACAACAGTAGGGAAAGTGTTGGATAGCGGAGGGGGAAATTTTACTATTCCCACTCCAGGGAGTTCAACAGTAGAAAAAGTGTTGGATAACGGAGGGGTAAAAATTACTATACCCACTCAAGCGAATGCAACAGTAGGGAAAGTGTTGGATAGCGGAGAGGTAACAATTACTATTCCCACTCCAGCGAGTGCAACAGTAGGGAAAGTGTTGAATAGCAGAGGGGAATAATTTACTATTCCCACTCCAGTAAGTGCAACAGTAGGGAAAGTGTTGTATAGCATAGGGGTAAAAATTAGTATTCCCACTCCAGCAAGTGCAACAGTAGGGAAAGTGTTGGATAGCGGAGGGGAATAATTTACTATTACTAAACAAGGGAGTGCAACAGTAGAGAAAGTGTTGGATAACAGAGGGGTAAAATGTACTAATCCCACTCCAGCGAATGCAACAGTAGGGAAAGTGTTGGTTAGCGGAAGGGGTAACAATTACTATTCCCACTCCAGCGAGTGCAACAGTAGGAAAAGTGTTGGATAGCGGAGGGGAATTATTTACTATTCCCACTCCAGTGAGTTCAACAGTAGGGAAAGTGTTGGATAGCGTAGGAGTAAAATTACTATTCCCACTCCAGCAAGTGCAACAGTAGGGAAAGTGTTGGATAGCAGAGGGGAATAATTTACTATTCCCACTACAGCGAGTACAACAGTAGGGAAAGTGTTGGATAGCGGAGGGGAATAATTTACTATTCCCACTCTAGCAAATACAACAGTAGGGAAAGTGTTGGATAGCGGAGGGGAACAATTTACTATTCCCACTCCAGCGAGTACAACAGTAGGGAAAGTGTTGGATAGCGGAGGGGAATGATTTACTATTCCCACTCCAGCAAATACAACAGTAGGGAAAGTGTTGGATAGCGGAGGGGAATAATTTACTATTCCCACTCTAGTGAGTTCAACAGTAGAAAAAGTGTTGGATAACGGAGGGGTAAAAATTACTATACCCACTTCAGCGAATGCAACAGTAGGGAAAGTGTTGGATAGCGGAGAGGTAACAATTACTATTCCCACTCCAGCGAGTGCAACAGTAGGGAAAGTGTTGGATAGCGGAGGGGAATAATTTACTATTCCCACTCCAGTGAGTGCAACAGTAGGGAAAGTGTTGGATAGCATAGGGGTAAAAAATTACTATTCCCACTCCAGCAAGTGCAACAGTAGGGAAAGTGTTGGATAGCGGAGGGGAATAATTTACTATTCCTACTCCAGGGAGTGCAACAGTAGAGAAAGTGTTGGATAACGGAGGGGTAAAAATTACTATTCCCACTCCAGCGACTGCAACAGTAGGGAAAGTGTTGGATAGAGGAGGGGTAAAAATTACTATTCCCACTCCAGCAAGTGCAACAGTAGGGAAAGTGTTGGATAGCAGAAGGGAATAATTTACTATTCCCACTCCAGGGAGTGCAACAGTAGAGAAAGTGTTGGATAACGTAGGGGTAAAAATTACTATTCCCACTCCAGCGACTGCAACAGTAGGGAAAGTGTTGGATAGCGGAGGGGTACAAATTACTATTCCCACTCCAGCAAGTGCAACAGTAGGGAAAGTGTTGGATAGCGGAGGGGAATAATTTACTATTCCTACTCCAGGGAGTGCAACAGTAGAGAAAGTGTTGGATAACGGAGGGGTAAAAATTACTATTCCCACTCCAGCGACTGCAACAGTAGGGAAAGTGTTGGATAGCGGAGGGGAATGATTTACTATTCCCACTCCAGCAAATACAACAGTAGGGAAAGTGTTGGATAGCGGAGGGGAATAATTTCCTATTCCCACTCCAGGGAGTTCAACAGTAGAAAAAGTGTTGCATAATGTAGGGGTAAAAATTACTATACCCACTCCAGCGAATGCAACAGTAAGGAAAGTGTTGGATAGCGAAGAGGTAACATTTACTATTCCCACTCCAGCGAGTGCAACAGTACGGAAAGTCTTGGATAGCAGAGGGGAATAATTTACTATTCCCACTCCAGTGAGTGCAACAGTAGGGAAAGTGTTGGATAGCATAGGGGTAAAAATTAGTATTCCCACTCCAGCAAGTGCAACAGTAGGGAAAGTGTTGGAAAGCGCAGGGGTAAAAATTACTATTCCCACTCCAGCAAGTGCAACAGTAGGGAAAGTGTTGGATAGCAGAGGGGAATAATTTACTATTCCCACTCCAGCGAGTACAACAGTAGGGAAAGTGTTGGATAGCGGAGGGGAATGATTTACTATTCCCACTCCAGCAAATACAACAGTAGGGAAAGTGTTGGATAGCGGAGGGGAATAATTTACAATTCCCACTCCAGCAAATACAACAGTAGGGAAAGTGTTGGATAGCGGAGGGGAATAATTTACTATTCCCACTCCAGGGAGTTCAACAGTAGAAAAAGTGTTGGATAACGGAGGGGTAAAAACTACTATACCCACTACAGTGAATGCAACAGTTGGGAAAGTGTTGGATAGCGGAGGGGAATAATTTACTATTCCCACTCCAGTGAGTTCAACAGTAGGGAAAGTGCTGAGTTGCCTAGGGGTACAAATTACTATTCCCACTCCAGCAAGTGCAACAGTAGGGAAAGTGTTGGATAGCAGAGGGGAATAAATTACTATTCCCACTCCAGCGAGCACAACAGTAGGGAAAGTGTTGGATAGCGAAGGGAAATAATTTACTATTCCCACTCCAGCGAGTACAACAGTAGGGAAAGTGTTGGATAGTGGAGGGGAATAATTTACTATTCCCACTCCAGGGAGTTCAACAGTAGGGAAAGTGTTGGATAGTGGAGGGGAATAATTTACTATTCCCACTCCAGTGAGTTCAACAGTAGGGAAAGTGTTGGATAGCGGAGGGGTAAAAATTACTATTCCCACTCCAGCAAGTGCAACAGTAGGGAAAGTGTTGGATAGCAGAGGGGAATAATTTACTATTCCCACTCCAGCGAGAACAACAGTAGGGAAAGTGTTGGATAGCGGAGGGGAATGATTTACTATTCCCACTCCAGCAAATACAACAGTAGGGAAAGTGTTGGATAGCGGAGGGGAAGAATTTACTATTCCCACTCCAGGGAGTGCAACAGTTGAGAAAGTGTTGGATAACGGAGGGGTAAAATTACTATTCCCACTCCAGCGACTGCAACAGTAGGGAAAGTGTTGGATAGAGGAGGGGTAAAATTACTATTCCCACTCCAGCAAGTGCAACAGTAGGGAAAGTGTTGGATAGCAGAAGGGAATAATTTACTATTCCCACTCCAGGGAGTGCAACAGTAGAGAAAGTGTTGGATAACGTAGGGGTAAAATTACTATTCCCACTCCAGCGACTGCAACAGTAGGGAAAGTGTTGGATAGCGGAGGGGTACAAATTACTATTCCCACTCCAGCAAGTGCAACAGTAGGGAAAGTGTTGGATAGCGGAGGGGAATAATTTACTATTCCTACTCCAGGGAGTGCAACAGTAGAGAAAGTGTTGGATAACGGAGGGGTAAAAATTACTATTCCCACTCCAGCGACTGCAACAGTAGGGAAAGTGTTGGATAGCGGAGGGGAATGATTTACTATTCCCACTCCAGCAAATACAACAGTAGGGAAAGTGTTGGATAGCGGAGGGGAATAATTTCCTATTCCCACTCCAGGGAGTTCAACAGTAGAAAAAGTGTTGCATAATGTAGGGGTAAAATTACTATACCCACTCCAGCGAATGCAACAGTAAGGAAAGTGTTGGATAGCGAAGAGGTAACATTTACTATTCCCACTCCAGCGAGTGCAACAGTACGGAAAGTCTTGGATAGCAGAGGGGAATAATTTACTATTCCCACTCCAGTGAGTGCAACAGTAGGGAAAGTGTTGGATAGCATAGGGGTAAAAATTAGTATTCCCACTCCAGCAAGTGCAACAGTAGGGAAAGTGTTGGAAAGCGCAGGGGTAAAAATTACTATTCCCACTCCAGCAAGTGCAACAGTAGGGAAAGTGTTGGATAGCAGAGGGGAATAATTTACTATTCCCACTCCAGCGAGTACAACAGTAGGGAAAGTGTTGGATAGCGGAGGGGAATGATTTACTATTCCCACTCCAGCAAATACAACAGTAGGGAAAGTGTTGGATAGCGGAGGGGAATAATTTACAATTCCCACTCCAGCAAATACAACAGTAGGGAAAGTGTTGGATAGCGGAGGGGAATAATTTACTATTCCCACTCCAGGGAGTTCAACAGTAGAAAAAGTGTTGGATAACGGAGGGGTAAAAACTACTATACCCACTACAGTGAATGCAACAGTTGGGAAAGTGTTGGATAGCGGAGGGGAATAATTTACTATTCCCACTCCAGTGAGTTCAACAGTAGGGAAAGTGCTGAGTTGCCTAGGGGTACAAATTACTATTCCCACTCCAGCAAGTGCAACAGTAGGGAAAGTGTTGGATAGCAGAGGGGAATAAATTACTATTCCCACTCCAGCGAGCACAACAGTAGGGAAAGTGTTGGATAGCGAAGGGAAATAATTTACTATTCCCACTCCAGCGAGTACAACAGTAGGGAAAGTAGTTGGATAGTGGAGGGGAATAATTTACTATTCCCACTCCAGGGAGTTCAACAGTAGGGAAAGTGTTGGATAGTGGAGGGGAATAATTTACTATTCCCACTCCAGTGAGTTCAACAGTAGGGAAAGTGTTGGATAGCGGAGGGGTAAAATTACTATTCCCACTCCAGCAAGTGCAACAGTAGGGAAAGTGTTGGATAGCAGAGGGGAATAATTTACTATTCCCACTCCAGCGAGAACAACAGTAGGGAAAGTGTTGGATAGCGGAGGGGAATGATTTACTATTCCCACTCCAGCAAATACAACAGTAGGGAAAGTGTTGGATAGCGGAGGGGAAGAATTTACTATTCCCACTCCAGGGAGTGCAACAGTTGAGAAAGTGTTGGATAACGGAGGGGTAAAAATTACAATTCCCACTCCAGCGCATGCAACAGTAGTGAAAGTGTTGAATAGTAGAGGGGTAACAATTACTATACCCTCACCAGTGAGTGCAACAGTAGGGAAAGTGTTGGATAGCATATAGGTAAAAATTACTATTCCCACTCCAGAAAGTGCAACAGTAGGGAAAGTGTTGGATAGTGGAGGGGAATCATTTACTATTCCTATTCCAGGGAGTGCAACAGTATAGAAAGTGTTGGATAACGGAGGGGTAAAAATTACTATTCCCACTCCAGCGTATGCAACAGTAGGGAAAGTGTTGGATAGCGGAGGGGTAACAATTACTATTCCCACTCCAACGATTGCAACAGTAGGGAAAGTGTTGGATAGTGGAGTGGAATAATGTACTATTCCCACTCCAGTGAGTTCAACAGTAGGGAAAGTGTTGGATAGTGTAGGGGTAACAATTACTATTCCCACTCCAGCGCATGCAACAGTAGGGAAAGTGTTGAATAGCAGAGGGGTAACAATTACTATACCCATTCCAGTGAGTGCAACAGTAGGGAAAGTGTTGGCTAGCATAGAGGTAAAAATTACTATTCCCACTCCAGAAAGTGCAACAGTAGGGAAAGTGTTGGATAGCGGAGGGGAATCATTTACTATTCCTACTCCAGTGAGTGCAACAGTAGAGAAAGTGTTGGATAACGGAGGGGTGAAAATTACTATTCCCACTCCAGCGTATGCAACAGTAGGGAAAGTGTTGGATAGTGGAGGGGTAACAATTACTATTCCCACTCCATCGATTGTAACAGTAGGGAAAGTGTTGGATAGTGGAGTGGAATAATTTACTATTCCCACTCCAGTGAGTTCAACAGTAGGGAAAGTGTTGGATAGTGAGGGGTAAAAATTACTATTCCCACTCCAGCAAGTGCAACAGTAGGGAAAGTGTTGGATAGCAGCGGGGAATAATTTACTATTCCCACTCCAGAGAGTACAACAGAAGGGAAAGTGTTGGATAGCGGAGGGGAATAATTTACTATTCCCACTCCAGCAAGTGCAACAGTAGGGAAAGTGTTGGATAGCGGAGAGGAAAAATTTACTATTACTACTCCAGGAGTGCAGCAGTAGAGAAAGTGTTGGATAACAGAGGGGTAAAATTACTATTCCCACTCTAGCGAATGCAAAAGTAGGGAAAGTGTTGGATAGCGGAGGGGTAACAATTACTATTCCCACTCCAGCGGGTGCAACAGTAGGGAAAGTGTTGGATAGCGGAGGGGAATAATTTGCTATTCCCACTCCAGTGAGTTCAACAGTAGGGAAAGTGTTGGATAGCGTAGGGGTACAAATTACTATTCCCACTCCAGCGAATGCAACAGTAGGGAAAGTGTTGGAGAGCGGACGGGTAACAATTACTATTCCCACTCCAGCAAGTACAACAGTAGGGAAAGTGTTGGATAGCAGAGGGGAATAACTTACTATTCCCACTCCAGCGAGTACAACAGTAGGGAAAGTGTTGGATAGCGGAGGGGAATGATTTACTATTCCCACTCCAGTGAGTTCAACAGTAGGGAAAGTGTTGGAAAGCGTAGGGGTAAAAATTACTATTCACACTCCAGCAAGTGCAACAGTAGGGAAAGTGTTGGATAGCAGAGGGGAATAATTTACTATTCCCACTCCAGCGAGTACAACAGTAGGGAAAGTGTTGGATAGCGGAGGGGAATAATTTACAATTCCCACTCCAGCAAATACAACAGTAGGGAAAGTGTTGGATAGCGGAGGGGAATAATGTACTATTCCCACTCCAGGGAGTTCAACAGTAGAAAAAGTGTTGGATAACGGAGGGGTAAAAACTACTATACCCACTCCAGCGAATGCAACAGTTGGGAAAGTGTTGGATAGCGGAGGGGAATAATTTACTATTCCCAATCCAGTGAGTTCAACAGTAGGGAAAGTGCTGGGTAGCCTAGGGGTACAAATTGCTATTCCCACTCCAGCAAGTGCAACAGTAGGGAAAGTGTTGGATAGCAGAGGGGAATAAATTACTATTCCCAATCCAGCGAGTACAACAGTAGGGAAAGTGTTGGATAGCGAAGGGAAATAATTTACTATTCCCACTCCAGCGAGTACAACAGTAGGGAAAGTGTTGGATAGTGGAGGGGAATAATTTACTATTCCCACTCCAGGGAGTTCAACAGTAGAAAAAGTGTTGGATAACGGAGGGGTAAAAATTACTATACCCACTCCAGCGAATGCAACAGTAGGGAAAGTGTTGGATAGCGGAGAGGTAACAATTACTATTCCCACTCCAGCGAGTGCAACAGCAGGGAAGGTGTTGGATAGCTGAGGGGAATAATTTACTATTATCACTCCAGTGAGTGCAACAGTAGGGAAAGTGTTGGATAGCATCAGGGTAAAATTACTATTCCCACTCCAGCAAGTGCAACAGTAGGGAAAGTGTTGGATAGCGGAGGGGAATAATTTACTATTCATACTCCAGGGAGTGCAACAGTAGAGAGAGTGTTGGATAACGGAGGGGTAAAAATTACTATTCCCACTCCAGCGAATGCAACAGTAGGGAAAGTGTTGGAGAGCGGACGGGTAACAATTACTATTCCCACTCCAGCAAGTGCAACAGTAGGGAAAGTGTTGGATAGCAGAGGGGAATAACTTACTATTCCCACTCCAGCGAGTACAACAGTAGGGAAAGTGTTGGATAGCGGAGGGGAATGATTTACTATTCCCACTCCAGTGAGTTCAACAGTAGGGAAAGTGTTGGAAAGCGTAGGGGTAAAAATTACTATTCACACTCCAGCAAGTGCAACAGTAGGGAAAGTGTTGGATAGCAGAGGGGAATAATTTACTATTCCCACTCCAGCGAGTACAACAGTAGGGAAAGTGTTGGATAGCGGAGGGGAATGATTTACTATTCCCACTCCAGCAAATACAACAGTAGGGAAAGTGTTGGATAGCGGAGGGGAATAATTTACTATTCCCACTCCAGTGAGTTCAACAGTAGAAAAAGTGTTGGATAACGGAGGGGTAAAAATTACTATACCCACTTCAGCGAATGCAACAGTAGGGAAAGTGTTGGATAGCGGAGAGGTAACAATTACTATTCCCACTCCAGCGAGTGCAACAGTAGGGAAAGTGTTGGATAGCGGAGGGGAATAATTTACTATTCCCACTCCAGTGAGTGCAACAGTAGGGAAAGTGTTGGATAGCATAGGGGTAAAAAATTACTATTCCCACTCCAGCAAGTGCAACAGTAGGGAAAGTGTTGGATAGCGGAGGGGAATAATTTACTATTCCTACTCCAGGGAGTGCAACAGTAGAGAAAGTGTTGGATAACGGAGGGGTAAAATTACTATTCCCACTACAGCGACTGCAACAGTAGGGAAAGTGTTGGATAGCGGAGGGGTAAAAATTACTATTCCCACTCCAGCAAGTGCAACAGTAGGGAAAGTGTTGGATAGCAGAAGGGAATAATTTACTATTCCCACTCCAGGGAGTGCAACAGTAGAGAAAGTGTTGGATAACGGAGGGGTACAAATTACTATTCCCACTCCAGCAAGTGCAACAGTAGGGAAAGTGTTGGATAGCGGAGGGGAATAATTTACTATTCCTACTCCAGGGAGTGCAACAGTAGAGAAAGTGTTGGATAACGGAGGGGTCAAAATTACTATTCCCACTCCAGCGACTGCAACAGTAGGGAAAGTGTTGGATAGCGGAGGGGAATGATTTACTATTCCCACTCCAGCAAATACAACAGTAGGGAAAGTGTTGGATAGCGGAGGGGAATACTTCCTATTCCCACTCCAGGGAGTTCAACAGTAGAAAAAGTGTTGCATAATGGAGGGGTAAAAATTACTATACCCACTCCAGCGAATGCAACAGTAGGGAAAGTGTTGGATAGCAAAGAGGTAACATTTACTATTCCCACTCCAGCGAGTGCAACAGTACGGAAAGTCTTGGATAGCAGAGGGGAATAATTTACTATTCCCACTCCAGTTAGTGCAACAGTAGGGAAAGTGTTGGATAGCATAGGGGTAAAAATTAGTATTCCCACTCCAGCAAGTGCAACAGTAGGGAAAGTGTTGGAAAGCGCAGGGGTAAAAATTACTATTCCCACTCCAGCAAGTGCAACAGTAGGGAAAGTGTTGGATAGCAGAGGGGAATAATTTACTATTCCCACTCCAGCGAGTACAACAGTAGGGAAAGTGTTGGATAGCGGAGGGGAATGATTTACTATTCCCACTCCAGCAAATACAACAGTAGGGAAAGTGTTGGATAGCGGAGGGGAATAATTTACAATTCCCACTCCAGCAAATACAACAGTAGGGAAAGTGTTGGATAGCGGAGGGGAATAATTTACTATTCCCACTCCAGGGAGTTCAACAGTAGAAAAAGTGTTGGATAACGGAGGGGTAAAAACTACTATACCCACTCCAGCGAATGCAACAGTTGGGAAAGTGTTGGATAGCGGAGGGGAATAATTTACTATTCCCACTCCAGTGAGTTCAACAGTAGGGAAAGTGCTGGGTAGCCTAGGGGTACAAATTGCTATTCCCACTCCAGCAAGTGCAACAGTAGGGAAAGTGTTGGATAGCAGAGGGGAATAAATTACTATTCCCACTCCAGCGAGTACAACAGTAGGGAAAGTGTTGGATAGCGAAGGGAAATAATTTACTATTCCCACTCCAGCGAGTACAACAGTAGGGAAAGTGTTGGATAGTGGAGGGGAATAATTTACTATTCCCACTCCAGGGAGTTCAACAGTAGGGAAAGTGTTGGATAGTGGAGGGGAATAATTTACTATTCCCACTCCAGTGAGTTCAACAGTAGGGAAAGTGTTGGATAGCGTAGGGGTAAAAATTACTATTCCCACTCCAGCAAGTGCAACAGTGGGGAAAGTGTTGGATATCAGAGTGGAATAATTTACTATTCCCACTCCAGCGAGAACAACAGTAGGGAAAGTGTTGGATAGCGGAGGGGAATGATTTACTATTCCCACTCCAGCAAATACAACAGTAGGGAAAGTGTTGGATAGCGGAGGGGGAAATTTTACTATTCCCACTCCAGGGAGTTCAACAGTAGAAAAGTGTTGGATAACGGAGGGGTAAAAATTACTATACCCACTCAAGCGAATGCAACAGTAGGGAAAGTGTTGGATAGCGTAGAGGTAACAATTACTATTCCCACTCCAGCGAGTGCAACAGTAGGGAAAGTGTTGAATAGCAGAGGGGAATAATTTACTATTCCCACTCCAGTGAGTGCAACAGTAGGGAAAGTGTTGTATAGCATAGGGGTAAAAATTAGTATTCCCACTCCAGCAAGTGCAACAGTAGGGAAAGTGTTGGATAGCGGAGGGGAATAATTTACTATTCCTACTCCAGGGAGTGCAACAGTAGAGAAAGTGTTGGATAACAGAGGGGTAAATGTACTAATCCCACTCCAGCGAATGCAACAGTAGGGAAAGTGTTGGATAGCGGAAGGGGTAACAATTACTATTCCCACTCCAGCGAGTGCAACAGTAGGAAAAGTGTTGGATAGCGGAGGGGAATAATTTACTATTCCCACTCCAGTGAGTTCAACAGTAGGGAAAGTGTTGGATAGCGGAGGGGAATAATTTACTATTCCCACTCCAGCGAGTACAACAGTAGGGAAAGTGTTGGATAGTGGAGGGGAATAATTTACTATTCCCACTCCAGGGAGTTCAACAGTAGAAAAAGTGTTGGATAACGGAGGGGTAAAAATTACTATACCCACTCCAGCGAATGCAACAGTAGGGAAAGTGTTGGATAGCGGAGAGGTAACAATTACTATTCCCACTCCAGCGAGTGCAACAGCAGGGAAGGTGTTGGATAGCTGAGGGGAATAATTTACGATTATCACTCCAGTGAGTGCAACAGTAGGGAAAGTGTTGGATAGCATCAGGGTAAAAAATTACTATTCCCACTCCAGCAAATACAACAGTAGGGAAAGTGTTGGATAGCGGAGGGGAACAATTTACTATTCCCACTCCAGCGAGTACAACAGTAGGGAAAGTGTTGGATAGCGGAGGGGAATGATTTACTATTCCCACTCCAGCAAATACAACAGTAGGGAAAGTTTTGGATAGCGGAGGGGAATAATTTACTATTCCCACTCTAGTGAGTTCAACAGTAGAAAAAGTGTTGGATAACGGAGGGGTAAAAATTACTATACCCACTTCAGCGAATGCAACAGTAGGGAAAGTGTTGGATAGCGGAGAGGTAACAATTACTATTCCCACTCCAGCGAGTGCAACAGTAGGGAAAGTGTTGGATAGCGGAGGGGAATAATTTACTATTCCCACTCCAGTGAGTGCAACAGTAAGGAAAGTGTTGGATAGCATAGGGGTAAAAATTACTATTCCCACTCCAGCAAGTGCAACAGTAGGGAAAGTGTTGGATAGCGGAGGGGAATAATTTACTATTCCTACTCCAGGGAGTGCAACAGTAGAGAAAGTGTTGGATAATGGAGGGGTAAAATTACTATTCCCACTCCAGCGACTGCAACAGTAGGGAAAGTGTTGGATAGCGGAGGGGTAAAAATTACTATTCCCACTCCAGCAAGTGCAACAGTAGTGAAAGTGTTGGATAGCAGAAGGGAATAATTTACTATTCCCACTCCAGGGAGTGCAACAGTAGAGAAAGTGTTGGATAACGGAGGGGTAAAAATTACTATTCCCACTCCAGCGACTGCAACAGTAGGGAAAGTGTTGGATAGCGGAGGGGTACAAATTACTATTCCCACTCCAGGGAGTACAACAGTAGGGAAAGTGTTGGATAGTGGAGGGGAATAATTTACTATTCCCACTCCAGGGAGTTCAACAGTAGGGAAAGTGTTGGATAGTGGAGGGAATAATTTACTATTCCCGCTCCAGTGAGTTCAACAGTAGCGAAAGTGTTGGATAGCGTAGGGGTAAAAATTACTATTCCCACTCCAGCAAGTGCAACAGTGGGGAAAGTGTTGGATAGCAGAGGGGAATAATTTACTATTCCCACTCCAGCGAGAACAACAGTAGGGAAAGTGTTGGATAGCGGAGGGGAATGATTTACTATTCCCACTCCAGCAAATACAACAGTAGGGAAAGTGTTGGATAGCGGAGGGGGAAATTTTACTATTCCCACTCCAGGGAGTTCAACAGTAGAAAAAGTGTTGGATAACGGAGGGGTAAAAATTACTATACCCACTCAAGCGAATGCAACAGTAGGGAAAGTGTTGGATAGCGTAGAGGTAACAATTACTATTCCCACTCCAGCGAGTGCAACAGTAGGGAAAGTGTTGAATAGCAGAGGGGAATAATTTACTATTCCCACTCCAGTGAGTGCAACAGTAGGGAAAGTGTTGTATAGCATAGGGGTAAAAATTAGTATTCCCACTCCAGCAAGTGCAACAGTAGGGAAAGTGTTGGATAGCGGAGGGGAATAATTTACTATTCCTACTCCAGGGAGTGCAACAGTAGAGAAAGTGTTGGATAACAGAGGGGTAAAATGTACTAATCCCACTCCAGCGAATGCAACAGTAGGGAAAGTGTTGGATAGCGGAAGGGGTAACAATTACTATTCCCACTCCAGCGAGTGCAACAGTAGGAAAAGTGTTGGATAGCGGAGGGGAATAATTTACTATTCCCACTCCAGTGAGTTCAACAGTAGGGAAAGTGTTGGATAGCGGAGGGGAATAATTTACTATTCCCACTCCAGCGAGTACAACAGTAGGGAAAGTGTTGGATAGTGGAGGGGAATAATTTACTATTCCCACTCCAGGGAGTTCAACAGTAGAAAAGTGTTGGATAACGGAGGGGTAAAAATTACTATACCCACTCCAGCGAATGCAACTGTAGGGAAAGTGTTGGATAGCGGAGAGGTAACAATTACTATTCCCACTCCAGCGAGTGCAACAGCAGGGAAGGTGTTGGATAGCTGAGGGGAATAATTTACTATTATCACTCCAGTGAGTGCAACAGTAGGGAAAGTGTTGGATAGCATCAGGGTAAAAAATTACTATTCCCACTCCAGCAAATACAACAGTAGGGAAAGTGTTGGATAGCGGAGGGGAACAATTTACTATTCCCACTCCAGCGAGTACAACAGTAGGGAAAGTGTTGGATAGCGGAGGGGAATGATTTACTATTCCCACTCCAGCAAATACAACAGTAGGGAAAGTTTTGGATAGCGGAGGGGAATAATTTACTATTCCCACTCTAGTGAGTTCAACAGTAGAAAAAGTGTTGGATAACGGAGGGGTAAAAATTACTATACCCACTTCAGCGAATGCAACAGTAGGGAAAGTGTTGGATAGCGGAGAGGTAACAATTACTATTCCCACTCCAGCGAGTGCAACAGTAGGGAAAGTGTTGGATAGCGGAGGGGAATAATTTACTATTCCCACTCCAGTGAGTGCAACAGTAAGGAAAGTGTTGGATAGCATAGGGGTAAAAATTACTATTCCCACTCCAGCAAGTGCAACAGTAGGGAAAGTGTTGGATAGCGGAGGGGAATAATTTACTATTCCTACTCCAGGGAGTGCAACAGTAGAGAAAGTGTTGGATAATGGAGGGGTAAAATTACTATTCCCACTCCAGCGACTGCAACAGTAGGGAAAGTGTTGGATAGCGGAGGGGTAAAATTACTATTCCCACTCCAGCAAGTGCAACAGTAGTGAAAGTGTTGGATAGCAGAAGGGAATAATTTACTATTCCCACTCCAGGGAGTGCAACAGTAGAGAAAGTGTTGGATAACGGAGGGGTAAAAATTACTATTCCCACTCCAGCGACTGCAACAGTAGGGAAAGTGTTGGATAGCGGAGGGGTACAAATTAATATTCCCACTCCAGCAAGTGCAACAGTAGGGAAAGTGTTGGATAGCGGAGGGGGAATAATTTACTATTCCTACTCCAGGGAGTGCAACAGTAGAGAAAGTGTTGGATAACGGAGGGGTAAAAATTACTATTCCCACTCCAGCGACTGCAACAGTAGGGAAAGTGTTGGATAGCGGAGGGGAATGATTTACTGTTCCCACTCCAGCAAATACAACAGTAGGGAAAGTGTTGGATAGCGGAGGGGAATAATTTCCTATTCCCACTCCAGGGAGTTCAACAGTAGAAAAAGTGTTGCAAAATGGAGGAGTAAAAATTACTATTCCCACTCCAGCGAGTACAACAGTAGGGAAAGTGTTGGATAGCGGAGGGGAATGATTTACTATTCCCACTCCAGCAAATACAACAGTAGGGAAAGTGTTGGATAGCGGAGGGGAATAATTTACAATTCCCACTCCAGCAAATACAACAGTAGGGAAAGTGTTGGATAGCGGAGGGGAATAATTTACTATTCCCACTCCAGGGAGTTCAACAGTAGAAAAAGTGTTGGATAACGGAGGGGTAAAAACTACTATACCCACTCCAGCGAATGCAACAGTTGGGAAAGTGTTGGATAGCGGAGGGGAATAATTTACTATTCCCACTCCAGTGAGTTCAACAGTAGGGAAAGTGCTGGGTAGCCTAGGGGTACAAATTGCTATTCCCACTCCAGCAAGTGCAACAGTAGGGAAAGTGTTGGATAGCAGAGGGGAATAAATTACTATTCCCACTCCAGCGAGTACAACAGTAGGGAAAGTGTTGGATAGCGAAGGGAAATAATTTACTATTCCCACTCCAGCGAGTACAACAGTAGGGAAAGTGTTGGATAGTGGAGGGGAATAATTTACTATTCCCACTCCAGGGAGTTCAACAGTAGGGAAAGTGTTGGATAGTGGAGGGGAATAATTTACTATTCCCACTCCAGTGAGTTCAACAGTAGGGAAAGTGTTGGATAGCGTAGGGGTAAAAATTACTATTCCCACTCCAGCAAGTGCAACAGTGGGGAAAGTGTTGGATAGCAGAGTGGAATAATTTACTATTCCCACTCCAGCGAGAACAACAGTAGGGAAAGTGTTGGATAGCGGAGGGGAATGATTTACTATTCCCACTCCAGCAAATACAACAGTAGGGAAAGTGTTGGATAGCGGAGGGGAAATTTTACTATTCCCACTCCAGGGAGTTCAACAGTAGAAAAAGTGTTGGATAACGGAGGGGTAAAAATTACTATACCCACTCAAGCGAATGCAACAGTAGGGAAAGTGTTGGATAGCGTAGAGGTAACAATTACTATTCCCACTCCAGCGAGTGCAACAGTAGGGAAAGTGTTGAATAGCAGAGGGGAATAATTTACTATTCCCACTCCAGTGAGTGCAACAGTAGGGAAAGTGTTGTATAGCATAGGGGTAAAAATTAGTATTCCCACTCCAGCAAGTGCAACAGTAGGGAAAGTGTTGGATAGCGGAGGGGAATAATTTACTATTCCTACTCCAGGGAGTGCAACAGTAGAGAAAGTGTTGGATAACAGAGGGGTAAAATGTACTAATCCCACTCCAGCGAATGCAACAGTAGGGAAAGTGTTGGATAGCGGAAGGGGTAACAATTACTATTCCCACTCCAGCGAGTGCAACAGTAGGAAAAGTGTTGGATAGCGGAGGGGAATAATTTACTATTCCCACTCCAGTGAGTTCAACAGTAGGGAAAGTGTTGGATAGCGGAGGGGAATAATTTACTATTCCCACTCCAGCGAGTACAACAGTAGGGAAAGTGTTGGATAGTGGAGGGGAATAATTTACTATTCCCACTCCAGGGAGTTCAACAGTAGAAAAAGTGTTGGATAACGGAGGGGTAAAAATTACTATACCCACTCCAGCGAATGCAACAGTAGGGAAAGTGTTGGATAGCGGAGAGGTAACAATTACTATTCCCACTCCAGCGAGTGCAACAGCAGGGAAGGTGTTGGATAGCTGAGGGGAATAATTTACGATTATCACTCCAGTGAGTGCAACAGTAGGGAAAGTGTTGGATAGCATCAGGGTAAAAAATTACTATTCCCACTCCAGCAAATACAACAGTAGGGAAAGTGTTGGATAGCGGAGGGGAACAATTTACTATTCCCACTCCAGCGAGTACAACAGTAGGGAAAGTGTTGGATAGCGGAGGGGAATGATTTACTATTCCCACTCCAGCAAATACAACAGTAGGGAAAGTTTTGGATAGCGGAGGGGAATAATTTACTATTCCCACTCTAGTGAGTTCAACAGTAGAAAAAGTGTTGGATAACGGAGGGGTAAAAATTACTATACCCACTTCAGCGAATGCAACAGTAGGGAAAGTGTTGGATAGCGGAGAGGTAACAATTACTATTCCCACTCCAGCGAGTGCAACAGTAGGGAAAGTGTTGGATAGCGGAGGGGAATAATTTACTATTCCCACTCCAGTGAGTGCAACAGTAAGGAAAGTGTTGGATAGCATAGGGTAAAAATTACTATTCCCACTCCAGCAAGTGCAACAGTAGGGAAAGTGTTGGATAGCGGAGGGGAATAATTTACTATTCCTACTCCAGGGAGTGCAACAGTAGAGAAAGTGTTGGATAATGGAGGGTAAAATTACTATTCCCACTCCAGCGACTGCAACAGTAGGGAAAGTGTTGGATAGCGGAGGGGTAAAATTACTATTCCCACTCCAGCAAGTGCAACAGTAGTGAAAGTGTTGGATAGCAGAAGGGAATAATTTACTATTCCCACTCCAGGGAGTGCAACAGTAGAGAAAGTGTTGGATAACGGAGGGGTAAAATTACTATTCCCACTCCAGCGACTGCAACAGTAGGGAAAGTGTTGGATAGCGGAGGGGTACAAATTACTATTCCCACTCCAGGGAGTACAACAGTAGGGAAAGTGTTGGATAGTGGAGGGGAATAATTTACTATTCCCACTCCAGGGAGTTCAACAGTAGGGAAAGTGTTGGATAGTGGAGGGGAATAATTTACTATTCCCGCTCCAGTGAGTTCAACAGTAGCGAAAGTGTTGGATAGCGTAGGGGTAAAAATTACTATTCCCACTCCAGCAAGTGCAACAGTGGGGAAAGTGTTGGATAGCAGAGGGGAATAATTTACTATTCCCACTCCAGCGAGAACAACAGTAGGGAAAGTGTTGGATAGCGGAGGGGAATGATTTACTATTCCCACTCCAGCAAATACAACAGTAGGGAAAGTGTTGGATAGCGGAGGGGAAATTTTACTATTCCCACTCCAGGGAGTTCAACAGTAGAAAAAGTGTTGGATAACGGAGGGGTAAAAATTACTATACCCACTCAAGCGAATGCAACAGTAAGGAAAGTGTTGGATAGCGTAGAGGTAACAATTACTATTCCCACTCCAGCAAGTGCAACAGTAGGGAAAGTGTTGAATAGCAGAGGGGAATAATTTACTATTCCCACTCCAGTGAGTGCAACAGTAGGGAAAGTGTTGTATAGCATAGGGGTAAAAATTAGTATTCCCACTCCAGCAAGTGCAACAGTAGGGAAAGTGTTGGATAGCGGAGGGGAATAATTTACTATTCCTACTCCAGGGAGTGCAACAGTAGAGAAAGTGTTGGATAACAGAGGGGTAAAATGTACTAATCCCACTCCAGCGAATGCAACAGTAGGGAAAGTGTTGGATAGCGGAAGGGGTAACAATTACTATTCCCACTCCAGCGAGTGCAACAGTAGGAAAAGTGTTGGATAGCGGAGGGGAATAATTTACTATTCCCACTCCAGTGAGTTCAACAGTAGGGAAAGTGTTGGATAGCGGAGGGGAATAATTTACTATTCCCACTCCAGCGAGTACAACAGTAGGGAAAGTGTTGGATAGTGGAGGGGAATAATTTACTATTCCCACTCCAGGGAGTTCAACAGTAGAAAAAGTGTTGGATAACGGAGGGGTAAAAATTACTATACCCACTCCAGCGAATGCAACTGTAGGGAAAGTGTTGGATAGCGGAGAGGTAACAATTACTATTCCCACTCCAGCGAGTGCAACAGCAGGGAAGGTGTTGGATAGCTGAGGGGAATAATTTACTATTATCACTCCAGTGAGTGCAACAGTAGGGAAAGTGTTGGATAGCATCAGGGTAAAAATTACTATTCCCACTCCAGCAAATACAACAGTAGGGAAAGTGTTGGATAGCGGAGGGGAACAATTTACTATTCCCACTCCAGCGAGTACAACAGTAGGGAAAGTGTTGGATAGCGGAGGGGAATGATTTACTATTCCCACTCCAGCAAATACAACAGTAGGGAAAGTTTTGGATAGCGGAGGGGAATAATTTACTATTCCCACTCTAGTGAGTTCAACAGTAGAAAAAGTGTTGGATAACGGAGGGGTAAAAATTACTATACCCACTTCAGCGAATGCAACAGTAGGGAAAGTGTTGGATAGCGGAGAGGTAACAATTACTATTCCCACTCCAGCGAGTGCAACAGTAGGGAAAGTGTTGGATAGCGGAGGGGAATAATTTACTATTCCCACTCCAGTGAGTGCAACAGTAAGGAAAGTGTTGGATAGCATAGGGGTAAAAATTACTATTCCCACTCCAGCAAGTGCAACAGTAGGGAAAGTGTTGGATAGCGGAGGGGAATAATTTACTATTCCTACTCCAGGGAGTGCAACAGTAGAGAAAGTGTTGGATAATGGAGGGGTAAAATTACTATTCCCACTCCAGCGACTGCAACAGTAGGGAAAGTGTTGGATAGCGGAGGGGTAAAAATTACTATTCCCACTCCAGCAAGTGCAACAGTAGTGAAAGTGTTGGATAGCAGAAGGGAATAATTTACTATTCCCACTCCAGGGAGTGCAACAGTAGAGAAAGTGTTGGATAACGGAGGGGTAAAAATTACTATTCCCACTCCAGCGACTGCAACAGTAGGGAAAGTGTTGGATAGCGGAGGGGTACAAATTAATATTCCCACTCCAGCAAGTGCAACAGTAGGGAAAGTGTTGGATAGCGGAGGGGAATAATTTACTATTCCTACTCCAGGGAGTGCAACAGTAGAGAAAGTGTTGGATAACGGAGGGGTAAAAATTACTATTCCCACTCCAGCGACTGCAACAGTAGGGAAAGTGTTGGATAGCGGAGGGGAATGATTTACTGTTCCCACTCCAGCAAATACAACAGTAGGGAAAGTGTTGGATAGCGGAGGGGAATAATTTCCTATTCCCACTCCAGGGAGTTCAACAGTAGAAAAAGTGTTGCAAAATGGAGGAGTAAAAATTACTATACCCACTCCAGCGAATGCAACAGTAGGGAAAGAGTTGGATAGCGAAGAGGTAACATTTACTATTCCCACTCCAGCGAGTGCAACAGTACGGAAAGTCTTGGATAGCAGAGGGGAATAATTTACTATTCCCACTCCAGTGAGTGCAACAGTAGGGAAAGTGTTGGATAGCATAGGGGTAAAAATTAGTATTCCCACTCCAGCAAGTGCAACAGTAGGGAAAGTGTTGGAAAGCGCAGGGGTAAAAATTACTATTCCCACTCCAGCAAGTGCAACAGTAGGGAAAGTGTTGGATAGCAGAGGGGAATAATTTACTATTCCCACTCCAGCGAGTACAACAGTAGGGAAAGTGTTGGATAGAGGAGGGGAATGATTTACTATTCCCACTCCGGCAAATACAACAGTAGGGAAAGTGTTGGATAGCGGAGGGGAATAATTTACAATTCCCACTCCAGAAAATACAACAGTAGGGAAAGTGTTGGATAGCGGAGGGGAATAATTTACTATTCCCACTCCAGGGAGTTCAACAGTAGAAAAAGTGTTGGATAACGGAGGGGTAAAAACTACTATACCCACTCCAGCGAATGCAACAGTTGGGAAAGTGTTGGATAGCGGAGGGGAATAATTTACTATTCCCACTCCAGTGAGTTCAACAGTAGGGAAAGTGCTGGGTAGCCTATGGGTACAAATTGCTATTCCCACTCCAGCAAGTGCAACAGTAGGGAAAGTGTTGGATAGCAGAGGGGAATAAATTACTATTCCCACTCCAGCGAGTACAACAGTAGGGAAAGTGTTGGATAGCGAAGGGAAATAATTTACTATTCCCACTCCAGCGAGTACAACAGTAGGGAAAGTGTTGGATAGTGGAGGGGAATAATTTACTATTCCCACTCCAGGGAGTTCAACAGTAGGGAAAGTGTTGGATAGTGGAGGGGAATAATTTACTATTCCCACTCCAGTGAGTTCAACAGTAGGGAAAGTGTTGGATAGCGTAGGGGTAAAATTACTATTCCCACTCAAGCGAATGCAACAGTAGGGAAAGTGTTGGATAGCGGAGAGGTAACAATTACTATTCCCACTCCAGCGAGTGCAACAGAAGGGAAAGTGTTGAATAGCAGAGGGGAATAATTTACTATTCCCACTCCAGTGAGTGCAACAGTAGGGAAAGTGTTGTATAGCATAGGGGTAAAAATTAGTATTCCCACTCCAGCAAGTGCAACAGTAGGGAAAGTGTTGGATAGCGGAGGGGAATAATTTACTATTCCTACTTCAGGAGTGCAACAGTAGAGAAAGTGTTGGATAACAGAGGGGTAAAATGTACTATTCCCACTCCAGCGAATGCAACAGTAGGGAAAGTGTTGGATAGCGGAAGGGGTAACAATTACTATTCCCACTCCAGCGAGTGCAACAGTAGGAAAAGTGTTGGATAGCGGAGGGGAATAATTTACTATTCCCACTCCAGTGAGTTCAACAGTAGGGAAAGTGTTGGATACCGTAGGAGTAAAAATTACTATTCCCACACCAGCAAGTGCAACAGTAGGGAAAGTGTTGGATAGCAGAGGGGAATAATTTACTATTCCCACTACAGCGAGTACAATAGTAGGGAAAGTGTTGGATAGAGGAGGGGAATAATTTACTATTCCCACTCCAGCAAATACAACAGTAGGGAAAGTGTTGGATAGCGGAGGGGAACAATTTACTATTCCCACTCCAGCGAGTACAACAGTAGGGAAAGTGTTGGATAGCGGAGGGGAATGATTTACTATTCCCACTCCAGCAAATACAACAGTAGGGAAAGTGTTGGATAGCGGAGGGGAATAATTTACTATTCCCACTCCAGTGAGTTCAACAGTAGAAAAAGTGTTGGATAACGGAGGGTAAAAATTACTATACCCACTTCAGCGAATGCAACAGTAGGGAAAGTGTTGGATAGCGGAGAGGTAACAATTACTATTCCCACTCCAGTGAGTGCAACAGTAGGGAAAGTGTTGGATAGCGGAGGGGAATAATTTACTATTCCCACTCCAGTGAGTGCAACAGTAGGGAAAGTGTTGGATAGCATAGGGTAAAAATTACTATTCCCACTCCAGCAAGTGCAACAGTAGGGAAAGTGTTGGATAGCGGAGGGGAATAATTTACTATTCCTACTCCAGCAAATACAACAGTAGGGAAAGTGTTGGATAGCGGAGGGGAATAATTTACTATTCCCACTCCAGTGAGTTCAACAGTAGAAAAAGTGTTGGATAACGGAGGGGTAAAAATTACTATACCCACTTCAGCGAATGCAACAGTAGGGAAAGTGTTGGATAGCGGAGAGGTAACAATTACTATTCCCACTCCAGTGAGTGCAACAGTAGGGAAAGTGTTGGATAGCGGAGGGGAATAATTTACTATTCCCACTCCAGTGAGTGCAACAGTAGGGAAAGTGTTGGATAGCATAGGGGTAAAAAATTACTATTCCCACTCCAGCAAGTGCAACAGTAGGGAAAGTGTTGGATAGCGGAGGGGAATAATTTACTATTCCTACTCCAGGGAGTGCAACAGTAGAGAAAGTGTTGGATAACGGAGGGGTAAAAATTACTATTCCCACTCCAGCGACTGCAACAGTAGGGAAAGTGTTGGATAGCGGAGGGGTAAAAATTACTATTCCCACTCCAGCAAGTGCAACAGTAGGGAAAGTGTTGGATAGCAGAAGGGAATAATTTACTATTCCCACTCCAGGAGTGCAACAGTAGAGAAAATGTTGGATAACGGAGGGGTAAAATTACTATTCCCACTCCAGCGACTGCAACAGTAGGGAAAGTGTTGGATAGCGGAGGGGTACAAATTAATATTCCCACTCCAGCAAGTGCAACAGTAGGGAAAGTGTTGGATAGCGGAGGGGAATCATTTACTATTCCTACTCCAGGAGTGCAACAGTAGAGAAAGTGTTGGATAACGGAGGGGTAAAATTACTATTCCCACTCCAGCGACTGCAACAGTAGGGAAAGTGTTGGATAGCGGAGGGGAATGATTTACTGTTCCCACTCCAGCAAATACAACAGTAGGGAAAGTGTTGGATAGCGGAGGGGAATAATTTCCTATTCCCACTCCAGGGAGTTCAACAGTAGAAAAAGTGTTGCAAAATGGAGGAGTAAAAATTACTATACCCACTCCAGCGAATGCAACAGTAGGGAAAGAGTTGGATAGCGAATAGGTAACATTTACTATTCCCACTCCAGCGAGTGCAACAGTACGGAAAGTCTTGGATAGCAGAGGGGAATAATTTACTATTCCCACTCCAGTGAGTGCAACAGTAGGGAAAGTGTTGGATAGCATAGGGGTAAAAATTAGTATTCCCACTCCAGCAAGTGCAACAGTAGGGAAAGTGTTGGAAAGCGCAGGGGTAAAAATTACTATTCCCACTCCAGCAAGTGCAACAGTAGGGAAAGTGTTGGATAGCAGAGGGAATAATTTACTATTCCCACTCCAGCGAGTACAACAGTAGGGAAAGTGTTGGATAGAGGAGGGAATGATTTACTATTCCCACTCCGGCAAATACAACAGTAGGGAAAGTGTTGGATAGCGGAGGGGAATAATTTACAATTCCCACTCCAGAAAATACAACAGTAGGGAAAGTGTTGGATAGCGGAGGGGAATAATTTACTATTCCCACTCCAGGGAGTTCAACAGTAGAAAAAGTGTTGGATAACGGAGGGGTAAAAACTACTATACCCACTCCAGCGAATGCAACAGTTGGGAAAGTGTTGGATAGCGGAGGGGAATAATTTACTATTCCCACTCCAGTGAGTTCAACAGTAGGGAAAGTGCTGGGTAGCCTATGGGTACAAATTGCTATTCCCACTCCAGCAAGTGCAACAGTAGGGAAAGTGTTGGATAGCAGAGGGGAATAAATTACTATTCCCACTCCAGCGAGTACAACAGTAGGGAAAGTGTTGGATAGCGAAGGGAAATAATTTACTATTCCCACTCCAGCGAGTACAACAGTAGGGAAAGTGTTGGATAGTGGAGGGGAATAATTTACTATTCCCACTCCAGGGAGTTCAACAGTAGGGAAAGTGTTGGATAGTGGAGGGGAATAATTTACTATTCCCACTCCAGTGAGTTCAACAGTAGGGAAAGTGTTGGATAGCGTAGGGGTAAAAATTACTATTCCCACTCAAGCGAATGCAACAGTAGGGAAAGTGTTGGATAGCGGAGAGGTAACAATTACTATTCCCACTCCAGCGAGTGCAACAGAAGGAAAGTGTTGAATAGCAGAGGGGAATAATTTACTATTCCCACTCCAGTGAGTGCAACAGTAGGGAAAGTGTTGTATAGCATAGGGTAAAATTAGTATTCCCACTCCAGCAAGTGCAACAGTAGGGAAAGTGTTGGATAGCGGAGGGGAATAATTTACTATTCCTACTTCAGGGAGTGCAACAGTAGAGAAAGTGTTGGATAACAGAGGGGTAAAATGTACTATTCCCACTCCAGCGAATGCAACAGTAGGGAAAGTATTGGATAGCGGAAGGGGTAACAATTACTATTCCCACTCCAGCGAGTGCAACAGTAGGAAAAGTGTTGGATAGCGGAGGGGAATAATTTACTATTCCCACTCCAGTGAGTTCAACAGTAGGGAAAGTGTTGGATAGCGTAGGAGTAAAATTACTATTCCCACTCCAGCAAGTGCAACAGTAGGGAAAGTGTTGGATAGCAGAGGGGAATAATTTACTATTCCCACTACAGCGAGTACAACAGTAGGGAAAGTGTTGGATAGCGGAGGGGAATAATTTACTATTCCCACTCCAGCAAATACAACAGTAGGGAAAGTGTTGGATAGCGGAGGGGAACAATTTACTATTCCCACTCCAGGGATTTAAACAGTAGGGAAAGTGTTGGATAGCGGAGGGGAATGATTTACTATTCCCACTCCAGTGAGTTCAACAGTAGGGAAAGTGTTGGAAAGCGTAGGGGTAAAAATTACTATTCCCACTCCAGCAAGTGCAACAGTAGGGAAAGTGTTGGATAGCGGAGGGGAATAATTTACTATTCCTACTCCAGGGAGTGCAACAGTAGAGAAAGTGTTGGATAACAGAGGGGTAAAATGTACTAATCCCACTCCAGCGAATGCAACAGTAGGGAAAGTGTTGGATAGCGGAAGGTAACAATTACTATTCCCACTCCAGCGAGTGCAACAGTAGGAAAAGTGTTGGATAGCGGAGGGGAATAATTTACTATTCCCACTCCAGTGAGTTCAACAGTAGGGAAAGTGTTGGATAGCGGAGGGGAATAATTTACTATTCCCACTCCAGCGAAGTACAACAGTAGGGAAAGTGTTGGATAGTGGAGGGGAATAATTTACTATTCCCACTCCAGGGAGTTCAACAGTAGAAAAAGTGTTGGATAACGGAGGGGTAAAAATTACTATACCCACTCCAGCGAATGCAACAGTAGGGAAAGTGTTGGATAGCGGAGAGGTAACAATTACTATTCCCACTCCAGCGAGTGCAACAGCAGGGAAGGTGTTGGATAGCTGAGGGGAATAATTTATGATTATCACTCCAGTGAGTGCAACAGTAGGGAAAGTGTTGGATAGCATCAGGGTAAAAAATTACTATTCCCACTCCAGCAAATACAACAGTAGGGAAAGTTTTGGATAGCGGAGGGGAATAATTTACTATTCCCACTCTAGTGAGTTCAACAGTAGAAAAAGTGTTGGATAACGGAGGGGTAAAATTACTATACCCACTTCAGCGAATGCAACAGTAGGGAAAGTGTTGGATAGCGGAGAGGTAACAATTACTATTCCCACTCCAGCGAAGTGCAACAGTAGGGAAAGTGTTGGATAGCGGAGGGGAATAATTTACTATTCCCACTCCAGTGAGTGCAACAGTAAGGAAAGTGTTGGATAGCATAGGGGTAAAAATTACTATTCCCACTCCAGCAAGTGCAACAGTAGGGAAAGTGTTGGATAGCGGAGGGGAATAATTTACTATTCCTACTCCAGGGAGTGCAACAGTAGAGAAAGTGTTGGATAATGGAGGGGTAAAATTACTATTCCCACTCCAGCGACTGCAACAGTAGGGAAAGTGTTGGATAGCGGAGGGGTAAAATTACTATTCCCACTCCAGCAAGTGCAACAGTAGTGAAAGTGTTGGATAGCAGAAGGGAATAATTTACTATTCCCACTCCAGGAGTGCAACAGTAGAGAAAGTGTTGGATAACGGAGGGTAAAATTACTATTCCCACTCCAGCGACTGCAACAGTAGGGAAAGTGTTGGATAGCGGAGGGGTACAAATTACTATTCCCACTCCAGGAGTACAACAGTAGGGAAAGTGTTGGATAGTGGAGGGGAATAATTTACTATTCCCACTCCAGGGAGTTCAACAGTAGGGAAAGTGTTGGATAGTGGAGGGGAATAATTTACTATTCCCGCTCCAGTGAGTTCAACAGTAGCGAAAGTGTTGGATAGCGTAGGGGTAAAAATTACTATTCCCACTCCAGCAAGTGCAACAGTGGGGAAAGTGTTGGATAGCAGAGGGGAATAATTTACTATTCCCACTCCAGCGAGAACAACAGTAGGGAAAGTGTTGGATAGCGGAGGGGAATGATTTACTATTCCCACTCCAGCAAATACAACAGTAGGGAAAGTGTTGGATAGCGGAGGGGAAATTTACTATTCCCACTCCAGGGAGTTCAACAGTAGAAAAAGTGTTGGATAACGGAGGGGTAAAAATTACTATACCCACTCAAGCGAATGCAACAGTAGGGAAAGTGTTGGATAGCGTAGAGGTAACAATTACTATTCCCACTCCAGCGAGTGCAACAGTAGGGAAAGTGTTGAATAGCAGAGGGAATAATTTACTATTCCCACTCCAGTGAGTGCAACAGTAGGGAAAGTGTTGTATAGCATAGGGGTAAGAATTAGTATTCCCACTCCAGCAAGTGCAACAGTAGGGAAAGTGTTGGATAGCGGAGGGGAATAATTTACTATTCCTACTCCAGGGAGTGCAACAGTAGAGAAAGTGTTGGATAACAGAGGGGTAAAATGTACTAATCCCACTCCAGCGAATGCAACAGTAGGGAAAGTGTTGGATAGCGGAAGGGGTAACAATTACTATTCCCACTCCAGCGAGTGCAACAGTAGGAAAAGTGTTGGATAGCGGAGGGAATAATTTACTATTCCCACTCCAGTGAGTTCAACAGTAGGGAAAGTGTTGGATAGCGGAGGGGAATAATTTACTATTCCCACTCCAGCGAGTACAACAGTAGGGAAAGTGTTGGATAGTGGAGGGGAATAATTTACTATTCCCACTCAAGGGAGTTCAACAGTAGAAAAAGTGTTGGATAACGGAGGGTAAAAATTACTATACCCACTCCAGCGAATGCAACTGTAGGGAAAGTGTTGGATAGTGGAGAGGTAACAATTACTATTCCCACTCCAGCGAGTGCAACAGCAGGGAAGTTGTTGGATAGCTGAGGGGAATAATTTACTATTATCACTCCAGTGAGTGCAACAGTAGGGAAAGTGTTGGATAGCATCAGGGTAAAAATTACTATTCCCACTCCAGCAAATACAACAGTAGGGAAAGTGTTGGATAGCGGAGGGGAACAATTTACTATTCCCACTCCAGCGAGTACAACAGTAGGGAAAGTGTTGGATAGCGGAGGGGAATGATTTACTATTCCCACTCCAGCAAATACAACAGTAGGGAAAGTTTTGGATAGCGGAGGGGAATAATTTACTATTCCCACTCTAGTGAGTTCAACAGTAGAAAAAGTGTTGGATAACGGAGGGGTAAAATTACTATACCCACTTCAGCGAATGCAACAGTAGGGAAAGTGTTGGATAGCGGAGAGGTAACAATTACTATTCCCACTCCAGCGAGTGCAACAGTAGGGAAAGTGTTGGATAGCGGAGGGGAATAATTTACTATTCCCACTCCAGTGAGTGCAACAGTAAGGAAAGTGTTGGATAGCATAGGGGTAAAAATTACTATTCCCACTCCAGCAAGTGCAACAGTAGGGAAAGTGTTGGATAGCGGAGGGGAATAATTTACTATTCCTACTCCAGGGAGTGCAACAGTAGAGAAAGTGTTGGATAATGGAGGGGTAAAATTACTATTCCCACTCCAGCGACTGCAACAGTAGGGAAAGTGTTGGATAGCGGAGGGGTAAAAATTACTATTCCCACTCCAGCAAGTGCAACAGTAGTGAAAGTGTTGGATAGCAGAAGGGAATAATTTACTATTCCCACTCCAGGGAGTGCAACAGTAGAGAAAGTGTTGGATAACGGAGGGGTAAAAATTACTATTCCCACTCCAGCGACTGCAACAGTAGGGAAAGTGTTGGATAGCGGAGGGGTACAAATTAATATTCCCACTCCAGCAAGTGCAACAGTAGGGAAAGTGTTGGATAGCGGAGGGGAATAATTTACTATTCCTACTCCAGGGAGTGCAACAGTAGAGAAAGTGTTGGATAACGGAGGGGTAAAATTACTATTCCCACTCCAGCGACTGCAACAGTAGGGAAAGTGTTGGATAGCGGAGGGGAATGATTTACTGTTCCCACTCCAGCAAATACAACAGTAGGGAAAGTGTTGGATAGCGGAGGGAATAATTTCCTATTCCCACTCCAGGGAGTTCAACAGTAGAAAAAGTGTTGCAAAATGGAGGAGTAAAATTACTATACCCACTCCAGCGAATGCAACAGTAGGGAAAGAGTTGGATAGCGAAGAGGTAACATTTACTATTCCCACTCCAGCGAGTGCAACAGTACGGAAAGTCTTGGATAGCAGAGGGGAATAATTTACTATTCCCACTCCAGTGAGTGCAACAGTAGGGAAAGTGTTGGATAGCATAGGGGTAAAATTAGTATTCCCACTCCAGCAAGTGCAACAGTAGGGAAAGTGTTGGAAAGCGCAGGGGTAAAAATTACTATTCCCACTCCAGCAAGTGCAACAGTAGGGAAAGTGTTGGATAGCAGAGGGGAATAATTTACTATTCCCACTCCAGCGAGTACAACAGTAGGGAAAGTGTTGGATAGAGGAGGGAATGATTTACTATTCCCACTCCGGCAAATACAACAGTAGGGAAAGTGTTGGATAGCGGAGGGAATAATTTACAATTCCCACTCCAGAAAATACAACAGTAGGGAAAGTGTTGGATAGCGGAGGGGAATAATTTACTATTCCCACTCCAGGGAGTTCAACAGTAGAAAAAGTGTTGGATAACGGAGGGGTAAAAACTACTATACCCACTCCAGCGAATGCAACAGTTGGGAAAGTGTTGGATAGCGGAGGGGAATAATTTACTATTCCCACTCCAGTGAGTTCAACAGTAGGGAAAGTGCTGGGTAGCCTATGGGTACAAATTGCTATTCCCACTCCAGCAAGTGCAACAGTAGGGAAAGTGTTGGATAGCAGAGGGGAATAAATTACTATTCCCACTCCAGCGAGTACAACAGTAGGGAAAGTGTTGGATAGCGAAGGAAATAATTTACTATTCCCACTCCAGCGAGTACAACAGTAGGGAAAGTGTTGGATAGTGGAGGGGAATAATTTACTATTCCCACTCCAGGGAGTTCAACAGTAGGGAAAGTGTTGGATAGTGGAGGGAATAATTTACTATTCCCACTCCAGTGAGTTCAACAGTAGGGAAAGTGTTGGATAGCGTAGGGGTAAAAATTACTATTCCCACTCAAGCGAATGCAACAGTAGGGAAAGTGTTGGATAGCGGAGAGGTAACAATTACTATTCCCACTCCAGCGAGTGCAACAGAAGGGAAAGTGTTGAATAGCAGAGGGGAATAATTTACTATTCCCACTCCAGTGAGTGCAACAGTAGGGAAAGTGTTGTATAGCATAGGGGTAAACTTACTATTCCCACTCCAGCAAGTGCAACAGTAGGGAAAGTGTTGGATAGCGGAGGGGAATAATTTACTATTCCTACTTCAGGGAGTGCAACAGTAGAGAAAGTGTTGGATAACAGAGGGGTAAAATGTACTATTCCCACTCCAGCGAATGCAACAGTAGGGAAAGTGTTGGATAGCGGAAGGGGTAACAATTACTATTCCCACTCCAGCGAGTGCAACAGTAGGAAAAGTGTTGGATAGCGGAGGGGAATAATTTACTATTCCCACTCCAGTGAGTTCAACAGTAGGGAAAGTGTTGGATAGCGTAGGAGTAAAATTACTATTCCCACACCAGCAAGTGCAACAGTAGGGAAAGTGTTGGATAGCAGAGGGGAATAATTTACTATTCCCACTACAGCGAGTACAATAGTAGGGAAAGTGTTGGATAGAGGAGGGAATAATTTACTATTCCCACTCCAGCAAATACAACAGTAGGGAAAGTGTTGGATAGCGGAGGGGAACAATTTACTATTCCCACTCCAGCGAGTACAACAGTAGGGAAAGTGTTGGATAGCGGAGGGGAATGATTTACTATTCCCACTCCAGCAAATACAACAGTAGGGAAAGTGTTGGATAGCGGAGGGAATAATTTACTATTCCCACTCCAGTGAGTTCAACAGTAGAAAAGTGTTGGATAACGGAGGGGTAAAATTACTATACCCACTTCAGCGAATGCAACAGTAGGGAAAGTGTTGGATAGCGGAGAGGTAACAATTACTATTCCCACTCCAGTGAGTGCAACAGTAGGGAAAGTGTTGGATAGCGGAGGGGAATAATTTACTATTCCCACTCCAGTGAGTGCAACAGTAGGGAAAGTGTTGGATAGCATAGGGGTAAAAATTACTATTCCCACTCCAGCAAGTGCAACAGTAGGGAAAGTGTTGGATAGCGGAGGGGAATAATTTACTATTCCTACTCCAGCAAATACAACAGTAGGGAAAGTGTTGGATAGCGGAGGGGAATAATTTACTATTCCCACTCCAGTGAGTTCAACAGTAGAAAAAGTGTTGGATAACGGAGGGGTAAAATTACTATACCCACTTCAGCGAATGCAACAGTAGGGAAAGTGTTGGATAGCGGAGAGGTAACAATTACTATTCCCACTCCAGTGAGTGCAACAGTAGGGAAAGTGTTGGATAGCGGAGGGAATAATTTACTATTCCCACTCCAGTGAGTGCAACAGTAGGGAAAGTGTTGGATAGCATAGGGGTAAAAATTACTATTCCCACTCCAGCAAGTGCAACAGTAGGGAAAGTGTTGGATAGCGGAGGGGAATAATTTACTATTCCTACTCCAGGAGTGCAACAGTAGAGAAAGTGTTGGATAACGGAGGGGTAAAATTACTATTCCCACTCCAGCGACTGCAACAGTAGGGAAAGTGTTGGATAGCGGAGGGGTAAAAATTACTATTCCCACTCCAGCAAGTGCAACAGTAGGGAAAGTGTTGGATAGCAGAAGGGAATAATTTACTATTCCCACTCCAGGGAGTTCAACAGTAGAGAAAATGTTGGATAACGGAGGGGTAAAAATTACTATTCCCACTCCAGCGACTGCAACAGTAGGGAAAGTGTTGGATAGCGGAGGGGTACAAATTAATATTCCCACTCCAGCAAGTGCAACAGTAGGGAAAGTGTTGGATAGCGGAGGGGAATCATTTACTATTCCTACTCCAGGGAGTGCAACAGTAGAGAAAGTGTTGGATAACGGAGGGTAAAAATTACTATTCCCACTCCAGCGACTGCAACAGTAGGGAAAGTGTTGGATAGCGGAGGGAATGATTTACTGTTCCCACTCCAGCAAATACAACAGTAGGGAAAGTGTTGGATAGCGGAGGGAATAATTTCCTATTCCCACTCCAGGGAGTTCAACAGTAGAAAAAGTGTTGCAAAATGGAGGAGTAAAAATTACTATACCCACTCCAGCGAATGCAACAGTAGGGAAAAGAGTTGGATAGCGAATAGGTAACATTTACTATTCCCACTCCAGCGAGTGCAACAGTACGGAAAGTCTTGGATAGCAGAGGGGAATAATTTACTATTCCCACTCCAGTGAGTGCAACAGTAGGGAAAGTGTTGGATAGCATAGGGGTAAAAATTAGTATTCCCACTCCAGCAAGTGCAACAGTAGGGAAAGTGTTGGAAAGCGCATGGGTAAAAATTACTATTCCCACTCCAGCAAGTGCAACAGTAGGGAAAGTGTTGGATAGTAGAGGGGAATAATTTACTATTCCCACTCCAGCGAGTACAACAGTAGGGAAAGTGTTGGATAGAGGAGGGAATGATTTACTATTCCCACTCCGGCAAATACAACAGTAGGGAATGTGTTGGATAGCGGAGGGAATAATTTACAATTCCCACTCCAGAAAATACAACAGTAGGGAAAGTGTTGGATAGCGGAGGGGAATAATTTACTATTCCCACTCCAGGAGTTCAACAGTAGAAAAAGTGTTGGATAACGGAGGGGTAAAAACTACTATACCCACTCCAGCGAATGCAACAGTTGGGAAAGTGTTGGATAGCGGAGGGAATAATTTACTATTCCCACTCCAGTGAGTTCAACAGTAGGGAAAGTGCTGGGTAGCCTATGGGTACAAATTGCTATTCCCACTCCAGCAAGTGCAACAGTAGGGAAAGTGTTGGATAGCAGAGGGGAATAAATTACTATTCCCACTCCAGCGAGTACAACAGTAGGGAAAGTGTTGGATAGCAAAGGAAATAATTTACTATTCCCACTCCAGCGAGTACAACAGTAGGGAAAGTGTTGGATAGTGGAGGGGAATAATTTACTATTCCCACTCCAGGAGTTCAACAGTAGGGAAAGTGTTGGATAGTGGAGGGGAATAATTTACTATTCCCACTCCAGTGAGTTCAACAGTAGGGAAAGTGTTGGATAGCGTAGGGGTAAAAATTACTATTCCCACTCAAGCGAATGCAACAGTAGGGAAAGTGTTGGATAGCGGAGAGGTAACAATTACTATTCCCACTCCAGCGAGTGCAACAGAAGGGAAAGTGTTGAATAGCAGAGGGAATAATTTACTATTCCCACTCCAGTGAGTGCAACAGTAGGGAAAGTGTTGTATAGCATAGGGGTAAAAATTAGTATTCCCACTCCAGCAAGTGCAACAGTAGGGAAAGTGTTGGATAGCGGAGGGGAATAATTTACTATTCCTACTTCAGGGAGTGCAACAGTAGAGAAAGTGTTGGATAACAGAGGGGTAAAATGTACTATTCCCACTCCAGCGAATGCAACAGTAGGGAAAGTATTGGATAGCGGAAGGGGTAACAATTACTATTCCCACTCCAGCGAGTGCAACAGTAGGAAAAGTGTTGGATAGCGGAGGGAATAATTTACTATTCCCACTCCAGTGAGTTCAACAGTAGGGAAAGTGTTGGATAGCGTAGGAGTAAAAATTACTATTCCCACTCCAGCAAGTGCAACAGTAGGGAAAGTGTTGGATAGCAGAGGGGAATAATTTACTATTCCCACTACAGCGAGTACAACAGTAGGGAAAGTGTTGGATAGCGGAGGGGAATAATTTACTATTCCCACTCCAGCAAATACAACAGTAGGGAAAGTGTTGGATAGCGGAGGGGAACAATTTACTATTCCCACTCCAGGGATTTAAACAGTAGGGAAAGTGTTGGATAGCGGAGGGGAATGATTTACTATTCCCACTCCAGTGAGTTCAACAGTAGGGAAAGTGTTGGAAAGCGTAGGGGTAAAAATTACTATTCCCACTCCATCAAGTGCAACAGTAGGGAAAGTGTTGGATAGCAGAGGGGAATAATTTACTATTCCCACTCCAGCGAGTACAACAGTAGGGAAAGTGTTGGATAGCGGAGGGGAATGATTTACTATTCCCACTCCAGCAAATACAACAGTAGGGAAAGTGTTGGATAGCGGAGGGGAATAATTTACTATTCCCACTCCAGTGAGTTCAACAGTAGAAAAAGTGTTGGATAACGGAGGGGTAAAATTACTATACCCACTTCAGCGAATGCAACAGTAGGGAAAGTGTTGGATAGCGGAGAGGTAACAATTACTATTCCCACTCCAGCGAGTGCAACAGTAGGGAAAGTGTTGGATAGTGGAGGGGAATAATTTACTATTCCCACTCCAGTGAGTGCAACAGTAGGGAAAGTGTTGGATAGCATAGGGGTAAAAAATTACTATTCCCACTCCAGCAAGTGCAACAGTAGGGAAAGTGTTGGATAGCGGAGGGGAATAATTTACTATTCCTACTCCAGGGAGTGCAACAGTAGAGAAAGTGTTGGATAACGGAGGGGTAAAATTACTATTCCCACTCCAGCGACTGCAACAGTAGGGAAAGTGTTGGATAGCGGAGGGGTAAAAATTACTATTCCCACTCCAGCAAGTGCAACAGTAGGGAAAGTGTTGGATAGCAGAAGGGAATAATTTACTATTCCCACTCCAGGGAGTGCAACAGTAGAGAAAGTGTTGGATAACGGAGGGGTAAAAATTACTATTCCCACTCCAGCGACTGCAACAGTAGGGAAAGTGTTGGATAGCGGAGGGGTACAAATTACTATTCCCACACCAGCAAGTGCAACAGTAGGGAAAGTGTTGGATAGCGGAGGGGAATAATTTACTATTCCTACTCCAGGGAGTGCAACAGTAGAGAAAGTGTTGGATAACGGAGGGGTAAAATTACTATTCCCACTCCAGCGACTGCAACAGTAGGGAAAGTGTTGGATAGCGGAGGGGAATGATTTACTATTCCCACTCCAGCAAATACAACAGTAGGGAAAGTGTTGGATAGCGGAGGGAATAATTTCCTATTCCCACTCCAGGGAGTTCAACAGTAGAAAAGTGTTGCATAATGGAGGGGTAAAAATTACTATACCCACTCCAGCGAATGCAACAGTAGGGAAAGTGTTGGATAGCGAAGAGGTAACATTTACTATTCCCACTCCAGCGAGTGCAACAGTACGGAAAGTCTTGGATAGCAGAGGGGAATAATTTACTATTCCCACTCCAGTGAGTGCAACAGTAGGGAAAGTGTTGGATAGCATAGGGGTAAAAATTAGTATTCCCACTCCAGCAAATACAACAGTAGGGAAAGTGTTGGATAGCGGAGGGGAATAATTTACTATTCCCACTCCAGGGAGTTCAACAGTAGAAAAAGTGTTGGATAACGGAGGGGTAAAAACTACTATACCCACTCCAGCGAATGCAACAGTTGGGAAAGTGTTGGATAGCGGAGGGGAATAATTTACTATTCCCACTCCAGTGAGTTCAACAGTAGGGAAAGTGTTGGATAGCAGAGGGAATAAATTACTATTCCCACTCCAGCGAGTACAACAGTAGGGAAAGAGTTGGATAGCGAAGGGAAATAATTTACTATTCCCACTCCAGCGAGTACAACAGTAGGGAAAGTGTTGGATAGTGGAGGGAATAATTTACTATTCCCACTCCAGGGAGTTCAACAGTAGGGAAAGTGTTGGATAGTGGAGGGGAATAATTTACTATTCCCACTCCAGTGAGTTCAACAGTAGGGAAAGTGTTGGATAGCGTAGGGGTAAAATTACTATTCCCACTCCAGCAAGTGCAACAGTAGGGAAAGTGTTGGATAGCAGAGGGGAATAATTTACTATTCCCACTCCAGCGAGAACAACAGTAGGGAAAGTGTTGGATAGCGGAGGGGAATGATTTACTATTCCCACTCCAGCAAATACAACAGTAGGGAAAGTGTTGGATAGCGGAGGGGAAATTTTACTATTCCCACTCCAGGGAGTTCAACAGTAGAAAAAGTGTTGGATAACGGAGGGGTAAAAATTACTATACCCACTCAAGCGAATGCAACAGTAGGGAAAGTGTTCGATAGCGGAGAGGTAACAATTACTATTCCCACTCCAGCGAGTGCAACAGTAGGGAAAGTGTTGAATAGCAGAGGGGAATAATCTACTATTCCCACTCCAGTGAGTGCAACAGTAGGGAAAGTGTTGTATAGCATAGGGGTAAAAATTAGTATTCCCACTCCAGGAAGTGCAACAGTAGGGAAAGTGTTGGATAGCGGAGGGGAATAGTTTACTATTCCTACTCCAGGGAGTGCAACAGTAGAGAAAGTGTTGGATAACAGAGGGGTAAAATGTACTATTCCCACTCGAGCGAATGCAACAGTAGGGAAAGTGTTGGATAGCGGAAGGGGTAACAATTACTATTCCCACTCCAGCGAGTGCAACAGTAGGAAAAGTGTTGGATAGCGGAGGGGAATAATTTACTATTCCCACTCCAGTGAGTTCAACAGTAGGGAAAGTGTTGGATAGCGTAGGAGTAAAAATTACTATTCCCACACCAGCAAATGCAACAGTAGGGAAAGTGTTGGATAGCAGAGGGGAATAATTTACTATTCCCACTACAGCGAGTACAATAGTAGGGAAAGTGTTGGATAGAGGAGGGGAATAATTTACTATTCCCACTCCAGCAAATACAACAGTAGGGAAAGTGTTGGATAGCGGAGGGGAACAATTTACTATTCCCACTCCAGCGAGTACAACAGTAGGGAAAGTGTTGGATAGCGGAGGGGAATGATTTACTATTCCCACTCCAGCAAATACAACAGTAGGGAAAGTGTTGGATAGCGGAGGGGAATAATTTACTATTCCCACTCCAGTGAGTTCAACAGTAGAAAAAGTGTTGGATAACGGAGGGGTAAAAATTACTATACCCACTCCAGCGAGTGCAACAGTAGGGAAAGTGTTGGATAGCGGAGGGGAATAATTTACTATTCCCACTCCAGTGAGTGCAACAGTAGGGAAAGTGTTGGATAGCATAGGGGTAAAAAATTACTATTCCCACTCCAGCAAGTGCAACAGTAGGGAAAGTGTTGGATAGCGGAGGGGAATAATTTACTATTCCTACTCCAGGGAGTGCAACAGTAGAGAAAGTGTTGGATAACGGAGGGGTAAAAATTACTATTCCCACTCCAGCAAGTGCAACAGTAGGGAAAGTGTTGGATAGCAGAAGGGAATAATTTACTATTCCCACTCCAGGGAGTGCAACAGTAGGAAAAGTGTTGGATAGCGGAGGGGAATAATTTACTATTCCCACTCCAGTGAGTTCAACAGTAGGGAAAGTGTTGGATAGCGTAGGAGTAAAAATTACTATTCCCACTCCAGCAAGTGCAACAGTAGGGAAAGTGTTGGATAGCGGAGGGGGAAATTTTACTATTCCCACTCCAGTGAGTGCAACAGTAGGGAAAGTGTTGGATAGCATAGGGGTAAAAATGTGTATTCCCACTCCAGCAAGTGCAACAGTAGGGAAAGTTGGATAGCGGAGGGGAATAATTTACTATTCCTACTCCAGGGAGTGCAACAGTAGAGAAAGTGTTGGATAACGGAGGGGTAAAAATTACTATTCCCACTCCAGCGAATGCAACAGTAGGGAAAGTGTTGGATAGCGGAGGGGTAACAATTACTATTCCCACTCCAGCGAGTGCAACAGTAGGAAAATTGTCGGATAGCGGAGGGGACTAATTTACTATTCCCACTCCAGTGAGTTCAACAGTAGGTAAAGTGTTGGATAGCGTAGAGGTAAACATTACTATTCCCACTCCAGCAAGTGCAACAGTAGGGAAAGTGTTGGATAGCAGAGGGGAATAATTTACTATTCCCACTCCAGCGAGTACAACAGTAGGGAAAGTGTTGGATAGCGGAGGGGAATAATTTACTATTTCCACTCCAGCAAATACAACAGTAGGGAAATTGTTGGATAGCGGAGGGAATAATTTACTATTCCCACTCCAGGGAGTACAACAGTAGAAAAAGTGTTGGATAACGGAGGTGTAAAAATACTATACCCACTCTAGCGAATGCAACAGTAGGGAAAGTGTTGGATAGCAGAGAGGTAACAATTACTATTCCCACTACAGCGAGTGCAACAGTAGGGAAAGTGTTGGATAGCATAGGGGAATAATTTACTATTCCCACTCCAGTGAGTGCAACAGTAGGGAAAGTGTTGGATAGCATAGGGGTAAAATTACTATTCCCACTCCAGCAAGTGCAACAGTAGGAAAAGTGTTGGATAGCAGAGGGGAAATATTTACTATTCCTACTCCAGGGAGTGCAACAGTAGAGAAAGTGTTAGATAACGGAGGGTTAAAATTTCTATTCCCACTCCAGCGAGTGCAACAGTAGGGAAAGTGTTGGATAGCGGAGGGGTAACAATTACTATTCCCACTCCAGCGAGTGCAACAATAGGGAAAGTGTTGGATAGCGGAGGGGAATAATTTACTATTCCCACTCCAGTGAGTTCAACAGTAGGGAAAGTGTTGGATAGCGTAGGTGTAAAAATTACTATTCCCACTCCAGCAAGTGCAACATTAGGGAAAGTGTTGGATAGCAGAGGAGAAAAATGTACTATTCCCACTCCAGTGAGTACAACAGTAGGGACAGTGTTGGATAGCGGAGGGGAATAATTTACTATTCCCACTCCAGCAAATACAACATTAGCGAAAGTGTTGGATAGCGGAGGGGAATAATTTACTATTCCCACTCCAGGGAGTTCAACAGTAGAAAAAGTGTTGGATAACGGAGGGGTAAAAATTAGTATACCCACTTCAGCGAATGCAACAGTAGGAAAAGTGTTGTATAGCGGAGGGGACTAATTTACTATTCCCACTCCAGTGAGTTCAACAGTAGGGAAAGTGTTGGATAGCAGAGGGGAATAATTTACTATTCCCACTCTAGCGAGTACAATAGTAGGGAAAGTGTTGGTTAGCGGAGTGGAATAATTTACTAGTCCCACTCGAGCAAATACAACAGTAGGGAAAGTGTTGGATAGCGGAGGGAATAATTTACTATTACCACTTCAGGGAGTTCAACAGTAGAAAAAGTGTTGGATAGTGGAGGGGTAAAAATTACTATTCCCACTCCAGCGAATGCAACAGTAGGGAAAGTGTTGGATACCGGAGGGATAACAATTACTATTCCCACTCCAGCGAGTGCAACAGTAGGGAAAGTGTTGGATAGCAGAGGGGAATAATTTACTATTCCCACTCCAGCGAGTACAACAGTAGGGAAAGTGTTGGATAGCGGAGGGGAATAATTTACAATTCCCACTCCAGCAAATACAACAGTAGGGAAAGTGTTGGATAGCGGAGGGGTACAAATTACTATTCCCAATCCAGCAAGTGCAACAGTAGGGAAAGTGTTGGATAGCAGAGGGAAATAATTTACTATTCCCACTCCAGCAAGTACAACAGTAGGGAAAGTGTTGGATAGCGGAGGGGAATAATTTACAATTCCCACTCCAGCAAATACAACAGTAGGGAAAGTGTTGGATAGCGGAGGGGAATAATTTACTATTCCCACTCCAGGGAGTTCAACAGTAGAAAAAGTGTTGGATAATGGAGGGGTAAAACTACTATACCCACTCCAGCGAATGCAACAGTTGGGAAAGTGTTGGATAGCGGAGGGAATAATTTACTATTCCCACTCCAGTGAGTTCAACAGTAGGGAAAGTGCTGGGTAGCCTAGGGGTACAAATTGCTATTCCCACTCCAGCAAGTGCAACAGTAGGGAAAGTGTTGGATAGCGGAGGGGAATAATTTACTATTACCACTTCAGGGAGTTCAACAGTAGAAAAAGTGTTGGATAACGGAGGGGTAAAAATTACTATATCCACTCCAGCGAATGCAACAGTAGGGAAAGTGTTGGATAGCGGAGAGGTAACAATTACTATTCCCACTCCAGCGAGTGCAACAGTAGGGAAAGTGTTGGATAGCGGAGGGGAATAATTTACTATTCCCACTCCAGTGAGTGCAACAGTAGGGAAAGTGTTGGATAGCATAGGGGTAAAAATTACTATTCCCACTTCAGCAAGTGCAACAGTAGGGAAAGTGTTGGATAGCGGAGGGGAATAATCTTCTATTCCTACTCCAGGGAGTGCAACAGTTGAGAAAGTGTTGGATAGTGGAGGGGTAAAATTACTATTCCCACTCCAGCGAATGCAACAGTAGGGAAAGTGTTGGATACCGGAGGGATAACAATTACTATTCCCACTCCAGCGAGTGCAACAGTAGGGAAAGTGTTGGATAGCAGAGGGGAATAATTTACTATTCTCACTCCAGCGAGTACAACAGTAGGGAAAGTGTTGGATAGCGGAGGGGAATAATTTACAATTCCCACTCCAGCAAATACAACAGTAGGGAAAGTGTTGGATAGCGGAGGGGTACAAATTACTATTCCCACTCCAGCAAGTGCAACAGTAGGGAAAGTGTTGGATAGCAGAGGGAAATAATTTACTATTCCCACTCCAGCAAGTACAAAAGTAGGGAAAGTGTTGGATAGCGGAGGGGAATAATTTACTATTCCCACTCCAGGGAGTTCAACAGTAGAAAAAGTGTTGGATAACGGAGGGGTAAAAACTACTATACCCACTCCAGCGAATGCAACAGTTGGGAAAGTGTTGGATAGCGGAGGGGAAAAATTTACTATTCCCACTCCAGTGAGTTCAACAATAGGGAAAGTGCTGGGTAGCCTAGGGGTACAAATTGCTATTCCCACTCCAGCAAGTGCAACAGTAGGGAAAGTGTTGGATAGCAGAGGGAATAAATTACTATTCCCAATCCAGCGAGTACAACAGTAGGGAAAGTGTTGGATAGCGAAGGAAATAATTTACTATTCCCACTCCAGCGAGTACAACAGTAGGGAAAGTGTTGGATAGTGGAGGGGAATAATTTACTACTCCCACTCCAGGGAGTTCAACAGTAGAAAAAGTGTTGGATAACGGAGGGGTAAAAATTACTATACCCACTCCAGCGAATGCAACAGTAGGGAAAGTGTTGGATAGCGGAGAGGTAACAATTACTATTCCCACACCAGCGAGTTCAACAGCAGGGAAAGTGTTAGATAGCTGAGGGGAATATTTTACTATTATCACTCCAGTGAGTGCAACAGTAGGGAAAGTGTTGGATAGCATCGGGTAAAAAATTACTATTCCTACTCCAGCAAGTGCAACAGTAGGGAAAGTGTTGGATAGCGGAGGGGAATAATTTACTATTCATACTCCAGGGAGTGCAACAGTAGAGAGAGTGTTGGATAACGGAGGGGTAAAAATTACTATTCCCACTCCAGCGAATGCAACAGTAGGGAAAGTGTTGGAGAGCGGAGGGGTAACAATTACTATTCCCACTCCAGCAAGTGCAACAGTAGGGAAAGTGTTGGATAGCAGAGGGGAATAATTTACTTTTCCCACTCCAGCGAGTACAACAGTAGGGAAAGTGTTGGATAGCGGAGGGAATGATTTACTATTCCCACTCCAGTGAGTTCAACAGTAGGGAAAGTGTTGGAAAGCGTAGGGGTAAAATTACTATTCCCACTCCAGCAAGTGCAACAGTAGGGAAAGTGTTGGATAGCAGAGGGGAATAATTTACTATTCCCACTCCAGCGAGTACAACAGTAGGGAAAGTGTTGGATAGCGGAGGGAATGATTTACTATTCCCACTCCAGCAAATACAACAGTAGGGAAAGTGTTGGATAGCGGAGGGGAATAATTTACTATTCCCACTCCAGTGAGTTCAACAGTAGAAAAAGTGTTGGATAACGGAGGGGTAAAAATTACTATACCCACTGCAGCGAATGCAACAGTAGGGAAAGTGTTGGATAGCGGAGGGAATAATTTACTATTCCCACTCCAGTGAGTGCAACAGTAGGGAAAGTGTTGGATAGCATAGGGGTAAAAATGACTATTCCCACTCCAGCAAGTGCAACAGTAGGGAAAGTGTTGGATAGCGGAGGGGAATAATTTACTATTCCTACTCCAGGGAGTGCAACAGTAGAGAAAGTGTTGGATAACGGAGGGGTAAAAATTACTATTCCCACTCCAGCGACTGCAACAGTAGGGAAAGTGTTGGATAGCGGAGGGGTAAAAATTACTATTCCCACTCCAGGGAGTTCAACAGTAGAAAAAGTGTTGGATAACGGAGGGGTAAAAACTACTATACCCACTCCAGCGAATGCAACAGTTGGGAAAGTGTTGGATAGCGGAGGGGAATAATTTACTATTCCCACTCCAGTGAGTTCAACAGTAGGGAAAGTGCTGGGTAGCCTAGGGGTACAAATTGCTATTCCCACTCCAGCAAGTGCAACAGTAGGGAAAGTGTTGGATAGCAGAGGGGAATAAATTACTATTCCCAATCCAGCGAGTACAACAGTAGGGAAAGTGTTGGATAGCAAGGGAAATAATTTACTATTCCCACTCCAGCGAGTACAACAGTAGGGAAAGTGTTGGATAGTGGAGGGGAATAATTTACTATTCCCACTCCAGGGAGTTCAACAGTAGAAAAAGTGTTGGATAACGGAGGGGTAAAAATTACTATACCCACTCCAGCGAGTGCAACAGCAGGGAAAGTGTTGGATAGCTGAGGGGAATAATTTACTATTATCACTCCAGTGAGTGCAACAGTAGGGAAAGTGTTGGATAGCATCGGGGTAAAAATTACTATTCCCACTCCAGCAGGTGCAACAGTAGGGAAAGTGTTGGATAGCGGAGGGGAATAATTTACTATTCATACTCCAGGGAGTGCAACAGTAGAGAAAGTGTTGGATAACGGAGGAGTAAAAATTACTATTCCCACTCCAGCGAATGCAACAGTAGGGAAAGTGTTGGAGAGCGGAGGGGTAACAATTACGATTCCCACTCCAGCAAGTGCAACAGTAGGGAAAGTGTTGGATAGCAGAGGGGAATAATTTACTATTCCCACTCCAGCGAGTACAACAGTAGGGAAAGTGTTGGATAGCGGAGGGGAATGATTTACTATTCCCACTCCAGTGAGTTCAACAGTAGGGAAAGTGTTGGAAAGCGTAGGGGTAAAAATTACTATTCCCACTCCAGCAAGTGCAACAGTAGGGAAAGTGTTGGATAGCAGAGGGGAATAATTTACTATTCCCACTCCAGCGAGTACAACAGTAGGGAAAGTGTTGGATAGCGGAGGGGAATGATTTACTATTCCCACTCCAGCAAATACAACAGTAGGGAAAGTGTTGGATAGCGGAGGGGAATAATTTACTATTCCCACTCCAGTGAGTTCAACAGTAGAAAAAGTGTTGGATAACGGAGGGGTAAAAATTACTATACCCACTGCAGAGAATGCAACAGTAGGGAAAGTGTTGGATAGCGGAGAGGTAACAATTACTATTCCCACTCCAGCGAGTGCAACAGTAGGGAAAGTGTTGGATAGCGGAGGGGAATAATTTACTATTCCCACTCCAGTGAGTGCAACAGTAGGGAAAGTGTTGGATAGCATAGGGGTAAAAAATTACTATTCCCACTCCAGCAAGTGCAAAAGTAGGGAAAGTGTTGGATAGCGGAGGGGAATAATTTACTATTCCTACTCCAGGGAGTGCAACAGTAGAGAAAGTGTTGGATAACGGAGGGGTAAAAATTACTATTCCCACTCCAGCGACTGCAACAGTAGGGAAAGTGTTGGATAGCGGAGGGGTAAAAATTACTATTCCCACTCCAGCAAGTGCAACAGTAGGGAAGGTGTTGGAGAGCAGAAGGGAATAATTTACTATTCCCACTCCAGGGAGTGCAACAGTAGAGAAAGTGTTGGATAACGGAGGGGTAAAAATTACTATTCCCACTCCAGAGACTGCAACAGTAGGGAAAGTGTTCGATATCGGAGGGGTACAAATTACTATTCCCACTCCAGCAAGTGCAACAGTAGGGAAAGTGTTGGATAGCGGAGGGGAATAATTTACTATTCCTACTCCAGGGAGTGCAACAGTAGAGAAAGTGTTGGATAACGGAGGGGTAAAAATTACTATTCCCACTCCAGCGACTGCAACAGTAGGGAAAGTGTTGGATAGCGGAGGGGAATGATTTACTATTCCCACTCCAGCAAATACAACAGTAGGGAAAGTGTTGGATAGCGGAGGGGAATAATTTCTATTCCCACTCCAGGGAGTTCAACAGTAGAAAAAGTGTTGCATAATGGAGGGGTAAAAATTACTATACCCACTCCAGCGAATGCAACAGTAGGGAAAGTGTTGGATAGCGAAGAGGTAACAATTACTATTCCCACTCCAGCGAGTGCAACAGTACGGAAAGACTTGGATAGCAGAGGGGAATAATTTACTATTCCCACTCCAGTGAGTGCAACAGTAGGGAAAGTGTTGGATAGCATAGGGGTAAAAATTAGTATTCCCACTCCAGCAAGTGCAACAGTAGGGAAAGTGTTGGAAAGCGCAGGGGTAAAAATTACTATTCCCACTCCAGCAAGTGCAACAGTAGGGAAAGTGTTGGATAGCAGAGGGGAATAATTTACTATTCCCACTCCAGCGAGTACAACAGTAGGGAAAGTGTTGGATAGCGGAGGGGAATGATTTACTATTCCCACTCCAGCAAATACAACAGTAGGGAAAGTGTTGGATAGCGGAGGGGAATAATTTACAATTCCCACTCCAGCAAATACAACAGTAGGGAAAGTGTTGGATAGCGGAGGGGAATAATTTACTATTCCCACTCCAGGGAGTTCAACAGTAGAAAAAGTGTTGGATAACGGAGGGATAAAATCTACTATACCCACTCCAGCGAATGCAACAGTTGGGAAAGTGTTGGATAGCGGAGGGAATAATTTACTATTCCCACTCCAGTGAGTTCAACAGTAGGGAAAGTGCTGGGTAGCCTAGGGGTACAAATTGCTATTCCCACTCCAGCAAGTGCAACAGTAGGGAAAGTGTTGGATAGCAGAGGGGAATAAATTACTATTCCCACTCCAGCGAGTACAACAGTAGGGAAAGTGTTGGATAGCGAAGGGAAATAATTTACTATTCCCACTCCAGCGAGTACAACAGTAGGGAAAGTGTTGGATAGTGGAGGGGAATAATTTACTATTCCCACTCCAGGGAGTTCAACAGTAGGGAAAGTGTTGGATAGTGGAGGGGAATAATTTACTATTCCCACTCCAGTGAGTTCAACAGTAGGGAAAGTGTTGGATAGCGTAGGGGTAAAAATTAATATTCCCACTCCAGCAAGTGCAACAGTAGGGAAAGTGTTGGATAGCAGAGGGGAATAATTTACTATTCCCACTCCAGCGAGAACAACAGTAGGGAAAGTGTTGGATAGCGGAGGGGAATGATTTACTATTCCCACTCCAGCAAATACAACAGTAGGGAAAGTGTTGGATAGCGGAGGGGGAAATTTTACTATTCCCACTCCAGGGAGTTTAACAGTAGAAAAAGTGTTGGATAACGGAGGGGTAAAAATTACTATACCCACTCAAGCGAATGCAACAGTAGGGAAAGTGTTGGATAGCGGAGAGGTAACAATTACTATTCCCACTCCAGCGAGTGCAACAGTAGGGAAAGTGTTGAATAGCAGAGGGGAATAATTTACTATTCCCACTCCAGTGAGTGCAACATGAGGGAAAGTGTTGGATACCATAGGGGTAAAAATTAGTATTCCCACTCCAGCAAGTGCAACAGTAGGGAAAGTGTTGGATAGCGGAGGGGAATAATTTACTATTCCTACTCCAGGGAGTGCAACAGTAGAGAAAGTGTTGGATAACAGAGGGGTAAAATGTACTATTCCCACTCCAGCGAATGTAACAGTAGGGAAAGTGTTGGATAGCGGAAGGGGTAAAATTACTATTCCCACTCCAGCGAGTGCAACAGTAGGAAAAGTGTTGGATAGCGGAGGGGAATAATTTACTATTCCCACTCCAGTGAGTTCAACAGTAGGGAAAGTGTTGGATAGCGTAGGAGTAAAACTACTATTCCCACTCCAGCAAGTGCAACAGTAGGGAAAGTGTTGGATAGCAGAGGGGAATAATTTACTATTCCCACTACAGCGAGTACAACAGTAGGGAAAGTGTTGGATAGCAGAGGGGAATAATTTACTATTCCTACTCCAGCAAATACAACAGTAGGGAAAGTGTTGGATAGCGGAGGGGAACACTTTACTATTCCCACTCCAGGGATTTCAACAGTAGAAAAAGTGTTGGATAACGGAGGGGTAAAAATTACTATACCCACTCCAGCAATTGCAACAGTAGGGAAAGTGTTGGATAGCGGAGAGGGAACAATTACTATTCCTACTCCAGCGAGTGCAACAGTAGAGAAAGTGTTGGATAGCGGAGGGGGATAATTTACTATTCCCACTCCAGTGAGTGCAACAGTAGGGAAAGTGTTGGATAGCATAGGGGTAAAAATTACTATTCCCTATTCAGCAAGTGCAACAGCAGGGAAAGTGTTGGATAGTGGAGGGGAATAATGTTCTATTCCTACTCCAGGGAGTGCAACAGTTGAGAAAGTGTTGGATAGTGTAGGGGTAAAAATTACTATTCCCACTCCAGCGAATGCAACAGTAGGGAAAGTGTTGGATACCGGAGGGATAACAATTACTATTCCCACTCCAGCCAGTGCAACAGTAGGGAAAGTGTTGGATAGCAGAGGGGAATAATTTACTATTCCCACTCCAGCGAGTACAACAGTAGGGAAATTGTTGGATAGCGGAGGGGAATAATTTACAATACCCACTCCAGCAAATACAACAGTAGGGAAAGTGTTGGATAGCGGAGGGGTACAAATTACTATTCCCACTCCAGCAAGTGCAACAGTAGGGAAAGTGTTGGATAGCAGAGGGAAATAATTTACTATTCCCACTCCAGCAAATACAACAGTAGGGAAAGTGTTGGATAGCGGAGGGGAATAATTTACTATTCCCACTCCAGGGAGTTCAACAGTAGAAAAAGTGTTGGATAACGGAGGGGTAAAAACTACTATACCCACTCCAGCGAATGCAACAGTTGGGAAAGTGTTGTATAGCGGAGGGGAATAATTTACTATTCCCACTCCAGTGAGTTCAACAGTAGGGAAAGTGCTGGGTAGCCTAGGGGTACAAATTGCTATTCCCACTCCAGCAAGTGCAACAGTAGGGAAAGTGTTGGATAGCAGAGGGAATAAATTACTATTCCCAATCCAGCGAGTACAACAGTAGGGAAAGTGTTGGATAGCGAAGGGAAATAATTTACTATTCCCACTCCAGCGAGTACAACAGTAGGGAAAGTGTTGGATAGTGGAGGGGAATAATTTACTATTCCCACTCCAGGGAGTTCAACAGTAGAAAAAGTGTTGGATAACGGAAGGGTAAAAATTACTATTCCCACTCCAGCGAATGCAACAGTAGGGAAAGTGTTGGAGAGCGGAGGGGTAACAATTACTATTCCCACTCCAGCAAGTGCAACAGTAGGGAAAGTGTTGGATAGCAGAGGGGAATAATTTACTATTCCCACTCCAGCGAGTACAACAGTAGGGAAAGTGTTGGATAGCGGAGGGGAATGATTTACTATTCCCACTCCAGTGAGTTCAACAGTAGGGAAAGTGTTGGAAAGTGTAGGGGTAAAAATTACTATTCCCACTCCAGCAAGTGCAACAGTAGGGAAAGTGTTGGATAGCAGAGGGGAATAATTTACTATTCCCACTCCAGCGAGTACAACAGTAGGGAAAGTGTTGGATAGTGGAGGGGAATAATTTACTATTCCCACTCCAGTGAGTTCAACAATAGAAAAAGGGTTGGATAACGGAGGGGTAAAAATTACTATACCCACTTCAGCGAATGCAACAGTAGGGAAAGTGTTGGATAGCGGAGAGGTAACAATTACTATTCCCACTCCAGCGAGTGCAACAGTAGGGAAAGTGTTGGATAGCGGAGGGGAATAATTTACTATTCCCACTCCAGTGAGTGCAACAGTAGGGAAAGTGTTGGATAGCATAGGGGTAAAAATTACTATTCCCACTCCAGCAAGTGCAACAGTAGGGAAAGTGTTGGATAGCGGGGGGGAATAATTTACTATTCCTACTCCAGGGAGTGCAACAGTAGAGAAAGTGTTGGATAACGGAGGGGTAAAAATTACTATTCCCACTCTAGCAAGTGCAACAGTAGGGAAAGTGTTGGATAGCAGAAGGGAATAATTTACTATTCCCACTCCAGGGAGTGCAACAGTAGAGAAAGTGTTGGATAACGGAGGGGTAAAAATTACTATTCCCACTCCAGCGACTGCAACAGTAGTGAAAATGTTGGATAGCGGAGGGGTACAAATTACTATTCCCACTCCAGCAAGTGCAACAGGAGGGAAAGTGTTGGATAGCGGAGGGGAATAATTTACTATTCCTACTCCAGGGAGTGCAACAGTAGAGAAAGTGTTGGATAACGGAGGGGTAAAAATTACTATTCCCACTCCAGCGACTGCAACAGTAGGGAAAGTGTTGGATAGCGGAGGGAATGATTTACTATTCCCACTCCAGCAAATACAACAGTAGGGAAAGTGTTGGATAGCGGAGGGGAATAATTTCTATTCCCACTCCAGGGAGTACAACAGTAGAAAAAGCGTTGCATAATGGAGGGGTAAAAATTACTATACCCACTCCAGCGAATGCAACAGTAGGGAAAGTGTTGGATAGCGAAGAGGTAACAATTACTATTCCCACTCCAGCGAGTGCAACAGTACGGAAAGTCTTGGATAGCAGAGGGGAATAATTTACTATTCCCACTCTAGTGAGTGCAACAGTAGGGAAAATGTTGGATAGCATAGGGGTAAAAATTAGTATTCCCACTCCAGCAAGTGCAACAGTAGGGAAAGTGTTGGAAAGCGCAGGAGTAAAAATTACTATTCCCACTCCAGCAAGTGCAACAGTAGGGAAAGTGTTGGATAGTGGAGGGGAATAATTTACTATTCCCACTCCAGGGAGTTCAACAGTAGGGAAAGTGTTGGATAGCGTAGGGGTAACAATTACTATTCCCACTCCAGCAAGTGCAACAGTAGGGAAAGTGTTGGATAGCAGAGGGGAATAATTTACTATTCCCACTCCAGCGAGAACAACAGTAGGGAAAGTGTTGGATAGCGGAGGGGAATGATTTACTATTCCCACTCCAGCAAATACAACAGTAGGGAAAGTGTTGGATAGCGGAGGGGTAAATTTAACTATTCCCACTCCAGGGAGTTCAAAAGTAGAAAAAGTGTTGGATAACGGAGGGGTAAAAATTACTATACCCACTCAAGCGAATGCAAAAGTAGGGAAAGTGTTGGAGAGGTAACAATTACTATTCCCACTCCAGCGAGTGAAACAGTAAGGAAAGTGTTGAATAGCAGAGGGGAATAATATACTATTCCCACTACAGTGAGTGCAACAGTAGGGAAAGTGTTGGATACCATAGGGGTAAAAATTAGTATTCCCACTCCAGCAAGTGCAACAGTAGGGAAAGTGTTGGATAGCGGAGGGGAATAATTTACTATTTCTACTCCAGGGAGTGCAACAGTAGAGAAAGTGTTGGATAACAGAGGGGTAAAATGTACTATTCCCACTCCAGCGAATGCAACAGTAGGGAAAGTGATGGATAGCGGAAGGGGTAACAATTACTATTCCCACTCCAGCGAGTGCAACAGTAGGAAAAGTGTTGGATAGCGGAGGGGAATAATTTACTATTCCCACTCCAGTGAGTTCAACAGTAGGGAAAGTGTTGGATAGCGTAGGAGTAAAAATTACTATTCCCACTCCAGCAAGTACAACAGTAGGGAAAGTGTTGGATAGCAGAGGGGAATAATTTACTATTCCCACTACAGCGAGTACAACAGTAGGGAAAGTGTTGGATAGCGGAGGGGAATAATTTACTATTCCCACTCCAGCAAATACAACAGTAGGGAAAGTGTTGGATAGCGGAGGGGAACAATTTACTATTCCCACTCCAGGGATTTCAACAGTAGAAAAAGTGTTGGATAACGGAGGGGTAAAAATTACTATACCCACTCCAGCGAATGCAACAGTGGGGAAAGTGTTGGATAGCGGAGAGGTAACAATTACTATTCTCACTCCAGCGAGTGCAACAGTAGGGAAAGTGTTGGATAGCGGAGGGGAATAATTTACTATTCCCACTACAGTGAGTTCAACAGTAGGGAAAGTGTTGGATAGCGTAGGGGTAAAAATTACAATTCCCACTCCAGGAAGTGCAACAGTAGGGAAAGTGTTGGATAGCAGAGGGGAATAATTTACTATTCCCACTCCAGCAAGTACAACAGTAGGGAAAGTGTTGGATAGCGGAGGGGATCAATTTATTATTCCCACTCCAGCAAATACAACAGTAGGGAAAGTGTTGGATAGCGGAGGGGAATAATTTACTATTCCCACACCAGCGAGTGCAACAGTAGGTAAAGTGTTGGATAGCGAGGGGAATAATTTACTATTCCCACTAAAGTGAGTGCAACAGTAGGGAAAGTATTGGATTTCATAGGGGTAAAAATTACTATCCCATTCCAGCAAGTGCAACAGTAGGGAAAGTGTTGGATAGCGGAGAGGAATAATTTACTATTCCTACTCCAGGGAGTGCAACAGTAGAGAAAGTGTTGGATAACGGAGGGGTAAAAATTACTATTCCCACTCTAGCGAATGCAACAGTAGGGAAAGTGTTGTATAGCGGAGGGGTAACAATTACTATTCCCACTCCAGCGAGTGCAACAGTAGGGAAAGTGTTGAATAGCGGAGGGGAATAATTTACTAATCCCACTCCAGTGAGTTCAACAGTAGGGAAAGTGTTGGATAGCGTAGGGGTACAAATTACTATTCCGACTCCAGCAAGTGAAACAGTAGGGAAAGTGTTGGATAGCAGATGGGAATAATTTACTATTCCCACTCCAGCGGGTACAACAGTAGGGAAAGTGTTGGATAGCGGAGGGGAACAATTTACTATTCCCACTCCAGCAAATACAACAGTAGGGAAAGTGTTGGATAGGGGAGGGGAATAATTTACTATTCCCACTCCAGGAGTTCAACAGTAGAAAAAGTGTTGGATAGCGGAGGGGAATAATTTACTATTCCCACTCCAGTGAGTGCAACAGTAGGGAAAGTGTTGGATAGCATAGGGGTAAAAATGTGTATTCCCACTTCAGCAAGTGCAACAGTAGGGAAAGTGTTGGATAGCGGAGGGGAATAATTTACTATTCCTACTCCAGGGAGTGCAACAGTAGAGAAAGTGTTGGATAACGGAGGAGTAAAAATTACTATTCCCACTCCAGCGAATGCAACAGTAGGGAAAGTGTTGGATAGCGGAGGGGTAACAATTACTATTCCCACTCCAGCGAGTGCAACAGTAGGAAAATTGTTGGATAGCGGAGGGGACTAATTTACTATTCCCACTCCAGTGAGTTCAACAGTAGGGAAAGTGTTGGATAGCGTAGGAGTAAACATTACTATTCCCACTCCAGCAAGTGCAACAGTAGGGAAAGTGTTGGATAGCAGAGGGGAATAATTTACTATTCCCACTCCAGCGAGTACAACAGTAGGGAAAGTGTTGGATAGCGGAGGGGAATAATTTACTATTTCCACTCCAGCAAATACAACAGTAGGGAAATTGTTGGATAGCGGAGGGGAATAATTTACTATTCCCACTCCAGGGAGTACAACAGTAGAAAAAGTGTTGGATAACGGAGGTGTAAAAAATACTATACCCACTCTAGCGAATGCAACAGTAGGGAAAGTGTTGGATAGCAGAGAGGTAACAATTACTATTCCCACTACAGCGAGTGCAACAGTAGGGAAAGTGTTGGATAGCATAGGGGAATAATTTACTATTCCCACTCCAGTGAGTGCAACAGTAGGGAAAGTGTTGGATAGCATAGGGGTAAAAATTACTATTCCCACTCCAGCAAGTGCAACAGTAGGAAAAGTGTTGGATAGCAGAGGGGAAATATTTACTATTCCTACTCCAGGGAGTGCAACAGTAGAGAAAGTGTTGGATAACGGAGGGGTTAAAATTTCTATTCCCACTCCAGCGAGTGCAACAGTAGGGAAAGTGTTGGATAGCGGAGGGGTAACAATTACTATTCCCACTCCAGCAAGTGCAACAGTAGGGAAAGTGTTGGATAGCGGAGGGAATAATTTACTATTCCCACTCCAGTGAGTTCAACAGTAGGGAAAGTGTTGGATAGCGTAGGGGTAAAAATTACTATTCCCACTCCAGCAAGTGCAACAGTAGGGAAAGTGTTGGATAGCAGAGGAGAAAAATGTACTATTCCCACTCCAGTGAGTACAACAGTAGGGACAGTGTTGGATAGCGGAGGGGAATAATTTACTATTCCCACTCCAGCAAATACAACATTAGCGAAAGTGTTGGATAGCGGAGGGGAATAATTTACTATTCCCACTCCAGGGAGTTCAACAGTAGAAAAAGTGTTGGATAACGGAGGGGTAAAAATTAGTATACCCACTTCAGCGAATGCAACAGTAGGGAAAGAGTTGGATAGCGGAGGGGTAACAATTACTATTCCCACTCCAGCGAGTGCAACAGTAGGAAAAGTGTTGTATAGCGGAGGGGACTAATTGACTATTCCCACTCCAGTGAGTTCAACAGTAGGGAAAGTGTTGGATAGCAGAGGGAATAATTTACTATTCCCACTCCAGCGAGTACAATAGTAGGGAAAGTGTTGGTTAGCGGAGTGGAATAATTAGTCCCACTCGAGCAAATACAACAGTAGGGAAAGTGTTGGATAGCGGAGGGGAATAATTTACTATTACCACTTCAGGGAGTTCAACAGTAGAAAAAGTGTTGGATAACGGAGGGGTAAAAATTACTATACCCACTCCAGCGAATGCAACAGTAGGGAAAGTGTTGGATAGCGGAGGGGAATAATTTACTATTCCAACTCCAGTGAGTGCAACAGTAGGGAAAGTGTTGGATAGCATAGGGGTAAAAATTACTATTCCCACTTCAGCAAGTGCAACAGCAGGGAAAGTGTTGGATAGCGGAGGGGAATAATGTTCTATTCCTACTCCAGGGAGTGCAAAAGTTGAGAAAGTGTTGGATAGTGGAGGGGTAAAATTACTATTCCCACTCCAGCGAATGCAACAGTAGGGAAAGTGTTGGATACCGGAGGGATAACAATTACTATTCCCACTCCAGCGAGTGCAACAGTAGGGAAAGTGTTGGATAGCAGAGGGGAATAATTTACTATTCCCACTCCAGCGAGTACAACAGTAGGGAAAGTGTTGGATAGCGGAGGGGAATAATTTACAATTCCCACTCCAGCAAATACAACAGTAGGGAAAGTGTTGGATAGCGGAGGGGTACAAATTACTATTCCCACTCCAGCAAGTGCAACAGTAGGGAAAGTGTTGGATAGCAGAGGGAAATTATTTACTATTCCCACTCCAGCAAGTACAACAGTAGGGAAAGTGTTGGATAGCGGAGGGGAATAATTTACAATTCCCACTCCAGCAAATACAACAGTAGGGAAAGTGTTGGATAGCGGAGGGGAATAATTTACTATTCCCACTCCAGGGAGTTCAACAGTAGAAAAAGTGTTGGATAACGGAGGGGTAAAAACTACTATACCCACTCCAGCGAATGCAACAGTTGGGAAAGTGTTTGATAGCGGAGGGGAATAATTTACTATTCCCACTCCAGTGAGTTCAACAGTAGGGAAAGTGCTGGGTAGCCTAGGGGTGCAAATTGCTATTCCCACTCCAGCAAGTGCAACAGTAGGGAAAGTGTTGGATAGCAGAGGGGAATAAATTACTATTCCCAATCCAGCAAGTGCAACAGTAGGAAAAGTGTTGGATAGCAGAGGGGAAATATTTACTATTCCTACTCCAGGGAGTGCAACAGTAGAGAAAGTGTTGGATAACGGAGGGGTTAAAATTTCTATTCCCACTCCAGCGAGTGCAACAGTAGGGAAAGTGTTGGATAGCGGAGGGGTAACAATTACTATTCCCACTCCAGCAAGTGCAACAGTAGGGAAAGTGTTGGATAGCGGAGGGGAATAATTTACTATTCCCACTCCAGTGAGTTCAACAGTAGGGAAAGTGTTGGATAGCGTAGGGGTAAAAATTACTATTCCCACTCCAGCAAGTGCAACAGTAGGGAAAGTGTTGGATAGCAGAGGAGAAAAATGTACTATTCCCACTCCAGTAGAGTACAACAGTAGGGACAGTGTTGGATAGCGGAGGGGAATAATTTACTATTCCCACTCCAGCAAATACAACATTAGCGAAAGTGTTGGATAGCGGAGGGGAATAATTTACTATTCCCACTCCAGGGAGTTCAACAGTAGAAAAAGTGTTGGATAACGGAGGGGTAAAAATTAGTATACCCACTTCAGCGAATGCAACAGTAGGGAAAGAGTTGGATAGCGGAGGGGTAACAATTACTATTCCCACTCCAGCGAGTGCAACAGTAGGAAAAGTGTTGTATAGCGGAGGGGACTAATTGACTATTCCCACTCCAGTGAGTTCAACAGTAGGGAAAGTGTTGGATAGCAGAGGGGAATAATTTACTATTCCCACTCCAGCGAGTACAATAGTAGGGAAAGTGTTGGTTAGCGGAGTGGAATAATTAGTCCCACTCGAGCAAATACAACAGTAGGGAAAGTGTTGGATAGCGGAGGGGAATAATTTACTATTACCACTTCAGGGAGTTCAACAGTAGAAAAAGTGTTGGATAACGGAGGGGTAAAAATTACTATACCCACTCCAGCGAATGCAACAGTAGGGAAAGTGTTGGATAGCGGAGGGGAATAATTTACTATTCCAACTCCAGTGAGTGCAACAGTAGGGAAAGTGTTGGATAGCATAGGGGTAAAAATTACTATTCCCACTTCAGCAAGTGCAACAGCAGGGAAAGTGTTGGATAGCGGAGGGGAATAATGTTCTATTCCTACTCCAGGGAGTGCAACAGTTGAGAAAGTGTTGGATAGTGGAGGGGTAAAATTACTATTCCCACTCCAGCGAATGCAACAGTAGGGAAAGTGTTGGATACCGGAGGGATAACAATTACTATTCCCACTCCAGCGAGTGCAACAGTAGGGAAAGTGTTGGATAGCAGAGGGGAATAATTTACTATTCCCACTCCAGCGAGCACAACAGTAGGGAAAGTGTTGGATAGCGGAGGGGAATAATTTACAATTCCCACTCCAGCAAATACAACAGTAGGGAAAGTGTTGGATAGCGGAGGGGTACAAATTACTATTCCCACTCCAGCAAGTGCAACAGTAGGGAAAGTGTTGGATAGCAGAGGGAAATTATTTACTATTCCCACTCCAGCAAGTACAACAGTAGGGAAAGTGTTGGATAGCGGAGGGGAATAATTTACAATTCCCACTCCAGCAAATACAACAGTAGGGAAAGTGTTGGATAGCGGAGGGGAATAATTTACTATTCCCACTCCAGGGAGTTCAACAGTAGAAAAAGTGTTGGATAACGGAGGGGTAAAACTACTATACCCACTCCAGCGAATGCAACAGTTGGGAAAGTGTTTGATAGCGGAGGGGAATAATTTACTATTCCCACTCCAGTGAGTTCAACAGTAGGGAAAGTGCTGGGTAGCCTAGGGGTGCAAATTGCTATTCCCACTCCAGCAAGTGCAACAGTAGGGAAAGTGTTGGATAGCAGAGGGGAATAAATTACTATTCCCAATCCAGCAAGTGCAACAGTAGGAAAAGTGTTGGATAGCAGAGGGGGAAATATTTACTATTCCTACTCCAGGGAGTGCAACAGTAGAGAAAGTGTTGGATAACGGAGGGGTTAAAATTTCTATTCCCACTCCAGCGAGTGCAACAGTAGGGAAAGTGTTGGATAGCGGAGGGGTAACAATTACTATTCCCACTCCAGCAAGTGCAACAGTAGGGAAAGTGTTGGATAGCGGAGGGGAATAATTTACTATTCCCACTCCAGTGAGTTCAACAGTAGGGAAAGTGTTGGATAGCGTAGGGGTAAAAATTACTATTCCCACTCCAGCAAGTGCAACAGTAGGGAAAGTGTTGGATAGCAGAGGAGAAAAATGTACTATTCCCACTCCAGTGAGTACAACAGTAGGGACAGTGTTGGATAGCGGAGGGGAATAATTTACTATTCCCACTCCAGCAAATACAACATTAGCGAAAGTGTTGGATAGCGGAGGGGAATAATTTACTATTCCCACTCCAGGGAGTTCAACAGTAGAAAAAGTGTTGGATAACGGAGGGGTAAAAATTAGTATACCCACTTCAGCGAATGCAACAGTAGGGAAAGAGTTGGATAGCGGAGGGTAACAATTACTATTCCCACTCCAGCGAGTGCAACAGTAGGAAAAGTGTTGTATAGCGGAGGGGACTAATTGACTATTCCCACTCCAGTGAGTTCAACAGTAGGGAAAGTGTTGGATAGCAGAGGGGAATAATTTACTATTCCCACTCCAGCGAGTACAATAGTAGGGAAAGTGTTGGTTAGCGGAGTGGAATAATTAGTCCCACTCGAGCAAATACAACAGTAGGGAAAGTGTTGGATAGCGGAGGGGAATAATTTACTATTACCACTTCAGGGAGTTCAACAGTAGAAAAAGTGTTGGATAACGGAGGGGTAAAATTACTATACCCACTCCAGCGAATGCAACAGTAGGGAAAGTGTTGGATAGCGGAGGGAATAATTTACTATTCCAACTCCAGTGAGTGCAACAGTAGGGAAAGTGTTGGATAGCATAGGGGTAAAAATTACTATTCCCACTTCAGCAAGTGCAACAGCAGGGAAAGTGTTGGATAGCGGAGGGGAATAATGTTCTATTCCTACTCCAGGGAGTGCAACAGTTGAGAAAGTGTTGGATAGTGGAGGGGTAAAAATTACTATTCCCACTCCAGCGAATGCAACAGTAGGGAAAGTGTTGGATACCGGAGGGATAACAATTACTATTCCCACTCCAGCGAGTGCAACAGTAGGGAAAGTGTTGGATAGCAGAGGGGAATAATTTACTATTCCCACTCCAGCGAGTACAACAGTAGGGAAAGTGTTGGATAGCGGAGGGAATAATTTACAATTCCCACTCCAGCAAATACAACAGTAGGGAAAGTGTTGGATAGCGGAGGGGTACAAATTACTATTCCCACTCCAGCAAGTGCAACAGTAGGGAAAGTGTTGGATAGCAGAGGGAAATTATTTACTATTCCCACTCCAGCAAGTACAACAGTAGGGAAAGTGTTGGATAGCGGAGGGGAATAATTTACAATTCCCACTCCAGCAAATACAACAGTAGGGAAAGTGTTGGATAGCGGAGGGGAATAATTTACTATTCCCACTCCAGGGAGTTCAACAGTAGAAAAAGTGTTGGATAACGGAGGGGTAAAAACTACTATACCCACTCCAGCGAATGCAACAGTTGGGAAAGTGTTGGATAGCGGAGGGGAATAATTTACTATTCCCACTCCAGTGAGTTCAACAGTAGGGAAAGTGCTGGGTAGCCTAGGGGTGCAAATTGCTATTCCCACTCCAGCAAGTGCAACAGTAGGGAAAGTGTTGGATAGCAGAGGGGAATAAATTACTATTCCCAATCCAGCGAGTACAACAGTAGGGAAAGTGTTGGATAGCTGAAGGGAAATAATTTACTATTCCCACTCCAGCGAGTACAACAGTAGGGAAAGTGTTGGATAGTGGAGGGGAATAATTTACTATTCCCACTCCAGGGAGTTCAACAGTAGAAAAAGTGTTGGATAACGGAGGGGTAAAAATTACTATACCCACTCCAGCAAATGCAACAGTAGGGAAAGTGTTGGATAGCGGAGAGGTAACTATTACTATTCCCACTCCAGCGAGTGCAACAGCAGGGAAAGTGTTGGATAGCTGAGGGGAATAATTTACTATTATCACTCCAGTGAGTGCAACAGTAGGGAAAGTGTTGGATAGCATCGGGATAAAAAATTACTATTCCCAGTCCAGCAAGTGCAACAGTAGGGAAAGTGTTGGATAGCGGAGGGGAATAATTTACTATTCATACTCCAGTGAGTGCAACAGTAGAGAGAGTGTTGGATAACGGAGGGGTAAAATTACTATTCCCACTCCAGCGAATGCAACAGTAGGGAAAGTGTTGGAGAGCGGAGGGGTAACAATTACTATTCCCACTCCAGCAAGTGCAACAGTAGGGAAAGTGTTGGATAGCAGAGGGGAATAATTTACTATTCCCACTCCAGCGAGTACAACAGTAGGGAAAGTGTTGGATAGCGGAGGGGAATGATTTACTTGTCCCACTCCAGTGAGTTCAACAGTAGGGAAAGTGTTGGAAAGCGTAGGGGTAAAAATTACTATTCCCACTCCAGCAAGTGCAACAGTAGGGAAAGTGTTGGATAGCAGAGGGGAATAATTTACTATTCCCACTCCAGCGAGTACATCAGTAGGGAAAGTTTTGGATAGCGGAGGGGAATGATTTACTATTCCCACTCCAGCAAATACAACAGTAGGGAAAGTGTTGGATAGCGGAGGGGAATAATTTACTATTCCCACTCCAGTGAGTTCAACAGTAGAAAAAGTGTTGGATAACGGAGGGGTAAAAATTACTATACCCACTTCAGCGAATGCAACAGTAGGGAAAGTGTTGGATAGCGGAGAGGTAACAATTACTATTCCCACTCCAGCGAGTGCAACAGTAGGGAAAGTGTAGGATAGCGGAGGGGAATAATTTACTATTCCCATTCCAGTGAGTGCAACAGTAGGGAAAGTGTTGGATAGCATAGGGGTAAAAAATTACTATTCCCACTCCAGCAAGTGCAACAGTAGGGAAAGTGTTGGATAGCGGGGGGAATAATTTACTATTCCTACTCCAGGGAGTGCAACAGTAGAGAAAGTGTTGGATAACGGAGGGTAACAATTACTATTCCCACTCCAGCGACTGCAACAGTAGGGAAAGTGTTGGAGAGCGGAGGGGTAACAGTTACTATTCCCACTCCAGCAAGTGCAACAGTAGGGAAAGTGTTGGATAGCAGAGGGGAATAATTTACTATTCCCACTCCAGCGAGTACAACAGTAGGGAAAGTGTTGGATAGCGGAGGGGAATGATTTACTTGTCCCACTCCAGTGAGTTCAACAGTAGGGAAAGTGTTGGAAAGCGTAGGGGTAAAGTTACTATTCCCACTCCAGCAAGTGCAACAGTAGGGAAAGTGTTGGATAGCAGAGGGAATAATTTACTATTCCCACTCCAGCGAGTACATCAGTAGGGAAAGTGTTGGATAGCGGAGGGGAATGATTTACTATTCCCACTCCAGCAAATACAACTGTAGGGAAAGTGTTGGATAGCGGAGGGGAATAATTTACTATTCCCACTCCAGTGAGTTCAACAGTAGAAAAAGTGTTGGATAACGGAGGGGTAAAAATTACTATACCCACTTCAGCGAATGCAACAGTAGGGAAAGTTTTGGATAGCGGAGAGGTAACAATTACTATTCCCACTCCAGCGAGTGCAACAGTAGGGAAAGTGTTGGATATCGGAGGGGAATAATTTACTATTCCCATTCCAGTGAGTGCAACAGTAGGGAAAGTGTTGGATAGCAAATGGGTAAAAATTACTATTCCCACTCCAGCAAGTGCAACAGTAGGGAAAGTGTTGGATAGCGGGGGGAAATTTACTATTCCTACTCCAGGGAGTGCAACAGTAGAGAAAGTGTTGGATAACGGAGGGGTAAAAATTACTATTCCCACTCCAGCGACTGCAACAGTAGGGAAAGTGTTGGATAGCGGAGGGGTAAAATTACTATTCCCACTCCAGCAAGTGCAACAGTAGGGAAAGTGTTGGATAGCAGAAGGGAATAATTTACTATTCCCACTCCAGGGAGTGCAACAGTAGAGAAAGTGTTGGATAACGGAGGGGTAAAATTACTATTCCCACTCCAGCGACTGCAACAGTAGGGAAAGTGTTGGATAGCGGAGGGGTACAAATTACTATTCCCACTCCAGCAAGTGCAACAGTAGGGAAAGTGTTGGATAGCGGAGGGGAATAATTTACTATTCCTACTCCAGGGAGTGCAACAGTAGAGAAAGTGTTGGATAACGGAGGGGTAAAAATTACTATTCCCACTCCAGCGAATGCAACAGTAGGGAAAGTGTTGGATAGCGGAGGGGTAACAATTACTATTCCCACTCCAGCGAGTGCAACAGTAGGAAAATTGTTGGATAGCGGAGGGGACTAATTTACTATTCCCACTCCAGTGAGTTCAACAGTAGGGAAAGTGTTGGATAGCGTAGGAGTAAACATTACTATTCCCACTTCAGCAAGTGCAACAGTAGGGAAAGTGTTGGATAGCAGAGGGGAATAATTTACTATTCCCACTCCAGCGAGTACAACAGTAGGGAAAGTGTTGGATAGCGGAGGGGAATAATTTACTATTTCCACTCCAGCAAATACAACAGTAGGGAAATTGTTGGATAGCGGAGGGGAATAATTTACTATTCCCACTCCAGGGAGTACAACAGTAGAAAAGTGTTGGATAACGGAGGTGTAAAAATACTATACCCACTCCAGCGAATGCAACAGTAGGGAAAGTGTTGGATAGCAGAGAGGTAACAATTACTATTCCCACTACAGCAAGTGCAACAGTAGGGAAAGTGTTGGATAGCAGAGGGGAATAATTTACTATTCCCACTACAGCGAGTACAACAGTAGGGAAAGTGTTGGATAGCAGAGGGGAATAATTTACTATTCCCACTCCAGCAAATACAACAGTAGGGAAAGTGTTGG